>OY757311.1:80977423-81386295 GCA_963583905.1 Stenurella melanura | reverse complement strand
CTATCCAATGGTATATATATAGTATAAATTCGAGTAATTGCAAAGCCCTCGATAGCGTTTTGAAAATAAATAAAATTTAAATTCTGCAAAACTATTTTCGATTTCGCAAGTTCTGACCAATATTTTAAAACTACATTAACACTACTTGGCTTTATTGTATTTTTATCATATCTGCGGCATTTATGTAATTCGAAATAATTTTTTATTAATATTATTAGCTATATTTATTTTTACAAATAATTTTAAGTCTGAGAAGATCCTGCGATTTGCATACAAATCTCCAAGTAATAAATAAGTTAAAAGTTAAAAAGTTAAAAAAATTGAATAATTTATAAACAAGTTATTTATTATAAAAAGTAACACAAATAAAACTATTGCAAAAAAAACATAATACATTTTCATTAAAAGATAAATTAAAACATAAACAAAATTAACTAAAAATCCTCATCGTCCTCAACTAAAGACACATCTGATGCGACATTACTGCAATATTATTGTCCCAGACAAAAACTACAACTTGCAGTGCATTTTAAATTGAATTTGCTGCAAGTACAGGACTTACTGGAGCAATTAGATTTGCATCCACAAAACAAAATTTTTTAAATGAATTCGGGTGCAATTTCTTTTGAATTCTTTTGCGGTTGTAGTGCGCCATCCTTTTTAATCCACCCCCAGTCCTCTGGGTTTAATTCGATGCCCATCCATAGCTGTACTTGTAAGTAAACTCTTTTAATATTAAGTTCAGCAACTTCAGATGAAGGTGGCAATGTAGCGACCTAAAAATTTTGAAATAAATTTTGACGGGAAATTGTGTGACAATATTTATAACAACTTAATTCATTTAAGTTTTTGCTTTTGTGACTGCCATACCAATTTAAAATAAAATTTTGACCTGCTTTTAATAAATCAGATAGATTCGGAAAATTGCTTTTAAATATGGAAAGATCGTTAAAAGGAGCGTTATTATTTTTTTAAATTGTTAATGCCGTTTTCTTGCCCTTTTTAAAAAATGCTGACGTTGTATCGCAACCAGTGATAGCATGAAGAAATAGTATATTTTGAAGAATTGGTTTATCTAATATATTTTGTAATGCGTATATATTTGATAGCTTATTTGGCTTACAAGATGTACCGGGTCTCAGCATATAAATATTTTGAGTTGCACAATGTTCTAGAAGCAACACTATGTCTGTATCTAGTGCCACAAAAATTACGGGATTGTTACTTTAAATGGCACAATCCACTGTTGTTTTAGGAATCGTATAATCTGCATCAGTTTTAGCTATGCTCACTGAAATACCGACATTAACAAAATGGGCCTCTAAAAAATTAATGAACTTCTCTTTATTTGAAGAAACTGCTAAAAATGATCATGGTTTATATTAACAGATGTCTCAGGTGTAAATTCAACTTATTGCCCAGTTGCGTTCTTTGCTCTAAGTTGGTGTTCTGTAAATTTTGTACTTAAATGTTCATTCCGTCACAATCGGCCAATTACCGACGCCAGAGGATAGGCTCATCAGGGCTTGTGTAAACACTGGAACCCCTAACCTGGAAATTTTGCCGAACCCTCACTTTATCGTTAGGTAGGGATTTTAGCCATAGGATAATAATAACATACCTGTTAATTTTTCTCTAGACACTCTAATAACATAAATGTTTAATAATATTATAATATATACACTTAAAAAAAACCGGCTGTATAATTAATTATTGCCGACGCGCTTTTTAGATCTAGTACAGGTAATAACTAAAAACTCTGCACTTGTCTACTTGGAACTCCGCGCCCGTCGTGTTGCTCCGTGCTATTACGCCATCCGCCAATTTTAAATGAAATTAAAAAGTGATTACATCATATCAACTTTAGTGTTATTGTAGTTTTAAAGTATTGGTCAGAACTTGGGAAATCGAAAATAATTTTGCAGAAGTTAAATTTTATTTATTTTCACAAGGATATAAAGGGCTTTGCAATTACTCGAATTTATACTATATATATACCATTGGATAGGGAATTTTATGCTCTATGAAAAATGTATCCTGAAGTTTTGTCGAAAAGTTTAAGGTTTTTGAGAAAATAGCAAAAAAACAAAAAAAATTACCTTTGGGGGTGGTTTTGGGGTAGTTTGGCTCGGGGGATCACTGGGGACTTTTAGGCACATAAAGAGTACCCCCTAGGGAACACAATCACGCTAAAATCAGCTTGTCCCAAATTAGTTTTAGGTTGGGCTTAAAATTCACTTAATTTTATTGGACTATATGTACAGCAATAATAATAGAAAACGTATTCGAAGCCTTATATCACGTGGTTTTTATTGAGTGACCACTTTCTAAAAATTACTATAAATAGATCCTAATGCCTTCTTGTACCACCAGTAGTTTCATTAAAATCGAGAAGGTAGAACAAAAAAATATATATAATAATTGTGGTACCCATTTATGAATGGTCTAATCTGTACATACTGTATATAGATTACTATTTTCTGCCCCAGTTGGTCAATCTTCGTCACTATCTTTTATAACAACACTAAAACTATTTGTCTTTAATATTTTTTAAAATATTTAGATATTTGCAAATGTTAAAGAATAGTTGTCTCATGTGTGACAGGTAATAAAAGATTACCTGTGAAAAGCAATCGTATAGGAAAAAGGAGATAGAAATGCAATAAAACAATGACTAGGATAAAAGCAAAAATGTCTTCGTATACGGAAGAGTTCAAGCATATAACCACAGGGGCTGCATTTTCAAACGATGCGAATCTGTTTTCGCGCGAATTATGTTTATTATAATTATTATTTTTACGAATTCGGACGTGCGAAGTCACATCATATGAACATTCAAAATCAATTTGCATATATTGAAAAACAAGCCCCTGATTTGTTCAAATGTACTCTACATAATATTGAAATGATTATTATACCTTCTAATTATTATAAAGTATTGTCATATCGATTTAATATATTAGTTATCAGCATGTAGGGTAGCAACATATACTTTAAAAGTTGGTATAACGTTAACGTTCCCATATTATGATGTACGCAATTTGGCGAAATGCGTGTTTATACAAATGTACAAGTGTTTAAATAAGTGTATACAATTATTGTTGGCAATTCGCGGCTATGCCGACTACAATCAGTTGGATTAGTGATTCACAAAAGTAAAAAGCATATTATACCTAGTGAGCGATAAGTTTGTGGTTTTATTTAAATATATTACTAGAGTGTTATCTTAATTATTAAAAAATGTTTGCAAATCTTGCAATTTGTCTTTGATTAAAAGTCGACGCAACAGTCATAAAAGATGAAAATGAGGTAAACTTATATAGTGCTGTTGTAACGAAAGACATTGCTATAGGCGATATTTTGTGTAATAAATGTCGATTAATACTATATCGAAGTTCCAGTTCTAGTAAATATCCGGCAGAAATAGAAAAAAGAGAAGAGCGGAGCTTGAGTAGTGAGGACGAGGTAGAAAACGAAACTGATTCCGAAATTGTCGTTCATATAGATTGTAATAATTACGTTGAGTTACCTATAAGGCGAGTCGTCTCTACACATAAGTATTGTATTGTATTATATGCCAATCAGAAGTAAATATCCTTGTTATACTTCGTGAAGCTAGGCATCAAACTTTTGTAATGAAAAAAATGTTTATACCTGAGGGGGATCGTTGCTGTAAAACTCATCTAATAGTTAATAAATTGAATTGAATCTCCGTGTTTATTCAAACACCAGTAGTGCCAATGTTAACGAAATAAGTGCCCTGCTAAACCTTACTTCTATTTACTGTGATAATTCCCTTTTCAATAGTTTAGCCAACTGCACCATACCGGAAGCGAAACTAAAAACATTCACTGGACTGACTTGGGAGAACATTATTTATTTGAGAAATATGTTAACGTCGGCGTCGATGAGAGATGCAGATTTTCGTAGTGTGACGCAAGCTTTAGTTGTATTTCTATTTAAGTTAACAACTGGAAATTCAAATCGAATAATATCATCTATCTTTGAGCTGTAACGAGAACAACAAGTGTCCGAGTTTTATAAACAAATATTAAATGGTTTTGAAGTAGATATTTTACCACAGCATTTTGGATTTACTGACTGCAAATACTAGAGACGATCTATTAAAAACCATACAAGTTATATAGCTACCACATTGTTAAATACCGACCACAACCAACTGGCACTGATATTTGATATTCGCCACGGTAAAAGCAGTCACAATGAGTACCAACGTAAGTCGTATTCCGGTAAAAAGAAGCAACCCTTTTGCAAACCATTATACCATATGTACTACGGATGGTTACATTGTGGATATTGCCCGACCTTTTTATGCCATCCAAAATGACGCGACGATAATGAAAACATTATTGACCGAATCTGCTAATTTGAAACAGTTATTACAACCTAATGGCTTATTCATTCTTGATCGAGGTATTAGGGATGATCTAGAGGATATCAGCAATAGAGGCTTTATTCCAATAATGCCAGCCTTCAAAGGAAATCGACCACAACTGACAACAAAGGAAGCTAATGCTTCTAGAAAGGTGACCAAAGTATGATGGGTTATCGAAGCTGTCAATGAGCCAATAGCAATAAACTTTTACACAACACTATGCAGCATAAGAAGCTTCCGGATGTTAAACTCCTTTGCAGAATTGTTGGTTTTTTGCACAACACATTTGGAAAAAGACTGTATTCGAATGAAGAATTACGTGACGATATTATTGACAGAATAGATAACAGAGCCAAACACTCTTAGTGTAGAATTAGTGGCTGCAGATGTAATGGATTTTCTGCAATTCAGTAAATGTGACTTAATGCTTTTTTTAATCAATTGTCACACGCTGTAGCATATTTAGCAGAATTAATTGGAGACAACAATAATCCTCAATATTGTCTAAATGTTATTTGTGGCATTATCTTAACTTTTAATTAAATTTAATTTTTTTTTTAATTGAAGAAGGAAAAAAAAATCCTCAAGTTAGTGGAATACCAAACAATACCAATGTTATCATAAATGATGATAGTGACGAAGATTGACAAACTGAGGCAGAAAATACGAATTTATATACAGTATGTACCGATTGGACGATTCATAAATGGGTACCACAATTATTTTTTCAAAGTGTTCTACTTTTTCGATTTTAACGAAACTGCTGGTGAGACAAGAAGGAATTAAAATCTATTTATGGTAATTTTTAGAAAGTGATCACTCAATTGAAACCACGTAATATAAGGCTTCGAATGCGCTCTCTATTATTATTATTGCTGTATATAAGAGTTTAATTTGTCCCCATTTTTTTCATTTTTTTTTTAAATATCTCCGCAGCAGCTGAATATTGGACTGAAGAACCTACATACATCGTTTACCCATTGACTTGCCTACACGACACCATAGATATGATAGGTAGTTCCTATCGGGGGCAGATTGCCCATTCTTATCCGACTATACCCTTTAACACATCTATTCGATCTGACAATAAGAAACACTTAGAGCAAGAGCCAAACCTGCCTTGATATGTGGAGCAACGGAAACCTCAACTTTCAAATAGACCACATCCCAATGGGTAGAAAAACAAGGAACAGTGTTAAAAAGAACAACAAAAATCAACACAGAGCATAAAATACCTACTATATGGAAAACTAGAACTAAATAAACAGGAAGTACGTAACGGATACAAAAAAATAGCAAATAATGACACCTGAAACATCTCCTTACTACAGAATGAAGAACCCAAAAGAAGGAATACAATAAAGAAATATCAATAATATAAACACTGCTAGATCAGAAACAAAAGAAAGAGCAGACTCAGAAGGAGATAGGCAAGGAAATGATGATAGATGAAAACTCAAAAGAAACATCTCACAAACACCTACACTTCCCACCCTATATTCCTACACCATGCATCATGTAGCTGTCGCTGCTGGCAACAAACATTTTCTAAATCCAATCCAGCGTACGGCCGGTCCGGTGGTATAAAAAATATCCAAATTGGATATTCGGAAGTGGCAGCAATGCCTACTGTATGCTGGCTAATCAATCAATCATTTATCTCTTTGATTGTTTTCCACATTTTTTTCCATCGGAATTTGCATCAGTTGTTACGTGCTGGGGCTGTAGACTGATGCTCATGACTGGTGTGGTAGCAATCATGGTTAGGCAACTGTCAAGCCTGCAATGCACGCCATCTTTGAGACACTGGTAGTAGTAGTAGTAGTAGTAGTAGTAGTAGTAGTAGTACGCCTTCTAGAAACTAATAGAAGATGAGGGAGATTTCTACATTATACTAGAACTGGAAAATTGATGGAAGATTTCTGGAACCCATTTTGTGAGATATATAAGCGAAATGTAAACACAAGAGAGGGGAAGTCTTTAAGGAGTTGAAGGTTAGAAAATCCGAAGTAAATAGAAAGTGACAATATCATGTAATATATTGTTAATAAAGGTTATTTTAGCCAGTAAAAATGTATTTTAGTTTAAAGAAAGTATTGTTAAGCTTCCAGTAAGTTATAAAATAAAGTGTTAGTGTTTATTCCTTGTTATAAATTTTTTTGGAACTCACGAATTATACAGGGTGTTTCTTAGGGGCTGAAACACGTAACAGTATTATAATAGAAAGATAAGTTTAGAATTTTTAATTATGATGTTTAATCTATTTCTATATTTCCTATAATTTTCCAATAATTATGTGTTATTTGTGTTTCCTTTTTAAGTTTATCGATTTCATAATACCTATAGTTATCCCACCGCTTTAACTTTCTGTATTTAGGATTATTAGTTATTTCTTCAGGTGACAAATTTATAGCCTTTTCGTTTTTTAAAATAGATATAAAATTGCTGCATGCTAATTCTGAGTTATCATAAATGGTAAACCAGATCCCATGTTTCTTTTTCCAATAAAGTGATTAGTTTTTGTTCGTTTAATTTACTAATGTTATTCGTATAACTTTTTGTCCCGCTTTGTTCTCTGCATAAAGATAGAGTAATATAGGGAAAACTTGTTTGCTCTGTGACTCTAGTTGGTTTATTTATATAAGACGTAAAACCCAATTCCCCTAATAAATTTAAATAATCATTAATTACTGTATAATTTTTTTGTAATATATTTAGGTTTATATCTCTAACCAAAATTTCATTGTTTTTTGTGTATTATAATAATATGTATCTAAATCTAAAAGACACGTAATCGGATCAGAAGGGTGACCCATGGATACTAGTTATAGGGTAGGTTGGGGCAAATGAGACCCCTAAATCGTAAAATTTGACATCGGGCCAGTGTCATAATTACAGTTTGTTAAATACGTTGATACAAATTATTAGAGAAGTTTTTTGACATAATTAGAAGACGCTAGAACAATCAAAATGGTTTTAAAGCCCTCACTCTTTTCAGCATATAATTTTTTTTAAAACCTTGACAGGGGACGCATTTGCCCCAGCTGACCGGGGTAAATGCACCACCCTCGAATCAATTACTAGTGAAATACGTTACACGGTATCTGGGGTAAATGCATGAAAATATGAAACTTCTAATTTCTCTTGCAATATTTGGTAGACTAAAAACATTTTTGTTAAGTTCAAGAATATTTATTATAAAGTATCGTGTACAAAAGCAAAAATCTGCAGAAATAAAAAACTTAAGTCTAATTAGTAACTATGGTTAACATAGGCATGGAGGCATAAGAGTATAAATTAAACATATTTTCAAAGAAAAATTTGTGTGATTTAAGACAGATTATATCCAGAAAAGTCTATGCGAAATACAAGAAGACCTCGTCCCTCATGTCGTGGCATTGGAAGTTTCTTTTCAATATCTGTAACTGGCACTGAATATTTATCCTCTACATCAGGCCATTTAAATGTACCATTTTCTTTATTTTTACATCTCAGAAATTTTATTTCACACTCATCAGATTCTATTAATTCAATATGACCAACATAATAACGAAGTTGTTTTTTAGTGGCAAATTTAATCAAGCAATAATCTCCTATTTGTAGATCTTCCAAATGCCCAAATTCATCGTAACTTTCTCTATCGGAGTCCACGTCACTATTAGAATTATGAAGTGTTAGGTCGGAATCATTAGAATCTGTCTCAGGTTCTACATTTCTAGAATCCTTTTTTGTATTTTTTGTTGCGACAGCGGTATTTGTCGCTTTGGCAGAACTATTTAAGTCGATGTCAGCCCTAGTTAAAACAACTGCTGTTCCAGCAATTTTTCTCTTCTTCTGCACAGGACTTGGACGCTCTCCTTTATTTCCAATAGATCGCAAAAGCAGGGTTTCAAATGATACATTTCCTATGTCCTGCAAGGCACGAGTAGGGCTTGTTTCATTTTCCACTGTTGAACTACTACAAGCTCCTGCATTTATGTGCTCGGCAGTGCTACTTTCATTTTCAATTGTTTCCTGTGATATGTTTATGGGCATATTTTCCAAGTTTTCTGCATTCTTTTTGGCTATGAAATCCTTGTATCTCTTTAATTTCTCAGGGTCAAAAATGGATTCTGAGATAGCTGTACGGTTTACTTTCAGATCTGTTTCTTTGGAAAAATCGTATATGCCGGTTGCTCTAAAACTGCTTTTAATATTTTCTTCATTCAGAGCAAGCCATGCTTTGCCCAATAATTTTGCAAATGTTGCCTTATTGGGTCGCATACCAATGTTGTCTCTTTGCCACGTTGTTAGGTTTGCATCCCATTTAGCTTTAAGTCCACGAAAGCAAGCCACGTCTAAAGGTTGCAGTAAGTGTGAGGTATGCGGAGGCAATTTCAGTATAGTTACATCGTTTTCAATAGCAGATGTAACCAATTGCGTTGAGATATGGCTAGTGTGGCCATCAAAGAGTAATAAAACCGGCCTTTCTTCTCCAATTTCAGTTAAAAAAGATTTCTTGAACCAATTTTCAAATATTTCAGCTGTCATCCATCCTTTAGGAGTAGAGACATAAGAAGTATTAGGGTAAGTATCAGTTGTCGGAATCCACTTGTCCCACAGGTTCTTACCTTTAAAAACAATCAGTGGTGGCAATCTTTGACCAGCAGCGTTTACGCAAGCCAAGACAGATGTATTGTCACGCCCTGATCCAGCTGTAACACGGTGGCAACTTTTTCCAGTAGCTGTGACAACTTTGGTGCGGCTGGGGTCATGTGAGAAACTTGTTTCGTCACAGTTGTATATGCGATGAGGTTTATTCTGAAGCTGGAGTACTTTCACTTCATTCTCTAGTAGGTCGAAAAATTGGTATACAATAAACGGATCAGAACTTTGAGTTCTTCTAGCATGTTCCAATGGTTCCGGCTTCTTGATGGACAATTTGTGCCGCTTTTTGAACGCAAGCCACCAATCCTCGCCTGGCCTCGAATTCTTAAATACCGTACGAATTTTGTTGGTGTTTACATAGGACTGAACCAAATCTAATACTTCAGTTCGTGTTAGCCCAAATCCCCACCGGGACATTGTTTTCAAACAAGTAGCTAATTCACGTTCTTTCTCGAGTGGAATAGCAGTGCCTCTCCCGCAGCCACCAACAGTACTACCCAGTGCGCCTCTTCGTCCGAGTAGGTGATCACGTATGGTCGTTCTAGGAATTCCATAATTAAGAGAACATCGTTTGATTGATAGACTACCATTTCTACATTTTGCCAAAGCTTCTTCTAACAATTCTGAAGTGTAGTTTCGGCGGTTAGTCTTCCTTTTATAGTGCCTAGACATTATTCATCTAAAACCAATTATAGATAAATAGACTATCATATAATGAATGTTTGTTTGATATTAAATTATACGGGGTAAATGCACTGCACTGGCGCACTTCCCCCGCATGTATGTGACGCATTTCCCCCCAGCTCTTAAAATTTTGGGGCAAATGCGACACTTGATCTAGTGTACCTAAATTCGAGGTTATGTTAAGAAAAGTGATCACAAAATATTTAATTGCTTTTAAATTAGTGGGAGTAATATAAAATTATACATGAAATTATTGACAACAATTTTATTTTCTGTTTTGGGGTTACACTTACCAATTACACAGTCGCACTGCACACAATGTGTTTCACTCTATGGTTGTTTACATGCAAATGCTGGACGAGTATTGGACTATTGAGAACGCTTGCTTTACGTCGATGAAAGGAAGGTTGCCTAACAGTAAGGTGATGTGCTGTCAGTAATATTCTTGTCTTACAATAATATAATGGTGAAAAATGCATTTACCCCAAAAACGCAATTGCCCCAACCGACCCTACAAATATTATTTTCATTAAGGTGGCCATTCCCTAGAAAGAGACATCCGATAGGGAAATATTTACTATTTTTAGCTATAACTTTTTTTTCTTAGTACAGTTATTTAAAAAAACTATAAGAGTACCTAAGTAGAACCATAACAAGACTATTACTATGAATTTTCACTCAATAATTTTAGTGGTTTGCAAAATAACTCGATTTAAATTTAAAAATTGTGTTAATCTTCCTATTTCGTAGTTTTAAATCGAGCTATTTTGCAAACCACTGAAATTATTAAGTGAAAATTCATAGTAATAGTCTTGTTATGGTTCTACTTAGGTACTCTTATAGTTTTTTTAAATGAACGTACTAAGAAAAAAAAATTATGGGCAAAAATAATAAATATTTCCCTATCGGATGTCTCTTTCTAGGGAATGGCCACCTTAAAAGTATTAGATGTACCTAGTTCGTGTAACATTAACCGTACTGTAACTTACTTGTTCAACATTTCCTAAAATATATTTTAGATAAATTTTCATTCCGTCCTTTTGGTTTATTTAGATAAATTAATTATTGTGTTCCTACTTGGAAATCTGACCTATGTGACAACAGCAGCCCAAGATAGCAGCTCAAATTTACGGAAACGCCCGAGTGTTCATAGGCGTTCGTGTATTAAGGAGTTGTATATAAAATTAAATAATGGAAGTAGCTTTCAATCTGCGGGAGAAAACTGAAATATTTATTATGTCAAGAGATATGAGGAACGTCATAACAATATCTATATAGTTATTATTTGTTTTTCACTCCCAAAAATGAGAAGACACGAAAAAGCTGCCAAAAATAATTTAAAACGTTGCACCTCAGTACGAACTTTCTGGTACAGGAATGTCAACGACGACTTCCAATGGGTTTCTGGGGTTGAAACAACCCTCGAAATAATAAACAAATAACTCCGAAACCAAAATTGATCGCACATTTTCCATCGCAGGGGAGATCGAAGGTATTGATAAAAATCATAATATAAATTTTCGTTGACTTCCAAAGGGATCCTGGGGTTGAAGTAACCCTCTAAACAACAACAAAAATTACAATTCCGAAACCAAAATTGATCGCACATTGTCACTCTCAGCAGAGATCTACTGTGATGATAGAAACAGCACTGTAAAATTTCATTGGCTTTCAAAGCGATCCTCGGATTGAAACAACCCTCGAAACAATAAAAAAAATCCATAACTCCAAAACCATAAAAGATCGCACATTTTCAGTCTCAGGGGAGATCTATAGTAATGATGAAAACCACAATATAAATTTTCGTTAACTTCCAAAGGGATCCTCGGGTTGGAACAACCCTCGAAATTATAAAAAAAATCATAACTCCGAAACCAAAATTGATCGCACATTGTCACTCTAAGGACAGATCTATTGTGATAATAGAAACAGCGCTGTAAAATTTCATTGGCTTCCAAGGGATCCTCGGGTTGAAACAACCCCCGAAACAATACAAAAAATCACAACTTCAAAACCATAAAAAATCGCACAATTTCAGTCTCAGAGGAGATCGACAGTAATGAAGAAAACCACAATATAAATTTTCGTTGACTTCCAAAGGGATCCTGGGGTAGAAACAACCCTCGAAATAATTAAAGAAATCATAAATCCAAAACCATAAAAGATGGCACATTTTCAGTCTCAGAGGAGATCGAGAGTAAAGATGAAAACCACCATATAAATTTTCGTTGACTTCCAAAGGGATCCTCGGGTTGAAACAACCCTAGAAATAATTTAAAAAATCATAACTCCGAAACCAAAATTGACCACACATTGTCACTCTCAGAACAGATCTACTGTGATGATAGAAACAGCGCTGTAAAATTTCATTGGCTTCCAAAGGAATCCTCGGGTTGAAACAACCCCCGAAACAATAAAAAAATCATAACTACAAAACCATAAAAGATCGCACATTTTCAGTCTCAGAGGAGATCGACAGTAATGATGAAAACCACAATATAAATTTTCATTGACTTCCAAAGGGATCCTGGTGTTGAAACAACCCTGAAAATAATAATAAAAATCATAACTCCAAAACCATAAAAGATCGCACATTTTCAGTCTCAGAGGAGATCGAGAGTAATTATGAAAACCACCATATAAATTTTCGTTGACTTCCAAAGGGATCCTCGGGTTGAAACAACACTCGAAATTGTAAAAAAAATCATAACTCTAAAACCAAAATTGATCGCACATTGTCACTTTCAGAACAGTTCTACTGTGATGATAGAAACAGCGCTGTAAAATTTCATTGGCTTTCAAAGGGATCCTCGGGTTGAAACAACCCCCAAACAATAAAAAAAATCATAACTCCAAAACTATAAAAGGTCGCACATTTTCAGTCTCAGAGGAGATCGAGACTAATGATGAAAACCACCATATAAATTTTCGTTGACTTCCAAAGGGATCCTCAGGTTGAAACAACCATTTTCAGTCTCAGAGGAGATCGACAGTAATGACGAAAACCACCATATAAATTTTCATTGACTTCCAAAGGGATCCTGGGGTTGAAACAACCCTCGAAATAATAATAAAAATCATAACTCCAAAACCATAAAAGATCGCACATTTTTAGTCTCAGAGGAGATCGAGAGTAATGATGAAAACCACCATATAAATTTTCGTTGACTTCCAAAGGGATCCTCGGGTTGAAACAACCCTAGAAATAAAAAAAAAATCATAATTCCGAAACCAAAATTGATCGCATATTGTCACTCTCAGAACAGATCTACTGTGATGATGGAAACAGCGCTGTAAAATTTCATTGGCTTCCAAAGGGATCCTCGGGTTGAAACAACCCCCGAAACAATAAAAAAATCATAACTCCAAAACCATAAAAGATCGCACATTTTCAGTCTCAGAGGAGATCGAGAGTAATGATGAAAACCACCATATAAATTTTCGTTGACTTCCAAAGGGATCCTCGGGTTGAAACAACCCTCGAAATATTAAAAAAAAATATAACTCCGAAACCAAAATTGATCGCACATTGTCACTCTCAGAACAGATTTACTGATGATAGAAACAGCGCTGTAAAATTTCATTGGCTTCCAAAGGGATCCTCGGGTTGAAACAACCCCCGAAACAATAAAAAAATCATAACTCCAAAACCATAAAAGATCGCACATTTTCAGTCTCAGAGGAGATCGAGAGTAATGATGAAAACCACCATATAAATTTTCGTTGACTTCCAAAGGGATCCTCGGGTTGAAACAACCCTCGAAATATTAAAAAAAAATATAACTCCGAAACCAAAATTGATCGCACATTGTCACTCTCAGAACAGATTTACTGATGATAGAATCAGCGCTGTAAAATTTCATTGGCTTCCAAAGGGATCCTCGGGTTGAAACAACCCCCGAAACAATAAAAAAAATCATAACTCCAAAACCATAAAAGATCGCACATTTTCAGTCTCAGGGGAGATCGAAAGTAATGATGAAAACCAACATATAAATTTTTGTTGACTTCCAAAGGTATCCTGGGGTTGAAACAACCATCGAAAAAATAAAAAAATCAACTCCGAAACCAAAATTGATCGCACATTGCCACTCTCAGGAGAGATCTACTGTGATGATACAAATAGCACTGTAAAATTTCATTGGGTTCCAAATTGATCCACGGGTTGAAACAACCCCCGAAACAATAAAAAGAATCATAACTTCGAAACCATAAAATATCGCACATTTTAAGTCTCAGAGGAGATCGAGAGTAATGATGAAAACCACAATCCCTTTGGAAGCCAATGAAATTTTACATTGCTGTTTGTATCATCACAGTAGATCTCTCCTGAGAGTGACAATGTGCGATCAATTTTGGTTTCGGAGTTATGAGTTTTATATTATTTCGAGGGTTGTTTCAACCCCAGGATGCCTTTGGAAGTCAACGAAAATTTATATTGTGGTTTTCATCATTACTCTCGATCTGCTCTGAGACTGAAAATGTGCGATCTTATATGGTTTTGGAGTTATGATTTTTCTTATTATTTCGAGGGTTGTTTCAACCCCAGGATCCCTTTGGAAGTCAACGAAAATTTATACTGTGGTTTTCATCATTACTCTCGATCTTCTCTGAGACTAAAATGTGCGATATTTTATGGTTTCGAAGTTATGATATTTTTTATTGTTTCGGGGGTTGTTTCAACCAGAGGGTCCCTTTGGAAGCCAATGAAATTTTACATTGCTGTTTGTATCATCAGAGTAGATCTCTCCTGAGAGTGACATTGTGCGATCAATTTTGGTTTCGGAGTTATGATTTTTTTTATTATTTCGAGGGTTGTTTCAACCCCAGGATCCCTTTGGAAGTCAACGAAAATTGTTATTGTGGTTTTATCATTACTCTCGATCTCCTCTGAGACTGAAAATGTGCGATCATTTATGGTTTTGGAGTTATAATTTTTTTTATTGTTTCGGGGGTTGTTTCAACCCGAGGAACCCTTTGGAAGCGAATGAAATTTTACAGTGCTGTTTCTATCATCACACTAGATCTCTCCTGAGAGTGACAATGTGCGATCAATTTTGGTTTTGAAGTTATGATTTTTTTTATTATTTCGAGGGTTGTTTCAAACCCAGGATCCCTTTGGAAGTCGACGAATATTTATATGGTGGTTTTCATCATTACTCTCGATCTCCTCTGAGACTGAAAATGTGCGATCTTTTATGGTTTCGGAGTTATGACTTTTCTTATTATTTCGAGGGTTGTTTCAATCCCAGGATTCCTTTGGAAGTCAACGAAAATTTATATTGTTGTTTTCATCATTACTCTCGATCTTCTCTGAGACTGAAAATATGCGATCTTTTATGGTTTCGAAGTTATAATTTTTTTTATTGTTTCGGGGGTTGTTTCAACTCGAGGATCCCCTTGGAAGCGAACGAAATTTTACAGTGCTGTTTCTATCATCACAGTAGATCTCTCCTGAGAGTGACAATGTTCGATCAATTTTGGTTTCGGATTTGATTTTTTTTATTATTTCGAGGGTCGTATCAGCCCCAGGATCCCTTTGGAAGTCAACTAAAATTTATATTGTGGTTTTCATCTTTACTCTCGATCTCCTCTGAAACTGAAAATGTTCGGTCTTTTATGGTTTTGGAGTTGATTTTTTTTTATTGTTTCGGGGGTTGTTTCAACCCGAGGATCCCTTTGGAAGCTAATGAAATTTTACAGTGCTGTTTCTATCATCACAGTAGATCTTTCCTGAGGGTGGCAATGTGCGATCAAGTTTGGTTTCGGAGTTATGATTCTTTTAATTATTTCGAGGGTTGTTTCAACCCCAAGATCCCTTTGGAAGTCAACGAAAATTTATATTGTGGTTTTCATCATTACTCTCGATCTTCTCTGAGACTGAAAATGTGCCATCTTTTATGATTTCGAAGTTATGATTTTTTAATTGTTTCGGGGGTTGTTTAAACTCGAGGATCCCTTTGGAAGCGATTGAAATTTTACAACGCTGTTTCTATCATCACAGTAGATATCTCCTGAGAGTGACAATGTGCGATCAATTTTGGTTTCGGAGTTATGATTTTTTGTATTATTTCGAGGGTTCTTTCAACCCCAAGATTCCTTTGGAAGTCGACGAAAATTTATATGGTGGTTTTCATCATTACTCTCGATCTCCTCTGAGACTAAAAATGTGCGATCTTTTATGGTTTTTGAGTTATGATTTTTTAAATTATTTCGAGGGTTGTTTCAACCCTAGGATCCCTTTGGAAGTCAACGAAAATTTATATTGTGGTTTTCATCATTATTCTTGATCTTCTCTGAGACTGAAAATGTGCGATCTTTTATGGTTTTGGAGTTATGATTTTTTTATTGTTTCGGTGGTTGTTTCAACCCGAGGATCCCTTTGGAAGCCAATGAAATTTTACAGTGTTGTTTCTTTCATCACATTCGATCGCTTCCGACAGTGACAATGTGCGATCAATTTTGGTTTCGGAGTTATAATTTTTGTTGTTGTTTAGAGGGTTACTTCAACCCCAGGATCCCTTTGGAGGTCGACGAAAATTTATATTATGATTTTTATCATTATTTTCGATCTCCCCTGCGATGGAAAATGTGTGATCAGTTTTGGTTTCGGAGTTATTTTTTTATTATTTCGAGGGTTGTTTCAACCCCAGAATCCCATTGAAAGGCGTCGTTGACATTTCTGTACCAGAAAGCTCGTACTGAGGTGTAACTCTTAATATTATTTTTGGCAGCTTTTTCGTGTCTTCTCATTTTTGGTAGTGAAAAACACTATAATAATTATATAGATATTGTTATGACGTTCCTCATATCTCCTGACATAATAAATATTTTAGTGTTCTCCCGCAGATTGAAAGCGACTTCCATTATTTAATTTTATATACAACTCCTTAATACACGAACGCCTATAAACACTCGGGCGTTTCCGTAAATTTGAGCTGCTATCTTGGGCTGCTGTTGTCACATAGGTGCAACTGTTCACCCAATATTGTGAAAGAGAATTGTTTAAGGCAAATCTGACGAATTCCAAAATTCTTCCTGAAAGAATAATAATCAAGTCAAAGGTTTTCAATACAATTAGTCAGGGGCGAATTAAGACTTTGTGGGGCCTCTTTCTAAATTTTGAGCGGGGCCTTTTTGCAATTCTCGTAAAACCACAAACAGGCGAGTTAAGCCCCAGATGCCTGGGGGAAGGCGAATTCGATACTTGTAAAATCATAGGCTACTAATTATAGTTATACATTACTTTTAGATCGCACATCTATGAACATATAGTATACTTTACGGTCCAATGGGTTTAAAATTTCTTTTCTAGGCGAACGGTTTGCTTAGGGTGTTTTACTAATTTTTATACTAGTTTCTAAAACCTGGTTTAAATTTAAATTTTTAGCGAAATTGTCTCATGGAAACCCATTTTTTAATAACGGTTTTATAAACAAATCATAAATAACGCAATTTTCGATTCCAAAACACTTCTATCATAGAGTATGGGTTAATACGAGAAAAAAAAAGTCTTATATGTACAGTGTGTCCCACTTAAGAGTGTAACAGCGTAATAACTGTTTTGTTTTTTGTCCGATTGGAATCAAACTGGTCTTAAAAGATAGAGGTCACCAAGATCTATTTTAAGACCACCAAATCACTTTCCATCTTTAAATGCAAGGCCATCTACGATACTAAATTCAAAAACCCTGAATCCGAAGTTTAGTTAAATTCTAAAAAAATGAGGTCTTGATGGAAAAAATTCTTTTAAGGCATTTAAATAAGAATTATTTAAAAAATTATGTATTTTTTTGGAACAATTTACACATGAATAATAAATACAACCAATTGAATTAAATATTATGTTCTATCAAACCTCTATCAGCCCTAATGCATGCCTTGCAGAATTTAACTAAACTTTGTATTCAGGGTTTTTGAATGATTTCGAACAAGTTTTGTTAACAAATTTTTTTTATTAAAAAATGCCTACCTACTATGATTTTTTAATTTTTTTCAAACCATTTAGTGTCGTAGATGGCCTTGCATTTAAAGATGGAAAGTAATTTTGTGGTCTTAAATAGACCCTGGTGATCTCTATCTTTTATGATCAGTTTGATTGAAATCGGAAAAAAATAAAAGAATTATTACCCTGTTACACTCTTAAGTGAGACACGCTGTATATGTTATGTCGGATAGATTTATTGTTTAAAATTGGTTAACGTTTAAACATTGAAAATTGCGATTTTTAGTCTTTTTGACCTTTAACAACTTTTGAATGGAGAGAAATTTTTAGATTCTGCAAAAATAATCGGAAACTTCAAAATGCCAAAAGATTTAAAAAAAAATACATTAACGATTACAAAGTTATAGCATACCATGATTACTATACTTAAGTTGCCTGCTGTCAGAGGGATGATCTGTAATCACGTTATCACAAGAGCATTGCGCACTGCGCCGAAAACAGTTTTGAAATCGGCTTCGGCGTTTTGAAGTTAAAACCTTGCACTTTCAAAATGTTTTTCAGAATCTAAAATTTTCTTTCCGTTCCAAAGTTATTAAAGGTAAAGAGGCTAAAAAACGCATTTTTTCAATGTTTATGCGTTAACAACTTTTTAAACTTCTGCCTTTTCGACATAACATACATTTACTTTTTACTTGTTTTGACTCATACTTTACGATAGAAGTAGTTTGGACTCGAAAATCGTATTACTTACAAATTGTTTATAAAATTGCGAATGCTCGCGGAGTTATCGCAATAAATTCAAATTGTACACATCAACGAGCGCTCGCCAACATATCAGCGAACGCAAACGGCAATCATCTGGCGAACGTTCACACAACTGTTTGGTGAACGATCGCCAAGTCTTCCGATTTTTGCGCAAGTCTTATTTACCAAACTGTTTTTTCACACCACTCGCTTTCCCTCTTTTGACTTTAATATTACCTGTGAAGTGATAAACTCGCTTTCCCTCGATCGTTTGGGTTTAGGGTTTTCTGTCTATGGTTTAACTTTTTGTAGCACTCGCTTTCTCTCGGTAATTTGGGATTATAGGGTTATCGTTTAAGAATTACGTTTCCTCGGTCATCGGGGTTTATAGGATTATCGTTTAAGAATTACAGGGTTCGCTTTGCTCCCATCTATTGATGAGTTATCTGTGAAAAATCCTTGCCTACTCAATGCTGAAATTACGCCACTGATCTATGGGAAGAATTCGATACTCATCTATCCTCACTCAACAATATTTTCGGGAATATTTCTGATTTTTCAAATTTTTTTTTTGCTAGTCGCTTGTTAAAATTTTTGCCGAGTAAGCCCCCTCATATTTATATATGTATAACAAAATATCCATTTAAGATCAATTATTGCAAATTCGCCATGTCAATTTGGCAATGCAGTTATTACTTAAAATTATTAATCCGCTATCTGGAGATACTAACATGTGTTGTAAAAAATGGTAAACATTTTGTAGAAAAAAAATATGAAAACAATATTCATAATACACATCTGATGGTTACTTTTTCCCAATGTTTCAGTAGACAAAAATCTTAAAAACAATCGACAATTTATTAAATGATAGTAACTTGAAAGCTACAACTAAATTGAGTGTAAATACCATAATGAAACTTTTAACAATATATATATAAAAGCAACTTATTTTCAGAGGATTTCGGTATGACAATACATTTGGTGGTTTTTTTATGGAAAAAGGATGCTTAAACCGAATATGACAAGTATACCATTCATAACATTGAGCTTTTCATTTTATATCTAAGGGCCCTTTTATGCAGGCGTTTTGTGCCGTCGGTAAACACGACGTCAAATTACGGTCGCGCTTTAATAGGTCTATTGAGTCCTTTTATGCAGGCGTTTTGTGCCGTGTCGGTAAGGCGACGGCAAAAATATCATATCAGTGCTACCACACAAATAATTGGGAATTACTTTGAATTTGTTTCCTTACACACTTAGAAATAATGTTTTGATTCAAGAATCCATTGTTTCATATATCGCAAATAAATAAATTGTTCGCCTAAAACAGATGATACAAAGTTTTAACGACGAACGAGTATAAAAAATATTTATTTACGATAGTTATAGTCTTTGGGTTTATTTAAGATATGTATGAACACTTATTATTAAAATTTGTACACTTGATTTGATTGAAAACTCGACTATAGAGAAAGTCTATCTTAGTATTCATGAATATAGATTAATGGCTGGAGAAGTATTTTTGATAGGTACACTGGTAATTAAATAACGCGAAATGATTGATTAATCGTCGCTGATTTATTTATAAACGCGGAATGACTGTATAAACGCGGCCCGGAGAAGAAATATAATAGTTTGAACGAAGCGCAGTACCGAAGCTGATGTTGATTGGTGAAGTAACTTGGGTAGGCTACTTGCTTCTCCTATGAATCCTTTGCCTTTTATAGAGGATAGAAATTCCAGAACACGGATGTGACGAAATTGCGTGACATAATATGACATCATTAAAAACCAATGAGAAGCGATGGTCTACGTGACTTTTTGCATGTAGGCTTGATGATTCATAGGATAACTAATATTACCTCGAAGGATGTGTATCGACTCGGAAACTGATTATGTTAATTTAAGTACTTAAAAATAAAAGAGAGATATGGACTTCTTTCGTCGTGCGCGTGAGTGAATGATTAATATGGGCAAGCGGCCTTTCGACCGCATGAGAATTTAAGCAACGGCAATGAAGCGAATAGCGTGTCTTGCGTGAATCCTTTGACACGGCGGCGTCGACGATGGGTTCGAGCGATAGCAATGTGCACGGTACTTTTCGAAAATTTATAGAAAATTTGAATAAATGAAAATTTACATTATTGTTTTTTATGTTTTCTTAATTTACGTAAAATTTAATGAATATAAGTGAGCTGCGGAGTGATCAAACTAGTTTCTAAATATTATTTAATCGGCGGTGAAAGAGATTCGTGGTACTTTCTAAAATTTCGGAATTTTGAAGAAAATGGAAATTTTGCCATTGCGCCATTGACCTCGACATTTAAATTAGAGTTCAAGCGCAGTTGCCACAATGTGACAATCAGACGGAGAAGGTAACATTAGAAAAAGAGGCCAATAGGGAAAAATGGACAACACTATCCTGATAGAACGACCGAACTCAGCTGACTGCCAGTAGCCAAGGTCACTAAAAAAACCGGTTGCTTTGTAATATATGTCACATGAAGTATTTCTATGTTTATATGTAAGGTATCTATTTGATTAGGATAGAATTGTACATTGAAAGAATAATTTTGAATTTCTATAAAATGAGGAAGAAACAGCCACACGCAGCTGTCATCGAGGTCTATACGTGACGTAGCCCTTGTCGATTTTAATGAGCCAACCTATCTTTTAGTAAGCTTGGTCAAATTAGTTTAATGCGTAACCGACAAATCCCGAAACCGTTTCCGCAGGATGTCGTTTCCCTTTAAATTAGAGTACACAACTGTCTTCATCTATTTCGTCTTCTCCCTCTGACTGTCCTATCTTGTTAGTTCTCTAATCGTTGACGTTAGTATGGAAACCATTCTACTTTCCAATAATAGCTGCGCATCACTCCCAATCAAGACCGCCATATTGATGACGTCTATCAAAGAACACTCAAGGTTATGAGGGATATACTCGTCATTTTCGGTTTTAGCACCCCTTTTCCATAAATATCATAAAAATGTATTGTATATACCGACATTTTGGGTTTGGCCCAAAAAGTTCATTTCGGCCCAAGACTATAAGTAGGTATCTATGCACACTGAATATAACAAAAACATATTCTTAGAGCTGTGTATTTAACATACACATTATAATGCGTAATACCCAACATTGTTTTATATATTCATATTTGATTCTTAGTTCTATCCAGAAATATATCAATTTAGAAATACTTACACTGCGGCGTTGCCACGATTTTCCACTTTCCCCATTAATAAATGCGTTTGCAGAGATCAAGAGTAAAATCTGCAAAAAACATATTTTCATAAATTTGAGTGCCTTTTCATTTTCAATGTTAGTAAAAACTAGTAAAAAACTAATTTCCTGATTCCTCAAAGTAGAACCTAATTCTACAGGCCACAGGCTGTTCTCCATAATGATACAAATTTGTTTTTCAAATGAAACTGCCTACATGTTTTTACCTAAAATCTTTCAGCAATCAATTAATGGGCTTGTTCCACGATATTAATTTTATATGGTTTTTATGCGTTTTTATATAGTACTCGACATTCTTATTATGCACTTAAAATTTCATATTATTAACTTTTTCCGTTCTCGAGATATATATGGCGTTGAAATTAGTAATAGTTGTAAAAACAGTGCGCCTATTTATGATGTCACTATACGCAACTTTGAACTCGGTAATCTACCGCGACCACTAACAGCCGTTCAGTAGTAAGTAAATACGTGGAGTTGAAGGCCGTTTTAGATATCTATGGAAATTGGAAAGAGAGAGAGAGTGGCGCTTTGTTCTTATACCAAAGTAAAGGGGCAAAACGGCAAAACTGGAAATCCGGCTTGGCATGGGCGCACGAAAGATGGCTTTTCTGTTAAAAATTGGAAAACATTGAATTTTCAAAAATTCATAACTAAGTGAATACGTGGAATGGAAGTCCGGAAAAAACAAGGTTAGCCCTTTCTCCTGATACCAAATTGTATAGGGAAATACGAAAATTCGGCTCTGCAAGAGCGAGCAAATAACACCTTTTTTAGAAGTATTAAAACATAACAAAAAAAAATCAAAAACATCAAATCTTTAAATGCTCATATGTAAGTTAATACTTGTAGTGGAAGATCAATATTGGTCTCTATTTAAAAAAGGAGATTGGCATTTTATCGACATCGTAAGTGTCACAGTGGAAATCGGAATTTCGGCTAGGTCTGTGGGAAAAAAAAATGGGTATTTTCTTAAAAATCGAAAATTCGGCCGTCATATTTTGAATTTGGTAACATTTCGCCAAATCGTATATTCCCCTACAATCCCTCGACTGCCTGTTCCTAACTTTAAGAGGCGAGAGAGATAGCCGACTTTTGCGAGTTAATTACTCAAAAACCATTAAGAAGAACGCCTCCGAATGTATCTTAAAGAATGTAGAATTAATTCCCGAATTGAATGACATCGGCCGCTTCCCAAAAAACCGCCCCCACGAAAAGTCTTTGATAGATCCGATCCACAATTTTAGAGGGGCGCAGATCAACACGATAGGTATATAGATAATAGCAACTAAACAGCATCGAGTCGACTGAGGTCGCCGAGTCTATGCGTATAGTGACGTAGCGCCTGGCTACACCCCATTTTCGTGAGGTGGATGTTTGTAAGTATTTTTAAGACACTAAACGTGCGAATAAAATTCTGTTTTTTTGCAGATCCATTATTTTATACTTGAACTTTCGATTTATGAAACTAAAAAAAAATCCGAACAAGCCCATTACATGCTGATGATCCATAGTAACCACTTTATTTCGTTTTTTTTTTAAAAACTCAAGTCGAAATAAATAAGCTGTTCCATTTAAAAACATTGCATTATAACAGTTTAAAAACGTAAAAATTTGAATTATCGTGGAATACACCCTGCTGCAGAATTAGGTTCGACTTTGAAACAGTTGGAAACTAATATATGGCCTTAACTAAAGTTTAAAGTGAATAACAGTCAAACTTATGAAAATACGTTTTCCACAGATTTATGCTTTGACTGCTGCAGATATATTTTTTGTTGGTACCCAGTACCCGGCCTAATGATGCTTGATACCTGTAAATATCACATCATACCCGGCACCTGGCATTTACAAAAACAACTACCATTGAATTTCTAATTTTTATTCTTATTCGTGTCATTTATCAAAAAAGAAAAAGCTTTTAACTGATTTTTTCATGTAAAAATCACAGATGTAGCGGTTATTTCCCAGTAATGTACTAGCTAATAATCCCCCCCCCCCCCCCAAAATAGAAGAAACAGTTTATGTAAAAACTATGTTTTTATTTCATATGTACTATAAATTTGTATTTATTATTTATAGGACAATGAAGTTTTAGAAAAGATCCTGAGGCATGCAGGCTTCGTAAGACTGAATCATATAAATCCTATATCTGCTGTAGTATGGCTTTCTCCAGAAGCTTTAATGCTTGTAATATCATTGGTCTATTTTTTTATCATGAGAAAATTGTCTAACCCTACACCCACAGGGTTTTTCAACGAGGAGCTCGAAGAAGCTGTACTTAGCCAAATACAATCTAAAAAACCTACAAAAAAATATATACCTTTTGTAGTAGATATAGGTAAGTGTAAGTAAATAACGGCAAGTAATAGTTGGGAGTAATAAACTCACTAAATATTTTTTTAACAGTATTAATGCTAGTGAACATGGTCTCGGATGTAACATCCTTTTCAGTTATTGAATAGTGGTTGTAAATTTTGGTACGGGTTGAAAGTCAAGAATTATGTGAGCTGTTTTTGGTTAAAACTCGGTCAATGCAACCCGTCCATAATGTTTTTGCTCCAGTTCTAGTAGGTCAGTTATAGTGCAGTAAGCCAATCAAATAGGATAATATGGCTTTCAACCTTCTAGCTGATGCAAACATTCTGAAAAATATCTTTCAAAAATATGTTACATTCTAGAAATATGTACTTATGTGTTTTAATAATTATTTTTTTTTATCAATTAACCTAGATAATTTATGACTTTCAACCTTCAAAGTGATGCAATAATTCTGGAAATATCTGTCAAAATTATGTTACATTCTAGAAATATTTGTTTTTATAATTTTTTTGTTATCAATTAACCTACTTGAGGACAAATATAATATCATAAAAACATATTTAAGTAAGACTGCTTATTTGAAATATGTTCTATTATATTTTTAGTTTTGTGTTATGTATAAATATATAAATATAATCTTTATTAATAGCAAAATGCTAACAAAGTGGCAATAAATATTTGTTTACCTATAAACTAGTTTAAAAATCATAAGTTGTTAAATTACCTAAGTTACCTATTTATTACTTAATTAAATATTTACATTCAGTCTAGTTATATATCTAAGCATATTGTAATCCTTTTATAAATAAATGTTAGAGTAAGCATATTGAATGTTATAAATAGAAGTAAATTGTAAATGATAGTCAGTCTTGTCTTGATCTCTCATGTGTGAACAATAAAATTGGTTTTTAAAAAGCGACTCATTCATTCCAAAACCATTTCTGGCGCAGTCGGTAGGATTTTGTGAAGTTAGACTAGTGATGCCCTTCTGAGGTTGGATCAGATTTATCCTGAATCCTAGAATAACTTGGTTTTCAAACCTTCATCACAAAAACGAATCTGTAGGTGAATTGAGTAGCCTACCCATCAAGTAAGTGAACTGAGTAGCTTACAGAAGCCAACGAAGAAGATTTGTCCATCGAGGATTGGAGCAGATTTATCCTGCGAATCTCTTCAACCATTGGAAACCCTGAGACGACAAGCAAGAACTCCCACGCAGCCTAGTGGTTAGAGGCACAAATTCCGAAGACCCCCGGAAGAATAGATTTAGGACTTCCTAAGACCCTGGAAGATTAGATTTAAGAAGATTCGACAAGAATGAGCAGATTCTACACCCTTGTATTAATGTAAGTCATTTCATTTGTACTTTCAAACAATTTGAAATCGCTTAAACAGTCACAATTTCAAGTAGCTCTGTTCGCAAAATTTCAACATTTAATTTTAAGAAATTTAATTTTAATCGTAAACAAAATTTAAACAGAATAGTATTGTAACTATTTACTTTCGAAAACACGCTGTATTTTCGATAGAGCATCGCCTGCAAATTTTGTAGTCACCGATCCCTCGTTGTCGATACAGATTTGGTGTATTAATTTATTTAAGTCACAAAACTATTCTACTTTAAAATATAATATATAATAACTGTGAAAGAGGAAATTCTATAGAAATTAACTATTTAACATTTTATGGATGATATTTTAACAGGCTTAACAAAATTAAATTTAAATTCACAATCAAATTTAATTAGCACAAGTTCAAGTTCATTACCAACAGATATGTCTGAAACAAATTATTCATTATTAAGATACCAAGCAGACAATGTCCCTTTGTTTGACGGAAATCCAAAACTGTTACAAAGATTCATTACATCATCTGAAAATCTCCTCAAGGCTTTTCAAGACAGAAATAACATTAATGCCCCGATTAATATATGCTTATTAGACACGATATTTTCTAAATTAAGAGGTAGAGCAGCAGATTTAATATGCCCGAGAAATGAATTAAATAATTGGGATTTGGTTAAACAAACATTAATAACTACATTTTCTGATCAAAGAAATATTGATTGCTTAGTTCAAGATCTTTTATCTTTAAAACCTAATAGACAAGAAACATTAATTGATTATGGAAGTAGGTTACAAAATGTTAGAAGTTTATTATTTGCTAAATTAAACCAGTCAAACGAAAGTAGAGAAACAAAAATTATTAAAATTGAAAATTATGAGGCTTTAACTTTGAAAACTTTTATAACTAATTTACCGTATAATATGCAATTAGTAGTTAGATTAAGAAATCCGACATCTCTAGAACAAGCCATTAGTTTTGTTATAGAAGAAGAAAATTTCATTCAGTTTAAAAATCGTAATTCGACAGTACAAAATAATATTCCTAACAGACAGACAAATATACCAAGACCACCCGTAAATTTTCAAAGACCCTTAAACCCCAATTTTAACAGACCAACAAATTTTCCTTTACCAAGACCATTTTTACAAAGAAATATCAACCCTATGCATTATTCTCAAAATAATCCGAATTATACTAGTCAACCAATTCAAAAACCACAAAATTTTTATTCGCAAAATAATTTCCAAAATCCATTTAAAACCCAACCAGTTAACGTATTTAAACCTCACATGCAAGACACACGATTCCTACCTAAACCAACCCCTATGGATCTTTCATCTGGAAATAGTCGATTTTCTAGAAATAATAGTAATTTTACAAAATTGCACCATCATTGCGTGACAGGAAATTCAAATCAACCAGACTCCACGTCTACAGAAAACATGTCTAATGATAACATATTGCACACAAACAACAGTCAGCAAAACCTAGATTTTATTAATCAATCTGAAAACGCACATTCTTATCAACAGGATAGTTATCACCCTGACTCGACAACACCTTATTATCCAGAAATAGGTTACGATGATGAAACAATAGACTATTCAAACTATTATGACAATACATCTTTGTCTACTGATTCACAAACAAATGACTTTAGTAATTGTTTCCAAGAACAAAATTTTCAATTGACTCAAACTCAAATACCTCCGAAATAGTATTTTTAAACAATCATAATCAAGAACTTCCATTTATTTACATACCTTCTTTAAATTCAAAATTTCTTATTGATACAGGCAGCACAAAAAGTTTCATACACCCCAAATTAGCTCATTGTTATTTTTCAGATTCAATACAAAATAGAAATTTCGAAGTCAGAACAGCTCATGGTATATCATTTCACAACGAAATAATTGATCTTTTACTACTAGCTGATTTTAATATAGATTATTGCCATACATTTTATCTTTTTGATTTTTCACCAAACTTTGAAGGAATTATAGGATTAGACTTTTTAGAAAATTTAAATGCAAAAATAAATTTAGGAACAAAACAACTTGAAATACCAAATGTTAACATTCCAATGCATTTCACTCAGACATTAAATTCTTATGAAAAAACAACTTCCAACCAAAAAGTTATTAGTTTGAAAAATCCACATTCAATAGTAATTCCACCCCGTACACAACAAATTGTAACATTACCAGTTTATCAAAGTTCAGGATACGCAATTATGCCTTATAAACAATTTGACGAATTAGAAACGCCTGAAGCATTAGTAAAAATAGAGAATAATCATGCAATAACAACTTTAGTAAATAATGCGGAAAATGAAATAAAATTTACACTACTTAAACCTCTGGAAGTAGAACAAATAGATTTAAATGAAATTAACTTTTTAGAAAATACTGAAACGGAAAAACATATTGACAAAAATACCGACAACCTTCAAAAAGAAAATTTAAAAAATTTGAGATTAAATCATTGCAATCAAGAAGAATACGATGCTATTAGAAAACTTTGCTATGAATTCAGAGACATATTCTATTCAGATAAAATTCCCTTAAGCTTTACAAATCAAATTAAACATGAAATAAATTTAACTAATGAAAGCCCTATTTATACTAAAACTTATAGATACCCGATAGTTCATAAAGAAGAAGTTAATAAACAAATTGATCAAATGTTAAATTCAAATATTATCCAACATTCTAATTCCCCTTGGACGTCACCAATTTGGATAGTACCAAAGAAATTAGACGCATCAGGTAAAACAAAATGGCGAATGGTTGTAGACTATAGGAAACTTAATGAAAAGACTATCGATGATAAATTTCCCCTACCAAATATTTCTGACATACTTGACAAATTAGGAAAATGTAACTATTTTACAACACTAGACTTAGCTAACGGTTTTCATCAAATCGAAATGAGACCCGAAGACATACCAAAAACAGCATTTTCTACAGACTCCGGACATTATGAATTTAAAAGAATGCCCTTTGGATTGAAAAACGCACCTAGTACATTCCAACGCGTTATGAATAATATTCTTCGCGGATTACAAAATGAAATTTGCGCAGTATATTTAGATGACATTATTATTTTTTCGACAAGTTTACAGGAACATATAGAACGACTTAGAAAAATATTTCAAAGATTACGCGAGAGTAATTTTAAAATTCAATTAGATAAATCCGAATTTTTAAAACAAAACGTAAATTATTTAGGACATATAATTACACCGGACGGAATAAAACCGAACCCCGATAAAATATCTGCAGTCAAAAACTTTCCTATTCCTAAAACTCCTAAGGACATAAAGTCATTCCTTGGATTAGCCGGATATTATCGAAAATTTATAAAGGATTTTGCTAAAATATCGAAACCTTTAACACAATGTTTAAAAAAAGAATCAAAAATTGTACATTCACCTGAATTTTTAGAGTCATTTAATCAATTAAAAAATTTATTAATTAATGCACCGATACTACAGTATCCAGATTTCTCAAAACCTTTTGTATTAACAACAGATAGTTCAAACTACGCATTAGGAGCCATTTTATCTCAAGGAACACCCCCAAATGATAAACCAGTAGCATACATTTCTAGAACATTAAATAAACATGAAATTAATTATTCTACGGTACTTAAAGAATGCTTATCAGTTGTCTGGGCTGTCAAAACGTTTAGACCTTATCTATTTGGTCGTAAATTTACTATATATACCGACCATAGACCCCTCGTATGGTTATTTAACATGAAAGACCCAAGTTCGAAATTAGTAAGATGGAGACTAAAACTTGAAGAGTTTGACTATACTATAATATATAAAAAAGGAAAACAAAATACTAACGCCGATGCACTAAGTCGCATTCAATTAAACACACACGAAACGGAATCAATTATAAATCAACCCGGTGAAATAAATAAAGACATTTTAGATTATCTACGCGAATTAGCAGAAAATCCAATAGATGACCCACCAGATATAAATCCTAATAATAACGAATTACCAAACGTAAACCCCAACAATAATCAACGAATTAATATTCTCCAGGATATACGACTTGATGACAATTCTATTAACACTCAAAATGATAATAATGACGTAATCGAAATTTTGGACGAACTCGATGAAACAGTACATACCTCAGCTGAAACCGATAATAATGAAATACCAATTTTAGATGATATTATAAACAGTAAACCTTTTCAATTAATTCTAGATAGAAACGTACATCCAAATTTAGAAATTTCAGAAAAGACAATCGATGGAAATATTGTTAAAACCGCAAAAATTCCAAAATATAGCCAAAAGTATATAATAGAACTTTTAAGAGATCATATTAACCCTAGTAAAACTATTTATGTCTACTTTAAATGCAAAGAAATTATACCCATTTTTGTAAAAACTTATATGCATAACTTTCAAGCATTAAAAATTATACAATGTACAAAATTAGTCAACACAGTAATAAATAAAGACGATCGCCTATTAATGATAAAACACCAACATGAAAGTAAAACTAATCATCGCGGTATTACAGAAACTTTAGCAAAATTAAAAATTAATTATTATTGGAAATATATGAAGCAAGATGTAGTAAATTATATTAATAACTGTACTACTTGCCAAAAAGCTAAATATTCTAGAGACACCCCTTATGTACCCCTAGTATTGACTGAAACACCTTCGAAACCATTTCAAATATTACACATGGATTTATTTATATGTGAGAACCAATACTTTTTAACGATTATTGACAAATTTACAAAATTAGGACAAGCCTTTCCTTGTAATAAAAATGCAATTTCAATTCAAGATAAACTAATAAATTACTTCTCTTATTATGGCACCCCTGAATTAATAGTATCCGATAGCGGAACTGAATTTAAAAATCATTGCCTAATAGAACTTTTCAAAGCTCAAAAAATCCAAGTACACTTTACAACTCCCCGTCATCATGAATCAAATTCTCCTGTAGAACGCTTTCATTCTACTTTAATCGAACATATTCGAATTCTTAGAAGTAATGATCCCTCTACACCTATTATAAATTTAATGCCTTATGCAATAATTGCCTATAATAACAGCATACACTCCAGCACGAATTTTACACTTTTTGAATTGACCTTTGGACATACAAAATCTAGAGATCCTTTAGACCTAGTTACTACTACCTTTTATTCCGATTATATCACTTCCCATCAAGAAAAATTAAAAACCCTCTATCAAGAAGTTGAAAATAAGGATAAAGCAAATAAACAGAAACTGATTGATAAACGTAATACCGAAGGAGCCAAACAATATGAATTTAAAGTAAATCAAAAAGTTTATAAAAAGGCACCAGAACGAACAGCAAAAAGTAAGAATAAATATTTAGGCCCTTTTATTATTATTGAATTGTTACAAAATAATAAAGCCAAAATAAAAAATATCGGTAATAAACAAACAGAAATAATACATTTGAAAGAATTAAAGAAACCTCATCTTTCAGATTTACCATCGGAACCGCCTCAGCATACCCAGAATTAACAAAGATTAACAACAATCCTGGATTACTACCCTTACAACTTGGACAAACACAAATAAGCAATGACTATTGGACGTACATACAAATCCTTGACTTAAAACCTATTATAACTGAATTTAATCAGATTAAGAAACATTTTCATAATCTACAAGGTATATTAAACTTGGATGAAAAGTATAAAACAGAATACTTTAATTCTTATAACATTATAAATAATTTAGAAAGTAAAATAATTGAACAAATCAGTCAAATTAACCCAACTTATTTAGAGTCAAACCGACAAAAACGCGGATTAATAAATGGCTTAGGATCAATTGTAAAAATTATAACTGGAAATCTTGACAATGAAGACGCCGAAAGATATAACCAACAAATTTCATATTTACAACAGAATCAACAAAAAATAAAATCAATACTTAAAGATCAAGTTACTCTACTTAATTCATCAATTAATAACTTTAACGAAATTACTCAAAATATAACACACAATCAATTAATATTAGAATCAAGAATTTTGCAAATAGAGAGAATAGTTAAAGAAATGAAAATTCATGAAATTAATAGCCATCACTATTTCTTAACCCAAATGATACTAAATCAAATAAATTTTATCTATCAGACAATTTATAATATGCTAGATAAAATAGAAACTGCAATTACATTTGCTAAGCTCAACACTTTGCATAATTCAATTGTTAACCCATTCCATTTATTAAAAGAAATAAAAGATACTGAAATTCACTTAACAGAAGTTAAATTGCCATTCGAAGCAAATATAAAAAATATTTTAAAATTTGAAAATATAGCTAATATAAAAGCCTATTCAATTAACTTTACTATAATCTTTATTATAGAAATTCCTCTGGTAGATAAAGAAATGTATCAATACTTTCAATTGTATTCACTGCCAGTAAAGACAAATGACTCTTATCAAATCATTATACCACGATCTAAATATGTAGCATTGAATGAACAAAGCTATGTATTTACCGACGACAAATGTAAAAGTATCACTGATAACGAATATCTTTGCAAGAGTGTGAACACTGTTAAAATTCATAATAATATGCCATGCGAAATTAGTTTGCTAACTTTCAGTAAAGACAATTTAGATTGTTCACCTATCTCAATTGAAATTAACGAAATTCAAATTCAAAAAATTAAAACTAATAAATGGATATTAGTGATACCTACTGAAACTGTAATAACCCAAACCTGTGACAAATTATTGAATAAAATGCAATTAAAAGGTACCTATGTACTAAATTTAAATAAAAGTTGTGAAGTAACCATAAATAACCATGTATTGAAAACTCATAGTAACAATCAAATGATCTATAAATTTGAGTTACCTTATCTTAACTTTTCACAACCTAGAGAATATCATATTAATTATAACCCAGGACCTTTGAACCTAAATACCATCAATACACATAAGTTAATACAAACCCAAAGTGAATTGATGGAACAACAGAAAATAATTAAGGGATTAAATGAGCCCATAATTATTAACAAAACTAGTATATGGACAATATTCCTATACCTATTCATATTTACCTGTATTATATTATATGTATGTAATCTTATTAGAAATAAATATATATCCAAGAAAAATTTAAAGAAGACACAGAAGAATGAAGACATCATTATCTAAGAAATCAGGGATGATTTCCATCAAGGGATGGAGGAGTTATATATCTAAGCATATTGTAATCCTTTTATAAATAAATGTTAGAGTAAGCATATTGAATGTTATAAATAGAAGTAAATTGTAAATGATAGTCAGTCTTGTCTTGATCTCTCATGTGTGAACAATAAAATTGGTTTTTAAAAAGCGACTCATTCATTCCAAAACCATTTCTGTCTTATATGTTTTTTACAATTTACTTTAAATTTGTTAACACTACTACAATTTTTTATATGCAATGGCAAATCATTATATTGTTTCAACCCCTTATGATATAAATTATTCTGACTATATGTGTTATTTACAGTTCCAATATAAAAATTTTCTCTTGATCGTGTGTTATGTTTATGTATATCTTTAACAAGAGTACAGTAATCATATAAATGTTGTGGTAGCTTACCATGCAACAATTTATATATAAATGTCATAGTATTAAGCATAATTGTTAGCCTTACACTCAAAAAATTAACAGTATCTAGCATCAGTTTTATTCCTGTGTATTTGTTACAACCCAAGATAACACGTAGAATTTGATTTTGTTTTTTTTGCAGTACGTTTATTTCTGAATTATTCAGTAAAAACAAAATTGTTGAGCAAAAATTTAAATGCGGTAGGATTATTGTTTTATATATTGTTGTTTTAGACCATATCGAGAGATCCTTACCGATTCTTCCTAATAAGTTGGCTTTTCTTGCAATTTTGTTAGTAATGTATGTAGCATGATTTGAAAATGATAAATTGTCATCTATTATTACTCCCAAATATTTGATTTCGCTAACTTGTTCTATTTTACTATTTCCTATCATTACATTTTGATGATGTGTTGTATTTGCTATATTGTATTTACTTTTTATTATCATTAATTTAGTCTTGTCTAAGTTTAATTTTAAACTATTATTGTTTAGCCAAAGTTCAAGATTTTTTAATTCATTGTTCAATATATCAATTATCATATTAACATTATCACCTATAACATATACCAGAGTATCATCTGCAAAAAGTTGAATTTTACATTTTTTAAAAACTTTCACTATGTCATTTATATATATTTATGTATCATGTATCCACTTTAACAATTAAACTTAAAATACGTTATTTCATACTGTCCGGTAAATGACTATTTCTCGGACTCATTTGCGGCCGGTAAACCGAACATTACAGTAATGTCTGATACCGTAATGTAACACATTGCGGTATTAGATACTGATATGTAATGTGTTACCTAGTAACACTATCATACTATTGTTATTAGTAAACAATTAATTTTTAGTTTTGCTAGTTTTGACTTAAAAATATAAGAAATAAAATATTTATATGCATAGTTTTAGCAACTATTTAGTAGGTACATGAAAAGTCTATTTTCCTCCGAGATCTCCATAATGCAAAACAATGCAAAAATTGTGGTTTTATTTAGTTGACAGTGACAACCTAAAGGCAATCATAATTAAGTATGAAAAACAATAGTTATAACATTGTTAGGTGATGCAATTGTTAGATTACGAACTAATATTTTTTAAATCTCTATAATTATAATTGATTTTAAAAAGAATTATAAAGACAGTATAAAATAAAATATTATACAATACTCGTCCGGAAGGTCTCATTACAGTACTCTTTTATACTCTAGACTCGGCTCCTGCATCGCCAAGTCCGTAAAACTACTCATACTGTAATAAGTCACGTACCGGACTTATAACGTAAATTACTATTTCCGAATGTTTTTACATGTATTCAAGTCCAAGTATTAAATAGAGCTTATTATTTCAACCTCACATGGCCAAATTATCTGTTATTAAAACTCAATATCTTTATATATATATAAGAATCATTTTTTAGGAAGATATTGTGTTCTATTCGCTTTATGCTCGGCAGCAGTCTTGCGTCCTTCTGTTCTTGGAGGACTCTATTTTCTTATATTTTTATCAGCGGCCACATGGTGGGCATGTTACAAGCAGTTAAGAAGAGGTTTTGCCATAGCAATGAGATGCCTTATGCCAGTAGTTTTTATTCATTTGAGTGCATTATATTCCTACCAGTTTCAGTGGCCACAGGAATTGTTAGAAAGAAACCATACATATGCAAGGTAAGAAGTTTTTCATAAACAAAAAATAGATAATATGATAAATTAAATAATTAAAATTCAGTACCTATACTAGAGTGTCCATTATTTTTCGACTTTCATTTCTTTTTGGTCTCACCCCCTAAAAAGTTTACATTTGATATAAGAATAACACACCCTAATTTCAACCCCGTAGATGAACCCCTTCCTGTGCCGATTGGGGTGTAAAATTTGTTAAAAATACATTATTCACAAATAAAAACCCCATTATGTAATATTTTCAAACATACCCTTAAATTATTCTTTATAACCCTAAATGACTGTTATTTGGCATAAAAATAAAGTAAAAGCAATATCAACCCGTATGATCCTTACCTTCCTTTATCATCACATCACAGGTTTAAAAGTAAAATATATTTTTCTAAGTAGTGTTTATTGTTCAAAATGATTAAAATATTTGCTTTAATATGTCCTTACAATCTGGATATATTTTTCTGTGTTCTTGTAGACTTTGCTTTTCATCCTTTGCTAGGAGACCATGAAAATTCTCCATTACTTTATTGACCTTTCGGCAGTGTCATTGACAACTTTAAGTGACATTATTTTATGTCCATTCATAAAAGAATATTACTTTTCCCATATTTTTGAATCGTGATTTAAAAATTCCGACTCAATATTGAAACGAGCAAATAAATCCTTTGTAATTTTTTTAAATGAATGTGTCAATTGTTCTCACTGAAAGTAAGAATAATTAGATACCAAATTCAGTAAAAAAATTACTAATTTAATGATTATATTAATAGTAACTAGGGTTTCTGATTTCCCGACTTTTTTTCATTCCCGGGAATCGGGAAATAAAATTTGTCGTTCCCGGGATTCCCGGGAAATACTAAATTTTTCATATATTTCTTGAAAAACACAAATTTTTTGTTTAAAAATGTCACATCATCCAAATATTCATTTTACTTCCCTCGCATACCGAAGGGAAATATTGTATTCGAGAAAAAATCACCCTCCGAGATTTTTTCGGATTTTGACGTTTCAGAACACGTAGATTACGAAAATCTAGGTTTTTCAATTTCGTCAGTCTGTCTGTCTGTCTGTTGGTGCATTAACTAAAAAACTACTTGACGGAGAGCAGTCAAATTTGGTAGGTAGTTGACGCTACTGTCAGTGAAGAAATGGTTAAACTTTCAGTGAAAAATATACAGGGTGGACCGTCCCAAGGGAAAAAATAATGAAAACATTTTTCATTGTTCAAATTTAAAATTTCCACGTTTCATGACACGCTAAACCTATTTCTGAAAAAAAAATTTTGAAAATTTTTTTCACCAACATTTTTGAAAATTTTTTTACCACTAAAACAGATGAAAAAAATTTTTTTCTTTGTCTAAATTTAAAATTTCCACGTTTCATGAAATTCTAAACCTATAAAAAAATTAAGAAAAGAATTTGATTTTTTTTTTATCATTTTACTTCCCTCGCATACCGAAGGGAAGTATTGTATTCGAGAAAAAATCACCCTCCGAGATTTTTTCGGATTCTGACGTTTCAGAACACGTAGATTCCGAAAATATAGGTTTTTCAATTCCGTCAGTCTGTCTGTCTGTCTGTCTGTTGGTGTATTTACTAAAAAACTACTTGACGGAGAGCAGTCAAATTTGGTAGGTAGTTAACCCTACTGTCAGCGAAGAACTGGTAGAATTTTCAGTGAAAAATATACAGGGTGGACCGTCTAAACGGAATAAATAGTGAAAAAATTTTTTTTTTGCTCAAATTTAAAATTTCCACGTTTCATGACGCGCTAAACCTGTTTCAGGAAAAAAAAATTTTTGAAAATTTTTTTCAAACATTTTTGAAAAAATTTTTACCAAGATGAAAAAAATTTTTCTTTGCTCAAATTTAAAATTTCCACGTTTCATGACGCGCTAAACCTATTTCAGGAAAAAAAAATTTTTTGAAAATTTTTTTCAAACATTTTTGAAAAAATTTTTACCATGATGAAAAAAATTTGTTTTTGCTCAAATTTAAAATTTCTACGTTTCATGACACGCTTAACCTATTTCAGGAAAAAAAATTTTGAAAATTTTTTTCACCAATATTTTTGAAAAAATTTTTACTACTAAAATGATTTTTTTTTCTTTCTTCAAATTTAAAATTTTCACGTTTCATGGCATTCTAAGCCTGATTAAAAAAAAAAGTTTTTTGAAATTTTATCACTAAGATAGAATTTTTCTTTCTTTTGTTCAGATTTTAACTATCCACGTTTCCATGACATTCTAAAACTATTCAAACAAATTTAAAAATGTTTTTGAAGAATTTTTTAAAAAATTTGATAACATTTTTAATCCATTTATGTATCACTACTATAGAACAGACGAAAAAATTTTTTTTGCTCAAATTTAAAATTTCCACGTTTCATGATATTCCAAACCAATTTCGGAAAAAAAAATTTGCAACATTTTGTTACCAGTTTGGAAAAAAATTTAACACCAGAATGCTCAAATTTAAATGACATTCTAAACCTAGGTATTTCAGAAAAAAAATTTTGAAAATTTTTTTCACCAACATTTTTCAAAAAGTTTTTACCACTAAAATAGATCGAATTTTTTTTTATTTGCTCAAATTTAAAATTTTCACGTTTCATAGCATTCTAAACCTATTTTAAAAATACATCATTTTTAATTTTTAAACCTTTTTTAGCACTACTATAGAACAGAAGGAAACTTTCCTTTTTGCTCTAATTTAAATGTTCTACCTTTGACATTTTAAACCTATTTCAGAAGAAAAAAATTTGAACATTATTTTTACCATCTTTTGAAAAATTTAAAAAAAATGAAATTTTTTAACCACCGCTATACTTCCACCCCATTACGTGAATGTTGGATTGAAAATGTGACAGATGGCAATAACATCTGGCATATGCACCTATTATACTTTTATTGAAAAATGTACAGGGTGGTCATCCCAAGAAATAATTCAGTCATGGTGGACATTTGTAAAGGTATTTGCGCAAGCCTGCCATATGTGGCACCTGCTATTTAGTATTGAACTTTTGCTGTTGGATGAGCAATCTGTATATTCTTTTGACTAAAACTTATCAAGTTTTCTTTGTAATAACTATACTATATTCCGATTATTATTCTCAATGTCATTTCGTAATTATTAATTTTTTAGAGTGACTGCCATGCGCAAATAACGAGGGAAGTTCTGTGTAAATACCTTTACCGATTTTTTGAAAAATATTTTAACACTAAAATAGATGGATTTTTTTTTCTTTTTTCAAATTAAATTTTTTTATTTTTCATAGCGTTCTAAATCTATTTTTAAAAATATTAGAAAATTATTTTACCATTTTCAAAAAAATTTTAACGCTAAAATAGATGGAATTTTTTTTCCTTGTTCAGATTTAAATTTTCCACGTTTCATGACATTCCAAACCTATTTCGGAAAAAAAATTTGCAACATTTTTTTACTATTTTGGAAAAAAATTAACACTAGAATCGATGGAAAAAATTTTTTTGCTCAAATTTAAAAGTTCCTCGTTTCACGACATTTCAGAAAAAAAATATTGAAAATTTTTTCACCAACATTTTTGAAAAATTTTTTACCAGTAAAATAGATGGAAATTTTTTTTATTTGCTCAAATGTCTACGTTTCATGACATTCTAAACCTATTTCAGAAGAAATACATATTGAAAATTTTTTAACATTTTTGAAAAATTTAAAAAAAATGAAAATTTTTTTAACCACCACTATATTTCCACACCATTACGTAAATGTGGGATTGAAAATGTGACAGATGGCAATAATATCTGGCTTATGCACCTATTATACTTTTATTGAAAAATGTACAGGGTGGTCATCTCAAATAATTCAGTCGTGTTGGACATTTGTAAAGGTATTTGCGCAAGCTTTCCATATTTGGCACTTGTTATTTAGTATTGAACTTTTGCTGTTGGGTGAGCACTCTGTATATTTTTTTGACCAAAAGTTATCAGGTTTTCTTTGTAATAATAGCAATAACTATATTCCGATTATTATTCCCAATGTCATTTCATAATTAATAATTTTTTAGATTGACCGTCATGCACAAATAACGAGGGAAGTTCTGTGTAAATACCTTTACCGATTTTTTTAAATGTTTTTTTCTTTTCTTTCTTTGGTCAAAAAATAAATCCGTCAGTTTCGTTTTGTTTTATTTATAATTAAAAAGACACAACAACACTACCTACAGGAAATAATACAATAACCAAATAAAACATAAATGCCGTCCGACGCGCACGCTCTCTAACATTTCGGAGCACCAAATTTAATATTTTTAAAACTTATTTTTATTTCCACGGGTCCGGGAAATCCCGACTGTTATTTCCCGGGAACGGGAACGATAAAAAGTGACATAATTCCCGGGAAATCCCGTCCCGGGATTCCCGGGACAGAAACCCTAATAGTAACCAAACATGCTTACAAACTTTTCGTCAATGTTCTTTGATTTGATCATGTCATTTTGTTAAATTAGAATTTCCATCCTTTTTCAAAGCAACCACCACCTCTTTTTTTGTTCAAATCAACGTGTCGCTGAAGAACGCTAATGCTGCTGTCTCTTCCGTTAAATACCACAAGGGGCCACAAATTTTCTTAATCGCTGCTTGAGAAATTAGTCGATTTTTATTTTCATATGATTTCAAACTCTATAAACAAGAAATTGTATTGTTTCGCAGAAAGGTGATACTGATTACGGTACATGAAAATTTTCAGATAGTAAATTGCACGAGCCATCCATCGAGCTTAATGCATGGCTCCAGGGAGATGAATCTTTATTTTTTCTGTTCGTCACCATTCAGAAAAAGGACGGTTAGTTTTAGCCTCAGTTCTACAGTTCTGGATGATCACGTCTAATTTGTCAGTTTTCTAACTTGCTTAACGAAAACTTGATAATTTCGTGTCATATATCATCTAACTGGCGCGGCACAGGTCATTTTCCATCCCATTTTCAAATTTATTATGATCCAGATTGCTCCAGTTTTACTTGAAATATCTGAGGTTACATGTGGCAATTTAGCTTCAAAAACCCCTCTCAAGACCAACTCAGAAATGTGGTAACGACAAAGGAGGTAAAGAAGAATTTTACCCAGCTTTTGCACTTACAAGAACATGCTCCATTGAATCTCCAGTATTTGAGGATGTAGTATCTCCTGAACCACATCTGACAATCCCCATTCTTGAAGTGCGTTATACACAGCTGATGCCTGTTCCTGTTCCGTTGTGGTTACATCAAGTTGTTCTACATGTTTACTAATAACGAAAATTGGCAATCATTCACACGGTGATTCTTTAACACTTAATGTTAGCAGAAGCTTTCCTTCCCAATGTACAATAACATAGTTAGGTGCTGATCCTGTAAATTTTGTTTTAATTAAGTTAGCACGCTGAGCTCGTAATTTTTCACGGCAACGATAAATAGAAGTACTATAGCACGTGTTTCCTAAGGGGACGGTGTACCAAGTGTATTACTAGAAGAAACATAACAAAATTAATCAGCTTCAGCAATTGATGCTATTGGAAAGTGACATGTATTTGTTTTTACTTCGAAAATTCGCTTAACTTTATGCTTCTGGTGGTAACATAGGCGCCGACTTCTCGAGTGCTCTAGGGCTCGAGCCCCGGCCAGAAGCGAGGACTGGGGCGGAGCTCCTGGCCAAAAATATTATTGTTGTATTTATATTTTTTACTCCAAAACTAACAGAACTGGATTCCGTAGTAGTAGTAGTAGTAGTAGTAGAATATTAAGTAGGTACTTTATTTTGTTCTTGAAGAGAGAATTTATTTTTGTTAATACTATCGTAAGTATCTAGAACTGTTAATATTTGTTTAATACTGCTTATTTTAATGTAAAAAATATTGAAATAAAGTTTCTGTTTTAAGATTGTCTGAAATATTTATAGTTCATGAAAATGTTGCAAAAACATGAAAAGTGCTGTGACCAGCATGAGACGGTTAAATTTTTAGGCCTCCCACCCCTCGGGAACTAACCCTAAACGCGAAAAACCACCCCCTTTCTCATTCTTGCAAGAGTGCAAGGGCTTGTCGGATCAGGTTTACCGGGTAGGCCACACGAACTTTGACCATCCAACATATCATCAGCCCCCGGGGTTGAAACTACCCCCTGATACTAAAATCTCCCTAAAAATTTCAAAATTGATGAAAATTTGTTTCTATTCGTTTTCAAGGGTGGTCAACACGATAGCAACATACATTTCTCCTCTACCCTCCATGTGGAGAATCGTTGGATCGAAGTTTTTGACAAGATTTCGGTATTGTAAAGCAAGTTGAGTGCCGAGACATACTATCACCTCCGGGGTTAAAAACTACCCCCTCTCCTAATACTAAAATCTTCCTAAAAATTCAAACTTTGTGAAAACTGTTTATCCGTGTTTTCGAGGGTGCTTGACACGATGGCATATAATTTCCTCCCCTACCTTTTACTGAACCACCCTCAATCTCCAAAACCACCCTCTCGTAATATTTCTTGCTACTGGCTATGTGGAAAAGTTTTTATCAATTTTGAAATTTTTGAGATTTTAGTATCAGGGGAGGGGGTAGTTTAAACCCCGAGGATTGATAATATGTTGGATGGTCAAAGTCCATACGGTCTATCCGAAGAACCCAATCCGAGAAGTCCTCGCATGCCTAGAATGGACAAAACGCGAAAAGGGGGCGGTTTTTCGCTTTTAGGGGTAGTTCCCGAGGGGCGGGAGACCTAAAAATATCACCATCGTATTCAGCACCCTCGAAAACGGGGGTACCCAGGTCTCGTCATGGTCACTTTTCAAGTTTACCTCTTTTTTGAAATTTTCTCATGGACTATTTATATAACAGGTATTGCGGAAGAATTGGTGGCCCCCGGCCAAAATTTCAAAAGTCGGCGCCTATGGATGGTAAGGGTAAATATTAATCATATAGATTAAAATTATTATCTTCTTTTTATATCAGATATGTATAATTGAAGTATGATTTGAAAAAAAATCATATTGATTCTATTTAAAAAAATTGCTTTTCACCAAACTTCTAGCTCCCATCAGTAAGGGAAGGAATATGTCTAGAATTCTGAAATGTTGAGTGGGTGATTCTTAGATAAAATGTAAACTTCCTGGGGTGTGAGACCGAAAAAAATCATATTTTTTTTCTATCAAGACACCCTAACCTATACGCTTTTAAAGAATTATATTCATATTAACCCTCTAATTCCTTGAACCGGATAAATCCGCAAAAATGAAGTCAATTGACAATGTACCTTTTTTTTAGAAGTAAAATGCCAAAATGACGCGACTAGCCAGCTTTTCATTGACATTGACAAATTTTTTTGTTAAAAAACATTTTGGGCACTTTTTTGCATTTATTTATAAACCAAATAACAATAAATGGATTATTTTGGCTATTTTGAAAAAAAATTTGAAACATTTTTATCAGAAAAGAAAGAGAATTACGAGAACTATAATCCAAAAATCCATTTGTTGTTATTTGGTTATAAATAAATGCCAAGAAAGTGGCCAAATGTCCAAAAAACTTTTCTAAATGTCAACGGAAAGCTGGCATCGAGATCTACATTTTGAAAATCCATTTTGGACTTAATGGCATAAAATGGCGGGCAATTCAAATTTTAGATAACAAATTCAGTTGTATCCACAGGGTTCAATATTTGGGCATTAAAATTTCAGGGTGTTTTGTTTTTAACAAAAGGTATATTTTCTGAAAGTTTGAAGCCGATCAGAACTCTTAACGTCCTTGGGCGTTAAAATGAAAAAAAAAAAATTCTTTTTAGCCAGTTTATTCAATTTTGTATGTTATGTACGTACTCAAATGACCCAAAACCAATGCAGACTTGTTGGAATTTTAATTACGAAGATTTTGGTTTTTTATTTGTTCCAATCGGGCCTCTAGAACCGGAGATATTCATCTTTTTACCTAAAGGAACACTGTTCAAAAAACTAAATTGTTTATAAAAAAAAAACACAATAGGCTTGGGAAGTCCAAAACTCAGATATATATACTCCTGATGCATAGTTTTGTAACATTTTTTTTCTATCAAAAATAAATAAGGGACACCCTAAACCTATACTCTTTTAAAAAATTATGTTCATATTAACTCTTTAATTCCTGGAACAGGATAAATCTGTAAACATTTTTTGAGCTCCCAGCGAGGAAACCGGATATTTACGCGAGGCCTGAGAATGGGTAAATGCTGGCAGCGGATGTATCTGTCCATTTTTCTGTGAAAGTCTATGTTATTCTATATTTTTGAAAAGAGTAAATGATTGATTATTTGAAGTTATATGGCTAAATGTGCATAAGTTTTCACATACCGTACGAATCCGCAAGCGCCTCCCGCTGATATACAGTGAGCTCGACATGTAAAAGCCAATGTCGGAATGAAAAGGTTAAGAGTAAGCAATTCGACAAATGAAGAGAGTCTATGTTTTTCCTTATTTTTGAAAAGACTAAATGTTTATATGATTGTAATTGGGAAGAAAACTATATTAGTTTTTGATTTTCACTTTATTTCTTGTCAACATGACAATTGTTTCGCCACACAGTGGCTTCTTCAGATATTGAGTACTGGTATACTAATTTTACAATGCACAAACTATATGGTTTTATACAATTTTGATGTAATCCTAATCTTAATTGCTAAGCGGAAAAGTACAATATAATTTTAATTACTAAATGGAAAGGTACATATATTTCTAGGAAATTTATTGAATCTAATTTTAATAGTCTAAGTAAATAAATTTAGTAAGGGAGATGAGTTTGTTTCAATTTGGTCATTTAATAAAATATCAGACGACTTTAGTTTATTTATTTCTAGAGATTCTAGTAAATCGAGTTTTAACCCTTTTTTCTCGGTGTGTAAAATTTTAAACTCTTCGTTGAACACGTGACCTACTTCTATTAGGTGGTTAGCATAAGTTGAGTCTGTTTTATTACTGATGTAACTTCTTTTATGTTCTGACAACCGTTTACCAAAATTTCTTCCTGTTTGTCCAATATATACCTTAGGACAAGCACCACAAGTCAACTTATAGACGCCTGATTTATTTTCTGATGAAATTTTGTCTTTTGCATTTTTTAAATGTTTTCCTATTGTGTTATTAGTTTTGAAAGCTACATTAATATTACGTTTTTTTAAAAAAGAGGAAGTTTTTTCTGTTGGGTAGCCATTAGTAGCCAATGTAAGTGAGAACTTTGAAACTATTATTTTGATCTTTTATTGTTGGATATACTTCTTTAATGGCTTTATTGAAAGATTTTTTCATAATGATATTGTCTATTACTTCTGGGTTGTAACCATTGTTGAATGCAATTTGTTTTATTATTTGTAGTTCTTTGATATAATTTTCCTCTGATAAGGGGACAGTCAAAAGCCTGTGTATCATGCTGTTGTATGCTGCTATTTTGTGTTGGCGAGGATGTGCTGAGGTGTTGTGTATTGTTATGTCAGTGTGGGATGGTTTATGAAAAATTGAGAAATCATGTTTTTTATTGAGTCTTGTAATAGTCAAATCTAGAAAGCTAATAGCGTTTTCGGTTTCAGTTTCGAGAGTAAATTTAATTTTAGGGTGGAGTGAGTTTATAAAATTTAGGAAATTGTTGAGTTGTCGTTTAGTTCCTGTGAAACAAGTTAAAATATCATCTACATATCTATACCAATAAAGAAATTTATTGCTTTCTGGGTTTTTATGTATTTGGTTTTCTAAAAAGTCCATAAATATTTCGGATAAAAGTGGGCTGAGAGGATTACCCATAATTAGACCCTCGTCACTCGTATAAATCTTATTATTAAATTGAAAATAATTTTGTTCTAGGCAAATGGTTAAAAGATTTATAATCTCCTGTTTTTTAACAATGTTTGTATTATTTTTATCTAAAAGATTTTCTATTAAGGTTATTGTCTCTTTTGGTGGTATACTAGGGAATAAGTTCTGTAGGAAATTAATTTTGCATTGTCCGGTAGTGTCATATTCTTTAGTTTGTCTATTAAGTCGTAAGAATTTTTGATACTATATTTTGGGGTGAATTTAGTGTTTTCTTTTATTACATCTATTAATTTGTGTGAAATGTTAAATGATGGTGCTGTTAAAAACGAAACTACAGGTCTTATGGGGAGATTATCTTTATGTAATTTGACTAGAGAATACATTTTTGGTATTTGAGGATTCATTGTCTTTAATTTATATTTATCGGACGTAGTAATAACACTGTCTGAGTTTTTAATTGCTGATTGTATTTCTTTTTGGTATCGATTTGTAGGATCTTTATCGAGTATTTTATACTGTGCTGTATCTAAAAAACTGTTAGTTTTATCTACATAGTCTGTTTTGTTTATAGCAATAACTGTATTCCCTTTATCAGCTTTTGTAAAAATTATATCATTAGTTATTGTTTTGTTTTTTATTGTTTTAATAGCATCGCGATCTTTGTTATGAAAATTTTTATTTGATTTTTTAAGATCATTTTTGTGACGTATCCGGATATACGTACAGCGCACATGCGCCAACAAATACATATATAGATGAGAACAAGCTCCGCACTCTCTCTCTGTGGACATCGCTAGGTCTAGATAATAGTAATAGTTGCAAGTATAAGAGTTATATGTTATAAAGGCTGTGAATAAAGTGATGAAACGAAGGCGTTGGTTTTATTGTGTAGTCAAAACGTTACAATTTTTAATCATTTTAGCGGCTGAATATTTGTCTATTATGTTATTGGAAGAGTTTGATAAAGCTATGTCTGTTTCTACTCCTAAGTATTCTAAATTATTTCTATTGATATTTTGTGTAATGTTATGTTTGAATCCTTTTTCTAAAGTTTTAATTTCGTTATTGTTAAACCTAGTGTTTGATAAATTTACAAATCTCTTGTGAAACTTATGTTCTGAAAATATTTTTGTTTCTGTGCCTGAATTTGATTTCTTATTTAACAATGATTTAATTTTTTGTCTTTGTTTTTTGTATTTTTTATAGATTAAGTTATTGACTTGTGTTCTGACTTGAAAATCTAAAGTATCAAAAATAATGGAATGTAGCCTATAAGTTAACTCTGAATGCATTACCTTAAGATATATATTGTAGATGTCCCTTTTTCTGTATTGTGTTCTTTTTTCTTGCACTAACCATTTTTTCATGCCTGCTTTGCATCCTTGTCTAGCTGCTTCGCTTCGGTTGTTAGTTTTAAGTTTGAAATAAATCAGGCGTCTATAAGTTGACTTGTGGTGCTTGTCCTAAGGTATATATTGGACAAACAGGAAGAAATTTTGGTAAACGGTTGTCAGAACATAAAAGAAGTTACATCAGTAATAAAACAGACTCAACTTATGCTAACCACCTAATAGAAGTAGGTCATGTGTTCAACGAAGAGTTTAAAATTTTACACACCGAGAAAAAAGGGTTAAAACTCGATTTACTAGAATCTCTAGAAATAAATAAACTAAAGTCGCCTGATATTTTATTAAATGACCAAATTGAAACAAACTCATCTCCCTTACTAAATTTATTTACTTAGACTATTAAAATTAGATTCAATAAATTTCCTAGAAATATATGTACCTTTCCATTTAGTAATTAAAATTATATTGTACTTTTCCGCTTAGTAATTAAGATTAGGATTACATCAAAATTGTATAAAACCATATAGTTTGTGCATTGTACAATTAGTATACCAGTACTCAATATCTGAAGAAGCCACTGTGTGGCGAAACAATTGTCATGTTGACAAGAAATAAGGTGAAAATCAAAAACTAATATAGTTTTCTTCCCAATTATTATCATGGATTTTCATCAAGTAACGGCCCAATCTGTTCAATATTTATATGATTGATTATTTGAATTTATATGGCTAAATCAAGCAAGTATATGTGCATAAGTTTTCACATACTGTACGAATCCACAAGCGCCTCCCGCTGCCATACATTGAGCTCGACATGTAAAAACCAATGCCGGAATGAAAGGATTAAGAGTAAGCAATGCGACATATAAAGAGAGTCTATGTTTTTCCGTATTTTTGAAAAGAATAAATGTTTATATGATTGATTATTTGAATTTATATGGCTAAATAAAGCATGTATATGTGCATAAGTTTTCACATACTGTACGAATCCACAAGCCCCTCCCGCTGCCATACAGTGAGCTCGACGTGTAAAAACCAATGCCGGAATTAAAGGGTTAAGAGTAAGCAATGCGACAAATAAAGAAAGTCTATGTTTTTCCATATTTTTGAAAAGAATGAATGTTTGTATGATTGATTATTTGAATTTATATGGCTAAATGAAGCATATAGATTGCGCATAAGTTTTCACATACCTTATGAATCCACTAATGCCTCCCATTGTCATATAGCGGGCTCGATATGTAAAAACTAATGCCGGAATGAAACGGTTAAGAGCAAGCAATGTGACAAATAAAGACGGTTTTTCCTAAAAAAGGATTTTAACTGAAAAATCTTCTTGTCAATCCTGTCATTTATTTACAAGAAAATGTTTTTTTCTGTTTAATGGCATTAGCCAATTTGCCAATAACATCTTATTACTGATCAACAGTTTAGTAATTAGTATAATGCTCTCTTTTAGTCGATGGAGCCATTGTGTCCATAAACTTTAATCCTACTAGCTTTATCTGTAAATAAATAACATTGGAAAATTTCTAGAAATTTGTATAATTTGTATAAACATTTCACTGTGATATCTGCATAACATGTAAAAAAGTAAAAAAAAGGACATTGATATGCATAATTTTGTGACAGCAAAATTATGATTTCATACCTTCTGGGGTATCACCAGGAGTATATATCTGAGTTTTGGACTTCCAAAGCCAACTGCATTTTATTTATAAACAGTTTTGTTTTTTGAACAGCGTTCCTTAAGGTAAAAAGGTGAATATCTCCGGTTCTAGAGGCCCGTTCGGGACAAACTAAAAACCAATATCTTCGTAAATAAAATTTCAACAAGTCTGCATTGGTTTTGGGTCATTTGAGTACGTACATAACATACAAAATTGAATAATCTGGCTAAAAAGCTTTTCTTTTTTTTTTTTCATTTTAACCCCCAGGGCATGTTAAGAGTTCCAATCGGCTTCAAACTTTCAGAAAATATGCCTTTTATTAAAAACAAAACACCCTCAAAATTTTAATGCCCAAATATTGAACCCTGTGGACACAAATGAATTTGTTATCTAAAATTTGAATTGCCCGCTATTTTATGCCATTAATTCCAAAATGGATTTTCAAAATGTAGATCTCGATGTCAGCGTTCCGATGACATTTAGAAAAGTTTTTTGGCCATTTGGCCACTTTTTTGGCATTTATTTATAACCAAATGGATTTTTTCGATTATTGTTCTCGCAATTCTCTTTTCTGATAAAAATGTTTCAAATTTTTTTTCAAAATAGCCAAAATAATCCATTTATTGTCATTTGGTTTATAAATAAATGCAAAAAAGTGCCCAAAATGACTTTTAACAAAAAATTTTTAATGTCAATGAAAAGCTGGCTAGTCGCGTCATTTTGGCATTTTACTTCTAAAAAAAAGGTACACTGTCAGTTGACTTCATTTTTGTTGCAAAGAGTTCAGAAAGGCATTTAGAAAAAACACTACCTTTTATTTTTTGGCGGAAATGTTTAGTTTCATTTTTTGTCCAATAATAATTGGCCAATATTTTTGGCCAATTTAATTAAATTAATTGAAAAATTTGTCATCATACGGATTATGCCATAGAATTAAACGAAAATGTTTACTCGGGGGTTTTTGGGGTTGCTGATCATGAACCTAAAGTCCGATTTGGGAAATTCAAAATGGCGGACCGGGAATCGGGCCATTTTCCAGAAAAAATGAGAATGCATATCTTGGCCTTGAAAATTTTTACTCGGGGGTTTTCGAGGTCGCTGATTACGAATCCGAGGTCTAATTTGGTTAATTCAAAATGGCGGACCGAAAGTGGAGTTAATTTCGCAGAAATAACTATATTTTTTCGTTTTTACGCTGAAAATGAGTACTCGGGGATTTTTGAGGTCGCTGATCACGAATCAGAGGTCCAGTTTACGAAATTCAAAATGGCGGACCGGAATAACAGTCATTTCTCTGGAAAACTCGTATTCTTTCCTTTTTTGGGCTGAAAGTGGGAACTCGGAGGTATTCATTATCGCTGATAACGAATCTGATATCCAATTAAGGAGAATTCAAAATGACAGACCGGAAGTAGTATATTTGTCATATTTTCAGCCGCTGTTTTAAATTTCGTAAATTGGATTCGTGATCAGCGACCTCAGGAACCCCCCAGTACTCATTTTCAGCCTAAGAACGAAAAAAAGACGAGTTTTTCCTGATAAACTGACTCTACTTTCGGTCTACCATTTTGAGTTTACCAAATTAGACCTCTGATTCGTAATCAGTGACCTCGAAAACCCCCGAGTACAGGTTTTCAAGGTCAAGAAATCCATTCTCATTTCTTCTGAATGAGCGACTCCAAGAACCCCTGACTAACCATTGTCGTCTAATTCTATGGCATATTGTGTATGATAACAAATTTTTCAATAAATTTAATTAAATTGGCCATTAATAATGGTCAATTATTGGGGGAAAAAAATTAAACCAAGCATTTCCACCAAAAAATAAAAGGTACTGTTTTTTCTGAACTCTTTACAACAAAAATGAAGTCAATTGACCCTGTACCTTTTTTTTAAGGTTTTCAGATTTTTCATGCTAAAATGACGTGACTAGGCATCGAGATCTACATTTTGAAAAGAAATGATCCGTTTTGGACTTAACGGCATAAAATTGCGGGCAATTCAAATTTTAGATAACAAATCATGTGGGCACCAAAATTACAGGGTGTTTTGTTTTAAACAAAAGGTATATTTTCTGAGTTTGGAGCCAATCGGAACTCTTAACTTCCCTGGGCATTAAATTGAAAAAAAAAACACTTTTTAGCCAATTTGTTCAATTTTGTATGTTATTTACGTATTCAAATGACCCAAAATTTAATTTAATTACGAAGATTTTGGTTTTTTGTTTGTTCCGATCGGACCTCTAGAACCGGAGATATTCATCTGATGCTCAAATACTAATAAAATAGAACAAATCCTAAATAGAAATACTTCCCCCGTCAGAACTGGAACTTCAGTTTATGCTACTTTTGTAACTCCATCTGATGTATAGTAACTGCAATGTAACTTTTACATACCAAATATTAATCACTGATACATTTACATTTATATTCAATCACAAATTAATGACAACGTATCATATCTATTTTTCAGATACTTTGGACTGACACCTCTTATAACTGTTGCCTCAAATAATTCTGATGATCAAAGAGATTTTACTTTTACCAATGAAGAATGGGCCTCATATGTTAATCCAATAGCTCTCTACATATTATTTTATATTTTAGCTCTCGAGACAAAAGGACTTTTGAAACCAGAGGTATGTTCTTTTTTTTTACTCTATAACCTCTCACAAGCTATTAATTCCATACTGTTGCATCTTATAACAAAAGTATTGGCATAATGTATACACGCATGAATTGTGCAGGATGTAATTAGTTTCATGTCGTTAAGAAAAAAACTGGTGGTGAGGAACGACTAGACAAACAAAAAACCTTATATAACATGGGCTGTAAAGCCCATAGTTTTAGAGAAAATAATTTTTTTAAAGTTTAAACATTTTTAATGATATTGTTTCAGAATTGCTGGCATTGTCATCTCATCTTGTGATATTCTCAAGCAATGTTTTAGTTTATGTCTTTACTTAGCTAAGAACATACACACGATCTACTCGTTCGTTGTTTTAGTATGTTGCTTTTGTTATTTTTGAATTTTGTGCCACTTAAGATCTGTCTTATTGACTTACCATTCAAGACATTAAGTACTTGGTTATGTACAAACATTACTTATTTGTTCATTCTTTTTGTGTTGTTTTTTGGATTTTGCACCAAGTTTGTATTTTTTTTTTTTTTTTGACAATGTTAGTTGATAGTTTAGTGTGGTAATTTAAGTAAAATATGTTGAACGGAGTGCTTACCCAAGTAACATTTTGAGTTACAGTTTTGAGTCTACATGCCCAGTTAGTTGTACAAAATGGTTCTCAAAATAATTTTAATGGCTGTAGATCGTATGAAGGTCGTTATAAGGTTATACTCACCATTATCAAAATTCCATGTTCAGTCGAGGTTATGTGGTATGCATAAGACAACTAATTAGAGGTTGATATCATCCACAATACAAAGTTAACATGACTTAGGAATATAGTTGTATAAAGGTCGTTAAAAAAATAATGTGACCTGATGATGACCTTGTAGGAAGATAGTTATATTAAAATCATTAAAAAGACTTATAAGACTTTAATAGCAACAGAAGTTATATAAATAATCAATATGATCTCAATACGACCAATAAACATAAGTACTACACTTCAAAAAGTGGCAGTTGTAACAGAGGTACAACCTCGATTCGATTAATGAATAAATATATTACTCAAATTTTGTGCCATCAAATGTCAATGTTACCGCTTAGACTAAATACTTATTCGAAATAATTATTCTCTTCGATTCGATATTCATAATTGCATAAAAAGTCAGAAAGTACAATTATAAATAGTATCGCTTCGGTATTGATCGATATTTAAGACTAGAACAAGACCAAAATAGTGATTACTTGTATTTATTCGAATCTTAATTCAAGCGTCAATATCTATATTGATAAAAAAAGTATTGATGCTACCCAACACTACAAGCGGGTTCACTGTTGTCACTGCATCAATATTTCGTTTAACTGCCTTTTTAAAGGTCCCTGACTGTTTATATTTACGCCAATCTTTTGTAAAATTCATCTTTAAATTTTATAGGAGTAAGAGACGTTCTCTCGTATTTTTACTAACAGATTAACATAAGGTTTTTTAAAGCTGCAAAATGACAATATAATTATAGTCATTTGAAATGACAATTGAGTCACGTGATGGGGTGAACAAGCCAATGGGCAGTCGATCATTACTCCTATATGGTGAATAAGACTCATGTTCGTATCTAAAATATAAAACGACTTCAGAGTAATTTAAAAACAGTCTTGTCTGCTTGGTAGTTTCACATACAAATTTATACCTATTAGGTCATAAGCAGTGTCGGCCATATTCTCTGTTGGAATTACAATCAAATTTGGCGTCCATCTTTGACGATAAAAAATATTAGAACTTAAAATTTAGTTTGCAGACTTTATATATAAGTTTGACAGGGTTCGGATTCGTATGGAAAACCTGGAGAACCTGGAAAGCTCAGGAAATTTAAAAACCTTAAAGAAAAACCTGGAAATATCAGAGAATTTTATAAATTGTATAAAAATTCAGGGAATTCTGCGTCTTGATATGGAAAACCAAAGAGTTCTTAAGAATATTCACTCATTCAATTCAATTTAAGGAATTATTTTATGTCGAATAAAAAATTACTTTACTGAAAAATATATAGAAATTAATATTTTGGGTTATGGAAAACCTGGAAAATTCAGGGAATTTTTTCAGCTTCGCAAAGTCTGAACCCTGTTTGATTAGAAAATATGGCTTTTTGATATTTTCTGTTATTCTCTACAAATTCGTCTACATTCTAACCTTTTTAAACTAATATTTAAAAATTGTTTATTTTTTATAAATTCTCAAATTTTCTTGAATTTTTAATATTCTGAAGACGAGGTGTGTTTTTCAGGGTATCTTTGACACTTTGACACAGTAAAAATAATCCCCAGCAGTTTTGGCATCATAACATAGCTACAAATGGATTTACACATTTAACATTTTCTTAAATAACTTAGCAGTGTAATTGTTGATCTTTTATTTTCCATATTGTAAATGAATGAATACAAGACATATGTATAGGTAAAATATGTACAGTACATATTGACTCGTTGCGTTCTTTTGTCGTGTTTGAACGAAATTCACAAACACGCATGCGTACAAAATCAGACCATAGGTCATGTTTAAATCATATCAGATTGATATGACCTTATAATGACTGTATACCAACCTTTATGTGACAATATCGCATTCAATCCTTAGGACTATTTAGTCGTATGAAGGTCTTAATAATGGACGTCAGGACCCTGTTATGACTTCTGTATGACCTCCAATTAAGTCATATAAAAGTTGTATGAGAAGTTGTGACAACCCTTTTGAAACCGTCCAAATCTGGTCATAAAAGAGTTGTAATAAGGTCATCATGTCTAAAAGTAAGTTGTATATTATAGGACGAATAATGTTGCTCGGGTATGTGGTTAGTTCGACGTGCCGAAATGGGTATTGATGGAGATGGAGCTTTCGAACAATTTTGGTGACATTCAAAACAATTGTTCTGTTAATGGGTGTTCTCTGTTGGACAATTGTTATTATTATTCTTATTTGCTGTTTTGTTCTGATCTGTGTATTATTGTTTACATTGATTTTCATACAAACCAAAGACTCTGTTCTTAGTTTTCGATACCTACTTGGAAAAAATTATGTGCGCAATTCGTAAAAAAAATCAGATTTTTCCTAACTTAAAATACACATAACTATTTTCTGTTATCCTGTTTCAGACCACTCACTAACGGTTCGTTTTACAATTTCGTGAAATAATTGCTCATTTTTTAAGCTTTTAACACAAAACACATATTTTATATTAGAAATGTTAATAAATCACATTGAAATTTTATAAATTAAAAGCTCCTATAATTCTGTTCCAAATGGCTCAACAGCGATCCTGTGTTTGCGATGTACAGAGAGAGATCACCAACTTTTACATTTTCATAATTGGTTCAAGAAGTTCGGTTCGAGCGGTCTTATCAAAGTGCCACTCTTCTTGCAATGAGGACACAAGTCGGCAGGTAACCTTTACATTTTTTATGACTTCTATATGATTCGGAACTAAACGTCCTTTGACCCAGAAAAGCAGTGGTTCTCAAATGTCTCCTACCTTAACATTCAGCTGTTCGACCTAGTGAGTGTTTTTCAAAGGAAAAATTCGTATAGATTATGTGTTTGTCTAGTCAATCCCCATTACCAGTTTTTTTAATGACATGAAACTAATTACACCCTGTATTGTGTATTTAATTATTTTTTGTATACATTTATAATTAATGCCTTAAGACTGTTTTACTTCTTTTTTGTAACTTATAATAGATTTATTTCCAAAATAAACACTCAACTCAATAACAGAACTTGCAAACAGAGAAAGGGATATATGGTATGAACAATTGCAGAATAGACAATTAGTTGTCTTTATCAGTATGCTTAATACTAAGGAATGGCTCACTATTTGACATATATATTGCAGATATTTTTAACTATCCCTTAACTTTGCATGTTTTCTTTTGTGGTATGCCAAAGGATTCATGGAAGCTTATGTACAGTCACATGCTCCATATTGTTTCCACTTTAAATCATTTCCAAACTGTCTTCTAACATATTCTATGAATATAGTTTGATATACTCTTTCAATTGAGAGGACCATTATTTCAAGTTTAGTAGTTAGGTGCCTACATGAACTGTTTACACTGTCCATAGGGTTTTACAGATCAATTACCACATCCTCTAAAATTGATGTCACATATTGTGAGTCATGACAAATTTAATTTCTAGTATTTACAATAAACATACATATATAGGGTGTTAAACCGCCAAAAGTTCAGGTATCAATTTTTTAGGATAAAGTAAGATTTTTTCATTTATAAAGTTTTTCCTCCATGCTAGAGCAAACAGGAAAAAAGAGAGAAAAATGGGTCTCGTTTTATTATAAAACGGTGAAGTTTTGAAAATTCACAAAAACGAGTCAAAATGACTGCCACCATTTTCAATGCAAAGCTCACACCTAAGATGGCAGACTGAGCGGCTGCACGGTACTCTGATGGTGTCATCTGCTTCGTCCTTGATTACGATTTTACATGAAATGTGTGCTCTCATTTTTGATGGCTTTTTTTGTGGGTGTCAAACTTTGATTTTGGAGCATTTTTTCTACCCAGAACTATTTTCAATGATAAATTATTGCATTCATTCTCGTAATACAATTGACATAATTATGATAATTTTAGTATTAAATCTATTTGTCAATTTGTTTTCTCGTCTTACATCTTCATGTGTTTGTTTTTTTATATATTAAAATGTTCTTATTAAGTACATCTTTGTTACTTATTCAAAGATACATCATATAACTCTAAAGTCCTCTTTAACCCATCCGTTTGAGAAGATGAGAAGTCCCCACCTCCAAACTATTCCTCACCGGCGAATGGATTTAAGTACTGGAAATAAATTAAATTGTAATTGTTTTCCCAATATACGAGCTACATGCAAATGTGTATGTCTGTTAATTTGAAAGCAACTAACATTAATGAGGGGTAGGTACAACATGCATAATGAAAAAGTAAACCTCCTGAATTAGAGGAGTATCCTTGTTCAAATTGTCAAGGCATTTATTGTAATATTTAAATATAAATTGTTATGTAGTATAAATGATAATTTATTTTTATATAGAATATATTCTACCCCGTATACAGAGTGTTTCAATTAAAAGTTTCCATGCTCTCGAAAAATATTAAAGATATATTAGAAACTTATAAATGGAATTTGATTGGTATCAAATAATAAGACTTTAAATAACCATAGTTCAAAATTTACTTCACATTGCACAGAAATGGCACATGAAGCTAAATTGTTTGATGGATGGAAATTTGAGAGATAATTTATATGATTAACTGTTTTGAAGATATTAAATTACCTAGCAATAGTCAATTTGGCTTCAGAAAAAACAAACCAACCTCCTTTTCTACCATGGAATTGCTGGAATATGTATTGGAGGGTTTCAAGAGAAGACTTTATGTGATCTCTCTAAGGCCTTAGGTCAGGTGGTGTCCATCCAGGTATTCTTCTTGCTAAGCTAAACAGTTAAAAATTGTTTAAGCCTGTTTGGAATTTAGCGTATGTACTAGAAGCCAAGGCCTCAGATTTCTTAATAATATTTTTCAACCTTACACTTTCTACACATTGAGATAAAAGTTTTAATGTTTTAAAATTGTTAATAAAACAATTACAAGGATTTACCTGATGTAGATTAGTTTGATATCGGGAGGAAGTTAAATGTAGACAATTAATATAACAAGTAGATTAGAAATAAACAAGCTAACCATTTTATCATCGCTAATTTGCTGCACTTTTTATATAATTGTTGCACATTCTATAGGGTACTCTTCGCAGTTTTTTTGCAAATCATGTTAGTTTTAGACTTTTTTGTTTAATTACAAAAAAACATAAAAAAGTATATATTTTTTAAATTAAACAATTAATAACTTTTTTATTTATTGATCGATTTTGTTCTAATTCAGTAGGTTTCTTCCTCTAGCTAACACTAATGTACTATCCAAATTTCAACACAATCGAACTTTTTGTTCTTAAGTTACCGTTCTTACGAAAAACGTGATGGACGGACAAACAGACAGACAGACGTACGACGATTTTGAAAGTTGTTAAGAATTCGATCACCAACACAGTGATAGCCATAAGAGATCTAGTGGGCTTATCCTATAGAACCAGTTGCACACCTTGGTTTATAGATTTGAAAATCCTTACCCTACCTTCTGCAACAATATATTATAACCTTGTATTTGTAAAAAATCACCAAAACCTTTTTACTCTAAATTGTGATAATCATGAATATGACACTCGCTCAAAATCCAAGCTTAGTATTCCCACACATAGATTCTCATCGACAAACGGAAACCTTATGGGACTTAGACTTTTCAATTCACTACCGTCAGAACTAAAAAACTCGTCCCTAAATAATTTCAAAACAAAGATAAAAACTAATTTATTAAATAATACCTACTATAATGTTTCAGACTTTCAATATTCCTAAATGTGTTTTTAATGTATTTTATGTGCTATGTTTTAAAATGTTTCAAGTGCTGTATTTTAAATGTGCACCAATTTTTTTTTTGTTCAATTGTAAATTTTATGACGTATCAAAACACCAAGGTGTATCATTTTTAGATGAATAAAGAATTGTTCAATCAATCAATTTGAATTTTTTTCTCTACGAGCGATGCTCTTCGTTTTGTATTTGTGAAGAGTATAGTAAATTAAAATTCAGAGCAAAATAATCAAAAGCAATGATTCTAGAAACATACGGTGTTATATACAAATCACTTAATAATGATTTTAAAATTATTGTTGAAAACAAGCAAATTGACAGTAAATCCTTTCAAATACTTGACTATAATAACTGACAGAAAATTTAGAGCATATACAGATTCGGAAATTGAAGTTCGTGATATGTAAACATGTATCTGGGCTGGTAAACCACGCCTTGTCCGTAGATCAACCCAGGGCATTGGTATTTGTTCATATCAACTACACCACTTGACCACGTCCACCCCACACATTCTGCTCTCAATAGCCCAATTACATCGAAGTTTATTCCCTATATCACGAAGTGTATTTTCCGATTTTGTATATAGGCATATGTCTAAAAAAATTTAATGAAAGACACTAGGGGTACTGTATTGTAGTGAAGACTGCAGAAATAACATTCTAATTATGTGCCAAAGCACTACGGTACATTTGATGACCAATAAAATCTATCTATCTATACAAACTCCTATTTGGTATCAGTCCATTTACACATTTAAAATATTTTCAATATTTTTCGATATAATGACCTGGAGACTTTTAATGTAACACGAACCTATTTTTCTTTGCCTGTTCCTCTGGTCTTATTTAAATTGTAAACAGTGATCTTGATAAGTATCTACTTAATACTTTAAATTTTATTTGTACAACATCAACGATTGCTGATAAATTTAGGTTATCCAAACCTTAGTATTGAAATCAGCAGATACTTTTAGCGATACTACTAAGATTAAGTGAAGAATTTTAGCTAAAGGAAAATTGCAGAAGAAAATTTGGGAAAATAATTCAAAAATGAATTGCCGTCTCAAATTTTGTATGGAAATATTTGTAAAATAATTAAAAACATTTTTTTTTTTTTCAGTCAGATATAATCATTTCAAACTTTATTAAGAACGTTACTCTTTGAAATTTTAGAAATAAAAAATCAATCTAAAATAAAGTTCTAAAAAGATTAACAAAATTTCTTAATGAAGGTCGAGGTAAAAATGTGTTCTGCAACATCATGCAAATAATTTTACGATTTAGATTGGTAGATTTTTCTTTTCAGCAAAACATCTTCATTTAATTTTAATAGTCCATGCCTTAAAGTATAGTTTGTAAGCCATACTCCAATATACTAACAATTTAAATTTCTCCGTACGCTGCTGTACAGTATTTGCCTATTTCATTATTTGCATATTTTTAACAAGTCAAGTATCATGGCACCGCACAATTCTTACATTTGACACATCAAATGGCACTAAGGTTATTGGACACATTTTACTAACCCAACTACTAACATTTCAGTCACAAAAGAAACAAGGTGCCTTCTCTAGACTGGAAGGTAGTTTTTCTGACCAAATGGGACGGCAGATGTCGCAGCGTTTATCAAGGAATCAACTAATGCGTTCTGCTACTAAAAAACGATGGCGAAGTGCTACTCGAAAAGTTCGAGTAAGCATCAATCAAAATAATCAAGAAGTCATTCAGATTTTTAACATTTCAAGTTAAAAAATTTTTAACTTGAATTTTTCTGAATGATTTTTTGCAAACAGTAACTTTTTATTTAATGATGAAACGATTTACTTAGATCTATTAAATTATATGCATTTTTCATTTAGAATAGGTATATTGCAAAAGTAATAAAATTTTTTATCTAAATAAATCGTTTTAAATTTTTACTGGTTACCCTTTCTTTATGAGTTGTACCTAATAAATGCTTTTCTGTCCCATTGTGTTATTTTTGCATTTATTTACTAATATTCTTTTATGTTTTCCTAATGCTTTGCTTTTTTTTTGATGATTTTTCTAGGAAGCTAAAGATATAGAACATGAGCTTGGAGAAACCACCCCAGTATGTATTTTATTTTCATTTTTTTTTTCTTTTCACTAACCCGTTTTCAGACATTTTGGTTCTTAAACATTTGCTTCTTTTAACTTTTATGTTTAATGGGTGACAATAATATAATGGATGTTGTAAGCAAAAATACTTTATTGAATAGCTTTAAAATGTCCTCACTTGTTAATAGATAATAATAATAGATACAAAAAATTACAAAATATAAATAACGATAAAAGGGGGTAATTGTGTAAATAATTTAAAAATTTGCTATTAATAAAGTATTTTGTCGTAATAAAGGCTGCAGCCAGCCAAGTACAGGCAATATGCCTTTAAATCAATTTCGCTAATTTTTGTCTTGCTTATTAAGTTACATTTATTTTTGCCAAATATTAGCTTCGAAATATTGATGGTTGCTGAGAAAATTCTCAGGAACCGCTGTGAATTTTAATTTCCGCCCCTAGGATGTATGAATGTATGAATCCATGGGTTTAAAATAATTTTAACAAGGGGTAACCACTAACACTTTATTTAATAATTTACTGATTACACAATACTTCTAAACTAACTTTTACAATGTTTATATTTACACTTCGGATTTATAACCTCATTTTTCACTACCAAACTTTAAAAAACTTCTCTCTCTGCCATTGATTTCGCCTTATGTGTCCTAAAATTGCCTCTAGATCCATCAAGAGATTTCCAATTCCAGAATAATATAACTAGAGCGATCTACAGGCTTCCAGAAGGATGGCGTGTATTACTGGTTGCATAATCATTGGTACTTAATTTCAGCTATTAGTATCATGGGCGTATCACTCGCCAGGCCTCAGGGGGGTGTAATGCGTAACAATATGTTATAGAGGTGCTTAAAACTTACATGTAGCAATTTTTGTGTGATTATCACTCTGTCGAACAGATGGAAAATAATTATAAATTTTTTTTTTTAAATTAAAAAATATATCATACTCAGAAGGCAATCATAATTCATTCAAATATTTATTTATTTATATATTTATTTACACAACTCAACAAGACAGATGTCCCAATTACAGAATCGGAATACTAGTCCATAAAAAAGTAGCAAAAACATCATAAGTGCTGTAACCAGAACAAGACCTGGGTACCCCCCCCCCCCGTTTTTGGTGGCGCTGAACACGATGGTGTTATTTTTAGGCCTCACACCCCTCAGGAACTACCTTTAAACGCGAGAAACCTCCCCTTTTCGCGTTTTTCCCATTCTGCGCATGAGAGGGCTTGTCGGATCGGGTTATCCTGGTAGGCCATATGGACCACATATTATCAACCCCCAGGGTTGAAACTACCGTCTCCCCTGGTACTAAAATCTTCCCAACAATTTCAAAATAGATAAAGATTTGTTTCTTTTCATTTTCAAAGGTGCTCAACATGATAGCAACGTACATTTCTCCTATACCCTTCACTAACCACCCCCAAATCCCTGAAACCACCACTTTTTTACATTTCTGGCTGCTGGGCATATGGGGAATCCTTGGATCGAGGTTTTTGACAAGATTTCGGTATTGTAAACAAGTTGAGTGCTGAGACATGCGATCACCCCCGTGGTTAAAAACTATCCCCTCCCCAAGTTCTAAAATTTTCTCAAAAATTCAAACTTTGTGAAAACTGGCAACATAATTTCATCTCCTATATTTCACCGAACCACCCTTAAATCTCCAAAATCACCCCCCTCGTAATATTTCTTGCTACTGGGCATATGTTTCTTCATTTTGTATATTAAGAGAATACACAATACAATACGAAAAAACATGCCCAGTAGCAAAAAATATTACGACTGATTTTGGTGATTTGAGGATGGTTCAGTGAAGGATGGGGGAGGAAATTATGTTGCCATCGTGTTGAACACCCTCGAAAATGGGGATTAACAGTTTTCACAAAGTTTTAATTTTTGAGAAGATTTTAGTATTAGGGGAGGGGGTAGTTTTTAACCCTGGGGGTTATTGCATGTCTCGGCACTCAACTTGCTTTACAATATCGAAATCTTGTCGAAAACCTCGATCCAACGATTCATCACGTGCCTAGCAGCCAGAAATGTAAAAAGGGGTGGTTTCAGGGATTTGGAGGTGGTTAATGGAGGACATGGGAGAAATGTACATTACTATCGTGTTGAGTATCCTTGAAAACGAAATGAAACAAATTTTTATCAATTTTGAAATTGTTGGGGAGATTTTAGTATCAGGGGAGGGGGTAGTTTCAACCCCGTGGATTGATAATATGTTGGATGGTCAAAATCCATATGGCCTACCCGAATAACCCGATCTGACAAGCCCTCTGTTGGAAACGAAGATTTGTTTACTTATTTATTTGTTGTTTGCATTGTTTTTATATATTAGTTATTGTTGTGATTGTACTAGCTCCGTAACTAAGAAAGTGTTGTTGAATAAAAAAATAAAATAATTTATATTTGACATCTGTTAATTTCTGGCTCTAAAAACCCACAAGTTTAGGCATATTCTGCTTCAGGTTATGGGCCCAGAACATCCAGTACAATAAGAAGGGTCAGTGGTTCTCTAGTAATAGAAGAAAACAAGACTTCTCAAAGAAGAATTGAGGCTTACTCAGGCAGACGAGCTAACAACTGCGTTTGCTGCTGTTAAACTCAATAAGTATCCTCATAGTTCGAACAAAAAGAATTTTGTTTCTAATACCAAAAGTAATTTTATTCCTAATACAAAGTATTCTAAAAAAGATGTAACGTGCTACTACTGTAACAAGGGGCATTTCAAATCTGAATGTAGAATAAGGCTTAGTAAACTTCAACCTGGTTACAGCAAGCAAAACTGTGATCCAAATTACAGAAATCAAGCTCTTAGTGCTGAGATGAAAAATATAGTTGCTGATGGATGTGAAGATATCTGGCTCGCTGATAGTGCAGCATCAAAGCATATGACGTCGCACAAAGAGTGGTTTTCACAAATAACACCACTAAAGAACAAAGATGTCCAAATTGGAGATAACTCTTTTATTACCGCTGAAGGAATTGGCTCAATTAGTGTAATGGCTGTTGTGAATGGTAGAAGAGTTCCTCGTACATTGGTAGAAACCTTATACGTTCCAAAGTTGAAGAAAAATCTTTTTTCAGTGGGAGCAGCTACGAGCAAAGGTTTGCAGGTCGAATTTAATAGTAGATTCATAGAAGTTAGAAATAAAAATGGTGTAGTTGCTGTTGGAAGGAAGCTGGAGAATCAATGCTATAAAATGTTATTTGAAATCCTACAAATTCAAGGAAACTCCGCAGAAACGAGTATTGTTCAGCTATGGCATGAACGGTTGGGTCATGTTAATTTTCGTACTTTGAAAGACATGTCTGACAAAGGAATGATACCTGATATCAAAATCCCAAATAAAGAAGTCACACGTATTCAGTGTGAGGGTTGTCAATATGGAAAACAACATAAGCAATCATTTAATGCTAATTTGAATAGACGAGCTGAAAAACCTGGTGAATACATTCATTCCGATGTCTGCGGTAGAATATCAAGTACTTCATTAGGAGGAGCTAATTATTTCGTTTTATTCAAGGATGATTGTACTTCATATCGTTTTGTTTATTTCATAAGACATAAAAGTGACGTTTTCACAAAATTTCTGGAATTTCAGAAAATGTCAGAAAGACAAACTGGTAATAAAATAAAAATATTCCGAAGTGATAATGGAACAGAATTTGTTAACCATCATTTTAAAGATCTTTTTAAAGAACATGGAATAATACATGAAACCAGTGCTCCATATACACCAGAGCAAAATGGAAGGGCAGAGAGAGATTTGAGATCTATAGTTGATAGTGCCAAAAGTATGTTGCATAGTACTGCTCTCCCGATGAATCTTTGGGCGGAAGCAATTAATATGGCCGTATACTTATTAAATCGTCGCCTGTGTGCACAAGATAAGCATGTTACTCCTTACGAAAAATGGACAGGAAAACAATTAAATCTTAGCCATTTACGAAGGTTTGGATCTGAAGCATTCGTACTTGTGCCTAAACAGTTCAGAAATAAGTTCGAGAGAAATTCCAAGAAACAAATATTAGTGGGATATGACGGCAACAGTTCCAATTACAGATTGTATGAATTGGCTGCCAGGAAAGTTGTCGTCGTGAAACATGTTAATTTCAATGGATGTATTTATAAAGACAGTAGAAATATGTCATGTCAAAACAACGTTATATTTGAGATGGAAGATGAAGATAATTTACAAGAAGAGTCCGTAGACACCAAATCAGAAGGCAGAATAGAAAACCAAACGTCAGAAAACATAGAAGTAGAAATTAATCAAGAAAACCAAACGTCAGATAACATAGAAGTAGAAATTAATCAGCCTAAGGATAAAGCTTCAGAAGAAAATGGCCATTATTTAAGACACCGTGAAGATATTAAGAAACCAATTTGGTATGAAGCATGTGCAGCAGTATTAGGTGAACCTCAGACCTACGAAGAAGCTATGGAAAGTGGAGAAAAAGAAGAATGGAAGAAAGCAATGGAAGATGAGATTAAGTCGCTGATGAAAAATGAGACGTGGTCACTACAAGTTTTACCAGCGGATCGCAAAGCAATTGGGTGCAGATGGGTGTTTAAAATAAAATATAAAGCGGATGGTAAAATTGAAAGATATAAGGCCAGACTTTGTGCAAAAGGTTATAGTCAAAAATCTGGCATAGACTATTTTGAAACATTTTCACCAGTTGTAAGGTATGATTCCGTTAGAACGTTATTATCAATTGCAACTGTCAGTGATTTAGAAATTTGTCAGTTTGACGTAAAGACGGCTTTCTTGAACGGAGATTTACAAGAAGAAATCTTTATGAAGCAGCCGGAAGGCTTTAATACAAAAGATTGTACTCTGGTATGCAAACTCAACAAAAGCCTATATGGTTTGAAGCAGTCTCCGAGATGTTGGAATAAGAAGTTTGTGGAGTTTCTTAGTTCATACAGCTTCAAGCAGTTAGATGCTGAAAAATGCATTTTTTATGCACTCTTTGAAAATTATGAACTATTCCTGGCGTTGTACGTTGATGATGGTCTAATTATGTGTAAATCTAAAAAGGTTATGGACATATTTTTGACAGAACTTGGAAAAATATTCGAGATAACCATTTGTGCTGCAGAATGTTATGTTGGATTGGAAATCAGTCGCAATAGAGAACAAAGAAGTATATTTTTGGGCCAGCAAGGGTATGTTGCCAAAATTTTGGAGAAATTTAACATGGTAAATTGTAACATCAAAGCAATTCCTGCCGATCCAAATGTTGTGCTTCATGCAAACCAAGCATCTACAAGAGATAGTAGGATGCTTAGTGTGCCCTATAGAGAAGCTGTAGGAAGTTTAATGTTTCTCGCTGTCGTCACACGCCCAGATATCATGTTCGCTGTGTCTCAAGTGAGTAAATACCTTTGTAGTCCAGCTTTGGAGCATTGGATAGCAGTAAAAAGGATATTCAAGTATTTAAGAGGAACCCAGAACTATGGAATAAAGTATTGTGGAACTGATTTAAATTTTGTTGCATATTCCGATGCTGACTTTGCAAACGATATTGATTCTAGAAAGTCAACAACTGGTTATTTGACTATGTTAGCTGGGGCACCGGTTACATGGTCGTCACAGTCTCAAAAGTGCGTTTCCCGTTCTACTACAGAGTCAGAATACGTGGCAGGTTTAGAAGCAGCCAGAGAGGTTATTTGGTTGAGAACATTACTTCAGGAGCTTAATGTAGATGTATGCGAACCTACCAAGCTATTCGTAGATAATCAAAGTGCCATTCGGTTAGTCAAGAGTCAAGAACACCATAAGAGGACCAAACACATTGATATAAAATACCATTATATACGTGACCAAGTAGAAAAGGGTTTCATTGAAACTGTCTATGTTGAATCTAAAAAACAACTTGCTGATATTCTCACGAAGGCTTTACCAAAGGAACAATTCATCAGAAATAGAAGTTCACTTTGTGTACCTTTAAATCAGTAAACAAATAGGGGGAGTGTTGGAAACGAAGATTTGTTTACTTATTTATTTGTTGTTTGCATTGTTTTTATATATTAGTTATTGTTGTGATTGTACTAGCTCCGTAACTAAGAAAGTGTTGTTGAATAAAAAATAAAATAATTTATATTTGACATCTGTTAATTTCTGGCTCTAAAAACCCACAAGTTTAGGCATATTCTGCTTCACCCTCACATGCCTAGAACGGAAAAATGCGAAAAGGGGATGGTTTTTTGAGTTTAGGGATGATTTCTGAAGGGCGGAAGGCCTAAAAACATTACCATTGTGTTCAGCACCCTCGAAAACGTGGGGTACCCAGGTCTCGTCCTGGTCACATCACTTTTTATGTTTTCGCCTTTTCTTGCAACTTTTTCATGGACTTAATAAATAAAGATTTTGCAATAACAAAAGTATTACAAATTATGTTCATATATACACTATACACATCCTTAATTCTGCGATAAAATCCTTTATTCTACAATAACACAGATATATAAAATGTTCGGATTTAAGGACTAAACCTAGCTATCACGCCTTAAAAATGTTTGTGTGCTGAAACCAAATTTTCAATTTTACAAATTTTCTGCCATGTATATTTTAAGTAAATCCCGGTTTTTATTGTCAAGAACCGTATTTGGCAATAAAAACCGGGATAAACTCGAAAATCTATAAGGTAGAAATTTTTTAAATTGAAAATTCTGTTTCAGCACAGAAAAACACTTAAGACATGATAGGTTTAATCCTCGGAGTCGAAAATTTTTTTATTTTGAAGAGCTGTGTAACAAATATTAGAAATTATGTTCATATATACTCTTTAAATCCTTAATTCTACAATAAAAAATATCAATATTATCCTGTACATGATTATAATTCCAGCATATGACATCAATAGGTGATTGCATTAATAGATTGATGCCTCAAGCTTTGATATAAAATGTTTGGTGGAGTTGGGTTGATTTAGAAGGAACTCGCAGCTCAGTGAATTTTAATAGATCAGCGCAGTCGAATTTATGGTTTAATATTTTAAACAGAATTACAATTCTGTGTAAGTCTTGGTGAGTTTAAAGTGAATTAAGTGAAAATCTATTTAACAAAATATCATTACTAATTCCAACAGGTGGATAAATATTGTCCTTGGTGTAGCTAATGCATTTTAAAAATTTTCTCTGAATATTTTCCAGTTTATTAATATGAACAATGTAGTGGGGACTCTAGACTATGTCAGCATACTCCAATTTACTTCTGACAAACAAGTTAAATAGAAGCTTCAAAGTTTCAACATTCGTGAATCTTTGTAGTTTCTTAATTTGAATCCCAATGATTTAAAAGCTAAAGATGCAATGCTATTTATGTGATAAATACAAGTCATCTTGCTGTCAAAAGTGACATTTAGAAGTAATTTATTTTTATTGCACCAGTTATCAATATTTTCCAAATCTGACTTGAGCAATTCTATATCATCAGTGCTGTTAACGCTGTAGTAAATCTTTAGGTCATCGGCATAAAGTAAATATGGGCACAATAAGTTTATAACTATGTCGTTGATAAAGACAGTGGATAAAAGTGGACCAAGGACTGACCCTTGAAGGACTCCTGATTCGGCATTAAATTCAATAGACTTGTGTCCATGGTAATAAACATATTGTAGCCTATTGTCTAAATATGAAATAAATAAGTGTAGTATTACGGAGGTAATCGAAATACTCGGATTTAGATAAAATAAACACTTTAATGATCTACACTCAAAACTAGGTTACAACTACAATATAACATAAAGAAAGGTTTTTGCGCGTATGTAATGTATGTCTAGAACTGCTTTGTAGGTATGTATGTATACGGTTGACATCTGGCGTCCTACGTGTTCGACAGCCCCAGACTAACTGCCGCCAATCTCCGACTCCTGGGAACAGTGATGGCGGGCACACAGCGGCGCGGTAACAGGAAGGCCTTTAATACCACATTCCTTCCCCACCACAAAAAAAAAAATTATTCCCTGTAACGACTTGGAGGCTGTCTGTTTCGTGGCGGATTTCTCCTGGGCGTAGGGCACTTCACTTCCGTGACCTCTGGGTCATGTGTTAGGTCGGTATTATCATCAATACCAAAACTGGCTGAGCTACTTATTTCTGGCATGCTTATGTCTGTCAACATGCTTCCATTATTTATGTCTTGGGGCGACATGTCAATCAACGTGTGTTCAACCCCATCTTCATTTGTTTGCCAAGCCGGGGCGTCGTCGGAAAATCGTTTTCGCATTTGGTCACAATGTTTACGCCGGGGTATGCCATCAATATTTACCACATATGACAATGGTCCAGTTTGTTTGGCTACATGTCCCGGAACGGAGCCTTTTCCCAGTGGGTTGTTCACCCATACTGCGTCTCCTTCAGCAAAGTATTTTTGGGAAACAGCTGTAAGATCATGGTTTTGCTTTTGCTTAATTTGTTCAAGCTCCATGTTTTTGGTTATATCGGGTTTAAGTAAGTCGAAACGTGACCGAAGGTGGCGTCCAAACATCAGTTGACTAGGTGTCCTCTTAGTGGATCTTCTGACAGTGTTTCTGTAGGAGAACAAGAAATTTTGAAGTCTAAGGAACTGATCAAGACTCGGGTCGCTAGCACGCATTCTTTCTTTGAATGTTCGCACGGTACGTTCTGCAAGACCATTTGTTTTAGGGTGGTACGGGGTCGTCTTAACGTGAGTTATGCCATTATCAATGCAAAAGTCTTCAAACTCCTTTGATGTTAACTGGGGTCCGTTGTCTGTAACAAGGAACTTTGGCAATCCGAAGCGTGCAAATATCGCACGAAGGGCATCTATTGTGCTTATAGATGTGACATTTTTCATTGGTATTATTTCTAGCCAGTGGGTGTAGGAGTCGATGAGAATCATCCACATCTTTCCCTCAAATGGACCCGCAAAGTCTAAATGGAGACGGGACCACGGATCTGGTGAAATTCCCCATGGATGTAGTGGTACATTTCTGTCATTTTGTCTCGATTGCTGGCAGGAGTTGCACCTTTCTATTTCCTGAATGATGTCAGCATTTATATTCGGCCAATAGACATGCAGTTTTGCCAGTGACTGCATGGCAGTTACGCCTGGATGTCCATCATGTAGCATCGCTAATACTTCTTTACGCAAAACAGCAGGGATGCAAACACGCCCCTTCCATAATAAGATGTCTTCCTCAAAAGACAATTCTGTCCGTTTTTCATAGTAAGGTTTCAGGTCGTCAGAGATTTCTTTCTTTGGCCAGTGTGAACGCATATAATCAATAACTTTAGAAAAAGTTTTATCGCTTAGTGTCTCTTTTCTTAATAGTTGTTTTCCCATAGGAAGGTTTCTTACTCTTAAGTGAAGCAACTGCGCGTGGTTTGGTAAACCCAAATAATCTGTAGGGCTACATAAAGGGAGTCTGGATAATGAGTCAGCGGGACAATTTTTCTTCCCTGGAAGATATTCTACGTTAAAATTATAGCTGTTCAGGGTCATAGCCCATCTTAGCAGTCGATTACTAGCTATTTTTGGGGTTTGTCTATCCTCGCCGAAAATATGCTCCAACGGTCTGTGGTCAGTAATCAGGGTGAACCTTCTCCCATATAGATATTGATGAAACTTTGTGACGGCATAGACGAGACCGGCTGCTTCTCTATCAATGGTGGAGTACCGTTTTTCTGTGTCATTAAAAGATCGAGATGCAAAAGCGATTGGCCTCAGGGTCCCATCGGAAAACTTATGCGATAAAACCGCTCCTGTCCCCACATTACTAGCATCACTGGAAACTACTAAAGGTTTGTCCGGATCGTAGTGGATCAATGTGTCCGTAGAGGTTAAGGTCCTCTTTAGTTTTTCAAAAATCTCAGTATCTTCATTTGTCCAATTCCACTTTACGTTCTTCTTCAAATGGCGGTGTAAAGGAACGCAAGTTACATGGAGGTTTTCAATAAATCTTCCATAATATGTTATAGTGCCTAGGAAAGAACGCAGCTGAGTGGTGTTTGTTGGCACTGGCATTTGCTTAATTGCCTCAATGCGATCTTCGGTTGGGTGTAGGCCCTCTGCGTCAATTTTATGGCCTAAGTACGTAACGCTACTTCTAAGCCAATCACATTTTGATTTTTGAATTTTTATTCCTGAGGCCTGTAAACGTCGTAAAACTTCTTTTAGTCGTTCTGAATGTACGAGTAAATTCGGTGCAGTAATTAAGATATCATCAAGATAACAAACAACGCCTTCTATCCCTGAAAGTATTTGGTCCATAGTACGTTGAAAAAGCGAGGGGGCGAAACTAATACCAAATGGCAAACGTTTATAGGCGAAATATCCTTTGTGGGTTGCAATCACTAGGTATTTTCTAGAATCTGGATGAACTTCCAGTTGTAAATAGGCATCTTTTAGGTCTATTTTCGAGAAATATCTCCCCCCAGAAAGTTTTGCCGTAATGTCCTCAAAACGAGGTAGAGGGTAATCATCAATCTGAATGTATTTATTTATGGTGACCTTAAAATCAGCACAAATTCTCAGCTTGCCGTTAGATTTCATAGCAACAACAATAGGTGAGGACCATAAAATTGGTGTGTTTATCGTGCTCACTGGTTCTAAAACTCCATCACGGACTAATCTATCAAGCTCTGCTGCAACATGATCTTGTAGCGCCAGCGGTACACTTCTTGGGCGAAATCTTTTTGGTATGACCTTATCATCGATATGAATTTTTGCTTGATGTCCTTTAATGGTCCCTAAATGCTCCTCAAATAGATCAGGAAAATCTCGCAATACCACGTCTAACAATGTTTTCTGTGTAACTTCCTCTTCTTTATTTTCCACTGAGGGTAAACTACCTTTTACATTGCAAACCCTTGCACCCCAGGGCAGAGGTATTTTGAAAGCCAAAACCCAATCCAAACCAAAAAGTGGTATGTCATCGTCAACAGTTACATATAAGGGCAAAATCAGCATTTCTTTGAAAGCATTTACTTCTACATTCAGTTTACCTAATGTTTTAATTGGTGTATTGCCATACGCGATCAAATTTTCCGTCTTTGTTAACACTGGTTTCCCCAGTTGTCTCCAGATTGTTTTACCAATTACAGCATGTACAGAGCCTGGATCATATAACATCTCGACGATATTTTTATTTATGCGTACAGGTAACATTATTTTACTAGACGAGCCAACTCTTCGAATGTTTCTCACTGCTAAATCGCGACCTCCATCATCACTATCGGATCCAACGTCACTGCCTGAGAAATCGTCACATTCTTGATCACTCTGATCTTGCACGCAGCGCGTAAAACGTTTTGAACTACCCCCGTATTTTACAGTTTTAGATGATTGTCTTATAATTGCGTTTCCAGATATCACGCACACACGAGAGAAATGATTTTCTTCTCCGCAACTGCTGCAGGTTTTTCCAAAAGCCGGGCAATTTTTTTGACGATGTTTAGAATCTCCACAATAAAGGCAGTCTGTGTCCGGGTGTAACTCGCGAATTTTTGAATTTCGTTTTGTAACCGTTTCGGATTTATTTTCACTATTTGGGGTCACGCGTTTTTTTGTTTGTCTATTTACTCGATTCACATGACTGTCCGCTTGTGGATTTGTATGTAACATTGTTAGCTGTTTTGATTGAATGGATGCTTGCTCTAGAATAACAGCAGTCCCTTCCACTTGCTCCAGAGTTGTTTCATTTGTAGAATGTTTTTGAATAATATTTTCTTGCCACTCACGATTGTTAATCCCAAATATGAGTTGATCGCGCATCCTTTCATTTAGGCCTGCCCCAAAACTGCAGTCGCCCGCCACTGCACGTAAACGATTTACATATTCGGTTACAGTCTCATTTTCTTTACGAAAACAACTAGCAAAGTTTATTCTTTCCGCGAAAATGTACACTTTTTTTCCATAAAAACGGTTTAGCACAGTTATTAGTTCGGTGTAAGTCTTTGAAGTTGGCTTTTGTGGCTTAAAATAGTCCACTAAAATTTTAAAAACCTGTGGACCTACCTTTGATAACAGCAAATTCCGTCTTACTTGTGCACTATCACTAGTCATCAGCTCATTTATCTCCAACTCTAACTCAAAACGCTGTAAATAATAGTCCCACTGTTCTATTTCAGGCTGAAACTTGTCGAACTGAAACTTTTTATAAATGTCCTTCTTGTCTTCCATTTTCCCCCGACAACGGTTCACTAATCTTCACAATACAAGTTTATATTTACGGTATAACACAATAATGTTTAAATGTTAGAAAAAAAATTCACCAAGTTTCCACAACACAAGTGTTTTTGTTAAATAACAAGGCACACTGTCCAACACAAAAAGTTATTTTTCCAAATTTCGTCCTCGTCGCCAAAATGTAGTATTACGGAGGTAATCGAAATACTCGGATTTAGATAAAATAAACACTTTAATGATCTACACTCAAAACTAGGTTACAACTACAATATAACATAAAGAAAGGTTTTTGCGCGTATGTAATGTATGTCTAGAACTGCTTTGTAGGTATGTATGTATACGGTTGACATCTGGCGTCCTACGTGTTCGACAGCCCCAGACTAACTGCCGCCAATCTCCGACTCCTGGGAACAGTGATGGCGGGCACACAGCGGCGCGGTAACAGGAAGGCCTTTAATACCACAATAAGGAAACAAACTCATATGATAATCCAAAATGTATCAATTTATTTAGTAAGATACCATGGTCAAGCCTGTCAAACGGTTTAGAGGAATCTGTGTAAATAACATCGCATGTATTTATATGCTGCATATAAATATTAGTATTTATTATATTTATATGCGACCAGCCGGCAGCCAACTGTGTAAAAATCAATTCACGAATGAAATTATATATAAGTTTATTACAATTTATTACATTATGTGTTTAAATTTAAATACATATATGTATAGAAATAATATTTAATCATTATCACTATCATCTTTAATAATGACCGTTATTTGTTAATTATTCAATAATTTAGTAAAGATTTCAGCAGGTCTTATTATTTTTTAAAAGTATCTGGTGTAACATAAGTTTTTATGATTGCTGCCAAATGAGGGCAACATAAAGATACTATTGCGAGTGTGCTAATGGGATGAGTACAGTTGGGTACTGCTCTCATTTAGCAGCAATCGTTTATTTATTTATTTGGTAATAAACACTCAACAGGTAAAGAGACCCTATTATAGAGTATTACAAGAACAGGACATGGTATCTACATCAACTGACTTAAAAATCACGATAGGCAGTGGCGTAACAAAACCTAGCAACTAGTGCACAAACAAACCTTGGAAAATATGATAATAATCAACACTGTTCCATGTTCATTGATTTAACAGAAAAAAATGAAAAAATGTGGTTGAATGAAATGAGGACACCTCAAATACTCAAATGACATCGGACAAAGCACCATGAGAGAAAATGGAAATCTACCTAATTCAAACTACGAAAGGGATGAAACCAAAGTAAACTTAACTACTCCAAATGAAGATACTAGGAAGAAAAAAATCCTGTTACTTACTGATGACAGAAACATTAACTGGCAAATTAGAAAATTAGTTGACTAAAGGTATTATGACACAGTCAGTAACAAAATCTGGAGCATTGTTGTGTCAGATAATGGAAGATATGGTATCGTTAATAAGTAATTTTAGTTTAGAGGACTTTGTAATTAATTATAATAGGTGGACTAAATGATAAAATAACACGACACCTTCTTTTCGTTTAATATGTAATAAGCTTAAGGCCTGCTCTCATACAAATATATTATTTGTATCAGTACCTTATGTTCACTACAGAAGAACAATAAGAAATAACCACATACGAAACTAAATAAGTTCTTAACGAAATATAATAATTATTCAGAGGGACTAGTTAGCTACATAGAAATCAACACTAGAAATTCTAATAAATTCAATGGACGAATGGTTGCCTCTCTTATGTTAAAAATTATTTATTCTGCACCGTACCCTGAAAAAATATGATGCTGTTTTACATTGAAATGATCAAGAACATATAAATCTTCGCTGGCTTCCGAAATTCGAAAAAGCATAATGGGAACATCCGTAGCTACAGGAAAAAATAATAAAGAATCGGTGAGAGCAAATTGTCTTGATACAGCTTCCAATGCCAAATTTTTAGAGGTACAATTAGAGAAAATAGTATTAATATAGTACATCAAAATGTTCAATGTATTGGTAACAAACTTTTAAAGTTGGAATTGTTTAAAAAATATATGTTTTTTGTGTATCTGAGTTTTGGACAAAAAGAGATCAGATTCAATCCATAAATATTGATGGGTATGTTTAGGCAGCTATTTTTGTAAGGAAAATTTTAAAAATGGTAGACATATAAAATATGTAAAAAATGACTTCAAATATGTAAATTTAGACTATGTAAGTAATCTATCAATAGAATTTTGAATGTTCAGCACGGTAAAAGAAATTGAATTCATCCTAATTTTGACATTATATAGAAGCTCGGATGGAAATGTTCCCATTTTTTTAGACAAGTTAAATATGGTTCTAAATTTATTACTGAAAAAACATAAACAACATGATATAATAATATATGGCGATTTTAACATAAATTTTATTTTACCTTTTAAAAATCGCACGGACCTTTTGGATATTCTTCATTCGTATTGTGTTAAACCTACCATAATGGAATGTACTAGAGTTAAATCGTGCATTGATAATATACAAATTTAAAAGAAAAATCATATAAAAGTTCAGTTATAAATAATGGTATTAGTGATCACAATGCTCAAAGAATATCGGTTTCAATGAAAAATTAGCAGATTAATAAAAAACGTATTACGTATAGAGAATTAAATAATCCACATAACGTTCACCACTTTTGTGAATTACTTAAGAACGAGAGCTGGAGTGATATTTTAAATTCAAGAACGTGTAATGCAAACACCAAGTTCACAATGTTCTGTAATGTTTTTGTGTACTACTTTGAAATAGTCAAAACTAAAATTGTAGATAGCAATAAAAATTCTTCTAAATAGTGGATAATAAATGGTTTAAAAATATCATTTAAAAAAAGTTAAAAGATTTATACATTCTGACTTTAGAAGGAGATGAAAATACAAAACTTTATTATAAAAAATACAAATCAATTTATAGACAACTTTAAAAAAAAACTAAGAACATGTATAATAATAATTTAATTGCTAATAAATCAAAAATGGCATGGAACATAATCAGACTGAATAACGATAAACATAAGAATGATATCGCTTTAGACATAAATGATGTTCTAACAAATGATAGTTATGTAGTAGGTAATCATCTAAATAAATATTTTAACGACGTACTTAATTTATTGCTACCTAATCGATCTCAACACATTTTTCATGAAATTCACATAAAACAAAATCCCTTCTCATTTTTTTTTATTGAACCCGCAACTGAACATGAAATTTTTAGTATTGTGCAAAATCTGAAGAATTCAAAATCATCAGGTATGGACAATATTAGCACGAATTTATTAAAAAAAATGTATAATACCAATATTGAAACTTTTAACTGAACTATTAAATTGTTCTTTAAATGAAGGAATCTTCCCAGAGAAATTGAAAGTTGCTAAAATAGTACCATTATTTAAGTCAGGGTGTAATTCAAAGGTGGATTATCGACCAATATTAAGTTCCTTCTCTAAAGTATTTGAAAAATATGAGGCACAAAAAATTTCGAAATTCTTTGATAAACATAAGCTACTAAATAGTAATCAATTCCGCTTTCGTGCTGGTCTCTCTATGACAACTGCTATTGCACACTTCCTTAATCATAAGTACTATGTGTAGGTATTTTCCTTGACCTGAGTAAGGCTTTCGATCTTGTATGTCATACTAGCCTTATAAGAAAACTTAAGAGCCAGTGTCGGACTGGGCCGCCAGGCAAGGCCCCTCCCAAAATGTGCCCACCCCCTATAAATCCAAAATGAGAGTCCCATGTGACATTTGGACATTTGCAAACCCCAATATCAAAGCGTCCAGTAAATCACTTTAATTTCGAAACTCGAAAAATGCGACAACAGTGGAAAATAGACCGTTTTCGTATTATAGTAATTTCGACCTGCTTGAACAAGCGCAGCGAAGAAGGTGACGGCTTTCGATTGATATTTTTTGTCTTTACCCTGAGCCCCGACTCACGGAATAAATATGATACCTGTGCTTAATAAGCCAGGTAAATGAAGGGAAAACAGACAGAATTTTTAGGTAAATTAGTAGAGCCGCAATGTTTTTGCAGAATGGCTTTGGGAGAAGCAATGGGAAAGGCTTCTCATTTCGTGAGTCAAAAAATTTCATTTGCATCATCGTTTTTATCAACAATTAGAGTAGAGAATCAGTTTTCTTAAAATACTAGAAAATCTATCTGTCATAGAGAAAAGTGAAGAATGGATGATTTGTGCGCAATTAAAATCCCTATATTATGAGACTTTCCAAATTATAATTGCTCCAGTGGTAAATTAATAATTCATCTTTTCTTTTGTTATTTACTACTAGATATATTTTATTTTGATCATGCTACGTATCTAACAGAAAAAGAAATAAAATAGACTATCTGTTTTATCTCCAAGGGGATACCTAACTTAAAAAAAGTACTTAGAGGATGGGTATGTAAAAAAAATATATTAAAAAATTCGATATGAGGCCCTCGAAGCAATTTGCCTGGTAGGCCCTCTTGGTCCCAGTCCGACGCTGTTGAGAGCTATGGTATAAGAGGTGAACCACTAAATTGGTTTAAGAGTTATCTACGTGGTATAACACACTTTGTCGAAATTAATGGCTTCGAGTCTGATATCCTTGAAACCTCAATAGGAGTACCACAAGGATCAGTTTTAGGTCCCTTACTATATAGTATTTATGTAAATGATTTTATTGTGGATGGCTCTATTCTATTTGCTGATGACTCATCTCTTTTAATATCAGATTCGAATATACGACATACTGTAAACAAAGCTAACATAAAGCTCTCACAAGCTAACGAATGGTTTACCGAAAATAGGCTTGTTCTAAATAATAAAAAATCTATATTTTTAAGATTTAGCTCCCTAAAGAAACATTATGAGGAATGTCTTAATAAAAACAAGTACTGGTACTATTAGGCAAGAACAAACTGTAAAATTTCTAGGTTTATATATATATATATATATATATATATATATATATATATATATATATATATATCAGACAACTGTTCATGGTCTACACATATGACAGGATTTGTAAACGTATTGCTCCAGGTTGCTATTGCATTAATCAATTACGTGATGTTGTTGACAGGTCTGCTTTAAATATGTACTACCACGCACATTTTCATTATTTATTCTCTTATGCAATAATTGCCTGGGGAGCCGCAAGTTACAGTATTAGAGTTTTTAAATTGCAAAAAAGCCGTAAGATTTATTATCGGATCAAATAAGCGTGATAGCTGTAAAACGATGTTTAACCTTGTAATTAGTCAAACTCATGTTAATGGAGCATTGAACATTTTTTACTCCATAATCAATATGAGATGTTTGAGTCGTGTGTACCCAAGACTAGAATATTAAACAAAAAGTACCCCTTATGATATGATGGCCCTAAAATCAAGACAATAAGGATGAAAGAGAAATTTCATCATAAATATAAAAATAGTAGAACTGCTCTAAATAAAGAAAAATTTGATAATCAGGGGAAACTTGTCAAAACAAATATTAGAGTATCAAAAATACTTGAGAAGCTAGTCGCAACAAGAATAACGATATTTTTCACAAAGTATAGAATTTTCACACCCCAACAGTTTGGCTTTCGACAAGGACTCTCAACTGCCGATGCAGTCACATCTTTTGTAAATCATTTGTATGATTGCTTGGATGCTGGTGATAAGGCGATTGGTCTGTTCTTAGACCTCAGCAAGGCATTTGACCTCGTGGACCATAACATTCTGTTATATAAATTGGAGTGTTATGGTGTACGGGGTGTGCCTCATGAGTGGTTTGAAAGTTATCTAACAGGTAGAACACATCATGTGGAACTTAATAATGTAAAATCTGCAACACTTAACAGTAAAATAGGTGTCCCACAAGGTTCGGTATTAGGACCATTGCTTTTTAATGTTTACATAAATGATTTTCCAAATATTGTTAAATCCACTGAACTTGTAATGTTTGCAGATGATGCCAATCTCCTAGGTAGATCCTCAAATGAGGAAGACCTAAGAATTAAAATGGGTGCCACGGTTGACACCGCCAGCATGTGGATGTCGGGTAACAAACTACTTTTAAATCATGAAAAAACAATTTTCATAAAATTTTCAATAAATCATGCAGCAAGTGATCAAAGTATTCTAATAAAATGTAACGGTAAAAGTTTAGAACAAAAATTATCACATACATTTCTGGGAGTTGAAATCGATAATACTCTAACTTGGAGTCGCCACATAGACAATGTTTGTAATAAAATCTCCAAGTTATGTTTCACTTTGAGGCATTTAAAGACATTTGTCAATCATTTTGTATTAAGAAATTTCTATTTCGCCCAGATACACTCGAAAATTTCATACTGTTTGATATGTTGGGGCTCAGAATCCGCAACCCAGAGAGTGTTCATAATGCAGAAGCGTGCAGTAAGAATTCTTGCCAATGTCGATAGCAGAACATCATGTAGACCTTTATTTAAGCATTATAGCATACTTCCACTCCCATGCATATATATTTATCAAATATTGATACATACTCACAAAAGCATCAATAACCATAAGAGACTGGGTGATAACCACCATTATGATACAAGAAATGTAAATATACTTGAAACTCCAGGACACAGAACATCTAAATTTGAGAAGTGTCCAAAATACAAAGGGATCATATTATATAATAAATTATCCGACGAGTATAAAAATCTGCCCATCAAAAAATTTAAACAAAAAGTAAAGAAACTGCTATTAACTCACTGCTTCTATAGTGAGGGAGAGTTTTTACTGCATGGTTTTCCATGAAAACAGATTTTCTATACGTTTTAACTTACAAATTTTAATGTGTTGACATATATTGTGTATTACCATAATTTGTTGAGAACTATTTTAAATATTTTTTATTTTTTTTAAGTAATGTGTTGTTATTAAAATTGTATTTTATAATTCTGAGATGCACCTTCAGTGCATCGTATACTGTGACATGTCCTATAACTGTACAAGTTCCTTGGATGAATAAATTATTATTATTATTATTATTATTATGAAAAGTATTTAGCAAATTTGCAACAAAGTATAAAAGAAGGCCTATGCAGCTTTTGGAACTTTCTTCGAAACTCCAAAGGGTCCGCTAGAATCCCTAACCAAATGTTCTATGAAGATAGAGTCAAGCGGGGATCCACCGTTGTGGGCACGGTGGGCATGCCCACAACTCTAAATGAGGTGGATAGACTAATGTTATATTCAGTGCCTTCATAAAATTAAAAAAAAAAAACAATGAACCGTGCGTGATTTGAAACGCAGCGCATTACACAAACACACACATTGTGAGCGAGCATATTGGTACATTTTCATGCTAGTCGCTCGGTCGCTGAGACCAGCGATAAATGAACCACGTGATCAAAATTTTGTCGTAGTTGTAGTAAAAATACATTGAAACGAAGTAGCGACAAATCGCTTAAAATTTAAACATAGGTTAATTCTTTTCTGATGATCGCTGATCAGCGATCATTTTGTTTATAGTAAATTATTTTATTCCTTCATTTAATAACAAAAAGTTAAACATGAATCGTAATATACTTAATTGTGAAAACATGGATTTTAGTGAACTTGTAAATATTGATTGTAGGTAATAAAAATTGCATTTATGTATGCATTAAAAATTTATGGCAATATATCATTTATTGTAATAAATTAGAGGTTATTCAATTCAATTCAATTCAATTTATTCAATTCAAAATTCACTCAATTATAGTTACAGATTTCTTAATGTACAATACTGTCATTAATTTTAGGAATTTTTTCTGATATAGCACCTAGCTGATTAAACAGCTGTATGTGCTCAAAAGATAATTAACTAAGTATAAATGATAACTATATAACATATTTTGTAAAACAATAAACAGTAATTTATTAACATAAATAACTTGGTGATCAATACACCTTAACTGACTAAATAACCTAAAATTAAAATTAAACTAATACTGGTAAATTATTTACATATAGGTTATACTTATTACTTATACGCGTAACATTGGAGTTAATATTTAAAAAACATAAATTTATGATTTCGAAAACTCCACAACTTTCGAAAAATTTAAGATCTATCTATTATCTTAATCTTAAATTAAAGCTTTCTACTAATTTATGTTCTTTCGGATAAAAATAAATAAAATGAAATATTACCTCCGTGATATTTTCTATAAGTCATTTTAATGTTATTTCAAAACAAATTAAGCATAACATTTTGATTATAAATTATACAACATAAAAATAAATGTTGAGTGATGCGGTATTGCGCGACGGATAAGAACGCCAGTGACTTTTTTATTTTGGGTACTAGTCTAGTAGTTTCTACTGTTTGTAAACATAACCTAACTTGAATCGAAGAAAAAGTTTACTTCATAAAGTTTTTTGTTATTGTCAGTCAGTGTAAGGTGTAAGTTGTTTCTTTGCAATGTATCGAACGTAAGCGAGTCCGTAATCCGACTCGCAGTTAGCCGGGTGGCCGTGACCACAACCTTTTTTTGGGGCTGGATCCGCACCTGGATAGAGTAATAGAATATGGACAAGATATTGCATATGCATTTGCAAAGTAATTCAGTATATGAAACAACATCCTGTTGTTTCATATACTGAATTACTTTGCGAATGCATATGCAATATCTTGTCCAATCATAAGCGTGAGGAATTTCCAAGTAATTGTGGTACTTGATAAAGCTATAAAGAAGCTCAAACCAACAAAGTCTACTGGCATATATGGAGTTTCTGTATATATAATTAAAGGATGCTCTCATTCTTTTTCCATACCATTACATCACATCTATAACTTGGCACTCTGCACATCTACATTCCCAGATATATGGAAAAAAGGCCACTCCAGTGCATAAATCAGGGAGTCTATCGCTAATTATGGACTACAGGCCTATCATATTGTTATGTGCACCAGCAAAAATCTTTGAGATTATCCTTCACGAAAGTATTCTAAACATAGTTCAGACCAGAATTAGCCCAACACAACATGGCTTTTACAAGAAACAGTCATCAACAACGAATTTTATTATAGAAGCCCATGAGACAATAAAACTGCATCAACAAGTAGATATAATTTATACTGACATGACCAAAGCATTTGATAAGATCGACCATTCAAAATTAATAAATAAGCTACATTTGAATAATGTATCAAATATTTGCTATGCAATAATATCTAGCTGTCTAAATAATAGGTCTCTGTAAGTATGTGTGAAAGGATTTGAATCTTATGAATCTAGGCCCATTACTATTCATTGTTTTTGCTAATAGTATTGTAGACAATATTAGTTCTGAAAACGTATTGTTTGCTGATGATTTTAAACTATACAGGAGAATAACCGATATGAACAATTGTAGATTGTTGCAAGCAGACCTAGACCGGATATCAAAATGGTGTAGGGGAGAAAAATTCAGTTTCAATAGAGGAAATGTTCTGTATTATAGATATGTAAGAAAGAGATAGTAATAAAATACAGTTACAGTATGAACAGTGAACCACTTACATGTGTTTCCAAAGTAAAAGATCTTGGAATATATTTTACAGACCAGCTAAGCTTTAAATATTATATAGAATATGTTATTAAGAAAGCGCTGAAGCAATTAGGATTAATAATAATTAAAATATTTTAATGATCTAAACTGTATTCACGTATTATGTTATTCTATCGTAAGATCCATACTCGAATATTGTGTAGTGATATGGTCTCTATACACCTCACCTACACCAATTACACAGAATCCATTCAAAAGAGGTATCTTAACATTATTTATTTTACCAACCTACCTACCAGACGGCTCCATTTTGAGTGCCATAGGGACGGTTGCCGTATATATACGGTGTCTTTTTTTGTAAGTGCGAATGCATTTAGTGCCATATTTAAACAGCATTTTATAAGTTTCATTTATTATATTACTTTTTATTAATTGTCAAAAACAAATACAAAGTAAACAAAGTTTTATTCAACATTCGGAAATACATGAACCGTTAACTGATTACACATGTGGAAAATAAATAGGAACAAAAATAAATGATTATGTTCATTTATAAAAATAAGTAATTCTAAAATTCACATATGAATTAGTAATTTACTTTGGTGCGATAAATTTGAAAACAAGTTACCACACATAGGCCTACATTGCATTCCATGCACATATATCGTGAGTTGCTCCTCTTTCTTTGGCCTAGTTTTGTACGTGAGCACACAACAAACACATCTCTTTTGAGGGGTTTTATTTGTATCAGTTGCCGGTACCAAGGAAACAAAATCTTTTTCAACCACTCTGTGAACATCAGGAGCACGACGAACCTGTGCCATAGTAAGGTAGTCGATAGGATATCTGTAAAAATAAATGGGATATTTAATGAAGTGGCATAAAAGCCAAAAATCTGCCGAATAACATTGAGTTGAAAATTAGCAAACGGTATTTTTTGAGTGTTTTTTATTGAAAACATCGCATATGCATTCAATAAAAGTAGGTCCATTGTATGGAAAAAAGTTTCTTATACCATTTGGTACTTTTACGCATGCATTCCAGACTGCTGATCATCATATCAGCACAATCAATTGCTCCCATATTTTCATTATAATTCACTATACATATTGGCTTCTCCTTCGGTTTCTTTGTAACTCTGTCAATTTTGTCTTTAGTTATCATTTTGTTTCTATGCATACTAGTTGTCATGGTCACATCCCTCCGATCTTTCCACTTCAGTACAAGAATCTTTTCACTACTTTTCCATGAAACTTCCCCCTTTTTTAGTTTCTGTGTGAGTTTTGACATGTGCTTCCTTTTTTGCTGAACTGTTCCACGTGAGTTGGTTTTCCTATCGAAAAGATAATTTGAGAGGATTGGACTGCTGTAGTAATTATCTGTAAAAATGCTGTGCCCCTTGTTGAGATGAGGTTCTATGAGAGACAAGATAATAGATGCTGAGGAACCCAATCCCTTTATAGGCTTTACATAATGTTTAGTATCATCTCCAATATATACCACAAAGTTCAAAACCATTCCAGTTTCGCAGTCCCAAAAAATGTATAACTGTATACCGAATCAGTGCCTCTTTGTTTTTGTGTATTGCTTGAATACTAATTGATCCTTGAACAGGATCATACTTTCATCCACAGCTATGTTTTGAAAGGCTTTATTTTTTCAAGTATTGTTTCTACTTTGTAGAGTCGGGTAGTAGGTTGATCTCCATTATTGACGAAATGTAAGTTTGATAGGATTTTCAAATACCTGTCTCGAGGATTTATCTTTCTGAAAATTGGAGAGTCTGATAATAAATCAGTAGACCAATATTCCTTGATGGAGAGTTTCCTATTTCGTGACATGCACGGTTATCCCAGTGAATAAGTAAAATTCTTCCACAATTTAAAGAGTGTTTTTCTTGTGCGTACCTGTTGGTTTCAACAACAAAATATTCAGCAATTTCCTCCGTAAATAGCACCATAAACAATAACCTTTAAACGTATATATACGGCAGTCGGCGATGGGACAAAGTAAGTTTATTCACTTCAACAGAATTGGAGTGTATAACTTGAAGTTAAATTACATGGTTCAAAACAATAAAGATCTTGAAGCCACTATCTACAATGATAATATAAAATTAGAAATATATGAAAGAGATATAAAAAAGTTGTACAATGCTAATGAAAAAATTGGTGATGAAATAAAAAAATTAACCATTGAAAATAGACGTATTCAAATAGAATTAAATAATGTTAAGGAAGATACGAACGCAATCGGGGACAGAGGCGCAGGTGAAGACAGAGCAGATAGGAGTTCATCAAGTGATAAAAGTGCTGGAAATCCTGGAAACAATCCTGAATCTAAGAATATTGACAATAATATTGGATCTAACAAAATATTGATATTATGTGACGAATATGGTAGTAACTTGAATGTGTTATTAAACCGGATGTTAAATAAAGATCTATTTAAAATTGAGACAATTAAAAAGCCTGGTGCTAGCTTTGACGGTGTTATAGAAAATATTGAGGCTCTGGCAAGAAGTTATTCAGTAGCTGATTACATTATCATAGTGGCGGGAACTAATGATTTTGCAAATGATAGATATCCCTTATTTAGAAATATACATAGCAAAATAAAAAACTGCACGCAGACAAACCTAATTTTTACAACTGTACCATTTAGTCCCGATAGGAAAAAGAACAGATATGTTGATAAATTTAATAACAAATTAAACGAATACTTGTTTAGATTAAATAAATGTGCCCAAGGGAACATAAGCCTAGTGGATATTAATAGTAAATTTGGTGCCTCATTAAATAAAAAGAAAATAGTAAATAAGTTAGCGTATTTGATTAGGAAGCCAAATAATAATAACAAAACACTTATATTCGTGAGTGCTGATAAAATAGTGGACATGGCAGACTGTGATAAAACTATTGGTGTGGATATTCCAGACCAAGAAAATGTAGAATTAGAGATCATCGTAGGAGAAAAGTCTATGGCAGAGGAAATTCGGGAAACTGAACGGCATTTTTTAGAAATAAGGACAGTCCACAATGTAAGCATAGTGTAACCAATAATATAAACATTAGTAATGATAAAAATCTTCTCAAAGCCAAAGGGAAACACCCTATTACATCCTATCGTCAGAACATTCAGTCAGTTTCACTTAATTTAAAAGGCCAAGAATCCAACAATAATATAAACAAAATAGCATTATTAAATATTAATATTCAGTCATTGGCAAACAAAACCAATCTTCTCAACACATGTTTAATAAACAATGACAATATAAATATAATATCTATAACCGAACATTGGCTCAGAGATTTTCAAATAGATAAGATTAATATACCAAATTTCTATGTTGGAACTTCGTTTTCTAGAAAACTGTATATACATGGAGGCGTTATGATCCTCTTAAAAAACTGCATCAAATCCACTGAAATTATTGAAATAAAAGCTCTATCAGTCGAAAAGCATATCGAAATTGTTGGATTAAGGACAAAATATGGCATTATATTATCAGTATACAGGTCACCTCTGGGTGATTTAAAAATTTTCTGTGACAAACTAAACTGTGCGCTAAGCTATATTATGAAAAGATATAAGGGAGAACAAATATTCCTGTCTGGAGATTATAATGTCAACTTCATGGTAGAATCAAATGCAAGAGAAGATCTTGAAAATTTATTATCATCGTTCAACCTCTACAAGATTTTTACAGAGCCGTCAAGGATCACAAATACTTCACAAAGTTGTATTGATAACATTTTCACCAACAGAGATATCAAACACTATAAAGCAAATACTATAAATTTTCATGTATCAGACCACTTGGGACAGCTCGTCGAAATTTCACATGAAGTCGGTAATCTTAAAAAACGGAAACACATTAGATATAGAGAAATAAATGACTGCAATATATACAAACTAAAATCCAAAATGGCTGCCATAGATTGGAAAACACTATTAGAAGATAAGAATGCTTCTCAAGCATACCAATATTACCATAACATCTTCATAAAATTCTTTGAAATGATCATGCCTGAAAGGAACAAAGTAGTCATAGAAAAAACCAAAAAGAGTAACAAATGGTACACAGAAGAGCTGAAACAAATGAAAAATCAATTAGATGCCTTATATACAATATATAATGTAAGAAAAGATCAAAACTCCTTGATAGCATATAAAAACTTCAAAGGGGCATACATAAAAAGACTCAGTGAACAAAAAAAGACGGCAAATGACAATTATATAGCTGATTCTGAGAACAAATCGAGGGCAATTTGGACAGTAATCAAGTCAGAAACTAGGAAAAATCAAAACTGTGATAACAATCAGGTGCAATCGACTTTAACAGCTAAAGAAATAAGTACCTTCTTCGCAAATATAGGATTAAATGTTGCTGCCCAGCCACAACCATCTGAACAACCTGATGAATTACTGAGAAACAGCATAATAGACAACTCTAGGTCCATATATCTGGGAAAAGTAGATGAAAATGAGATAGAGGATGTTATAAGGAACATAGAGAGTAAAAAAACGGAGGATACATATGGGATGTCAACCTATATCCTAAAGAAAATTGGAGATGCTCTGGTGGTGCCGATCACTGTAATAATAAACAAATGTATTCAAGAGGGTATATTTCCTGATGATCTAAAACAGGCAAAAATTATTCCCATATATAAGAAAGGAGATATAAACGATATCAATAATTACAGACCCATCTCAATTCTCCCAGTAATTTCAAAAATACTTGAAATTATTTTGAAGAACCGGTTGATAAAATTTTTTGAAAAATACAAAATATTACATAGCGCTCAACACGGGTACCGCAAGGGAAAATCAACCACTACAGCTTTAATAGAAGCAGTAGAAAAAATAACGGAGGCTCTTGACAGACAGGAAGAAACAGAAATAATCTGTTGTGATTTGAGTAAAGCTTTCGACACAGTTGACCATAAAGTTTTACTTGACAAATTGTACTATTATGGTGTGAGAGGAATTCCACATAAACTGTTCACGTCATATCTGACCAATCGACATCAGACAATAAGGTGGAATAATAAAAAATCAGAACCATTTTTAATAACCAAAGGTGTACCACAAGGCTCGGTGTTAGGGCCGGTATTATTTATAATATATATCAACGACCTACTATTTAATGTCAATAGCTATGGGGCTTGTTTATACGCAGACGATACAACTTTTATATCTAAAGGAAAAAATAAAATTGAGTTAACAACACAATCTCAAAATGTACTACATGAAGCAAATACATGGTTCACCGCGAACTATCTAACATTAAATAGAGGAAAAACCCAAAACATCATCTTATCCACAAAAAGAGAAGCTGAGAAAACATCTTTAAATTTCTTGGGTTTAACTTTGGACAGTAAACTGAATTGGAAAGGCCATATTGATGAGCTCTGCAAAAAACTAGCTTCAGCTATTTACAGTATTAGAATATTAAAAAATGTGTCCACCTATCAAACGGCAAAAGTGGCCTATTATTCAAATTTCCACAGCATCGCAACATATGGAATACTCCTATGGGGAACAGCAACTGATGCCCATAAAATCTTCATCCTACAAAAGAAGGCAATTAGAACTTTATGTGGCATGACCTACAGAGAGAGCTGCAGAGATGCCTTCAAAGAACATGGTATACTTACTATTCCAGGACTGTACATACTCAATTGCCTTAAATATGTACATTCACATAAAGAGAAATTTACGCATAATTTTGAGAATCATCAGTATAACACCAGAAATAGAGAACAATTACAAATTCCACATCATCGATTGAATATATCACAGCAGGGAGTGGACTACTGGGGGTCAAAATTATATAATAAAATCCCGCTCGAAATAAGAAATAAAAACTTTAATGTGTTCTCCAGCAGGGTGAAACAACTACTGACCACAGAAGTGTTCTACTCTATTAATGAGTTTTTAGAACATTGAGAATAGAAGTTCGTATCAATATTGGTTTGTCTTTAATTTTGTTTGTTGTATACATGGATATACATGTGCATATTTATATCTGTTTTGTGTTTTTTTTTTTGTGATGAAATACAGTAAGTAGTATCGTTATTTCGTTACTGTTATCTCATTTTATAATTATTTGACATTACTCTAAATTATAATCTGACGTTTCCTGTAATACTCTTTTAGGGAATAGAGCATTATTTTGTATATTTTCTGTTTTACATTAATTGTAATCTGCAAAGTAATTATAAATTTGAATTTTTTTGTTTCCTTTTCATGTAATTAACAATGTTTTATTGACGAGTGTATACAACTGTAATTGTCTTACACGAAATAAACTATACTATACTATACATATACCTGTTAAACCAATTTACTTTCATGTCACTACAAAATCGAAGAATATTCCTCATTTCAATCTTCCTATTTAAAACGATGAATTGCTTGATAGATAATCAGTATTTCTTTTCCCTTATACCAATTTGAGTTCCAAGTACGAGTAGATGCACTGCTACATTTTATTTACCCAACCCCGGGACCGTGATGTATAGTATGCATAACTGGTAAAAGGTCCGGCGCAAGAGACGCATGACGAGGTAGGCGCCAACAACATCGTCCGTCTTTCACCTCTTATTTTATAAAGCGAGACAGAAGGCCATGAGCTGTTCAAGTCGCATGCCAAAGCGTGCAAAAAATAGTCAGGACCGTGTGGCAGCCAGCAGCAGTTAGTTCTAGATGTGTTTCAATGCGTGTGTAGATATTTTTAATTCAACAATACCGGTAATCCGGCTGCCTTTTACCTCGTCTTGCATCTCACCCGTCCCTTAACAGTTGGCCTATTAGCAATTACGCATACTATACAGAAGCTCACCATTGTACGTGTGTAACCATTATAATAAAGTGTGCACTGAAGTGGATATATTTTGCACAAATCTATATAAATTCAAAAGGACTATGTTGTGTAAATTGAATAATAATTATGTGATATAATTGGTACCTGCTTTTTCCATATAAGTGATGCCATACATAGATCTCCTTCTGTATATTTTTATGTTAATACCTACCCTCAGTACGCTGTCACAAAACCATATTTTGTTTTTGTAACTTGTATTTGTTCATATTATTTTTATATTGTGTTTATTATATGTTAAATTATTATAAGGTTAAGCTGTGTTGAAAGAGTAAAGTTGTTTTAATTGATTTCCTCATTTATTGGGAAATTGGTGTTTTTTAAAAAATTTAAAAAATTTTTGTTCATACTAACTGGTGCAAGAATTGATACAGCTTCTGGAAATGTGATTATAATTGCATAGGCTGGTGCAATTAATGAAATAATGCAAATTACATCAATTTGTATTAGTTTTTCTAGTAACAAAGAGGCCAAACTTTTAGAATGAAAACTAAAATAAAAACTAATAGTGATAAAAACTGACAGTGATTAAAACTTATCAGTGTAGTTAATTATCTACAAACATTATACAGGTTGGACTCAAATAATTTATACTGAGATTCAGAAATAGGTGGATACAGGATTTAAATATGAATGAAATAAAAATGAACTGTTGCAAAAAATGTAATAGAGCAGAACCATCGGAACTTGCTATGTGTAACCTTTGCAATACGGTTTGCTGTCAAAATTGTTCGAAATTAACTTCTACAGAAATAAAAGCTGTCAATTTAAAAAAAAAGGCTGATGATTTATTGGTGCCTTGATTGTCGACCGAATGTTGAAACTGATAAAAAACCGTCTTCTGATGAAAACAGTTCCACACACAACATTAGTAAAATCTTAAAGGATGAATTACCAGAACTTTTGAGCAATTGTCTTGATCATGACTCCTCAACTATCAATCAAAAACTTGACGCGCTGACCACTAAAATTGATAACCTAAAGGATTCTAATATTGATTTAGTTAGAATGTTAGCTAATAAGCAAGATAATTTAATTCCACCACAATGTAAAACACTGGATAATAAATTAACCACGGCTACGAAGGATAACTATTCATCTACATCTAAGACTTTTAAACCAAAATCTCCAGTGACTAAGGACAGGCTTACGGTACAAATAAACTCACCTCAATTACATAGAAAGTTAATAGTGGGTAACAAGAAAATAGAAAACTCAACTATAAAAGCAGCAGCAATTCAGAAACTAACATCAATATATGTTGGAAATATGTCAGTGGATGTATCTGAAAAGAACTTAGAAGACTATTTGAATTGTCATAAGAAAACTTAAAGTTCGTTCTGGTGAATATAACGCATTTCGAGTCGATGCTCGTTTCGAACTACTCGATCTACTTTTGGATCCTAATGCTTGGATTGATAAAATTACTGTAAAAAATTTCGAGTTTTTTCAGTCAACAGGACATTTTGCCTCCCAAATTGAAGCTAACTCCTCAATTGTACCCAGAAAAGAACATGATCGACCTAGGAAGCATAATAGCTTTAGACTCAGCAGAGACTACTCCCCCCAGATTAATGGAAACTACCCTCGGCAACCAAATAGAAACTACTTTCCTAAAGGAGACAACTATAGCTCCTCTCCGAGACAAACACAAAACTTTACATCATACCAACAAGGAAATAGGGACAACTACTATCAGGAACACAGGAACAACCATCAAACTTCTTACCAGCGAAGAAACTCCCCTGAACGAAAGGATTATTACAACTCACAATCTCGAGCAAGAGCAGACCGCAAGTTCGCTGATCGAGCAAGCAGCTTCTCTTACCGGCACCAAAATGCTGCCTCTCCCATACGAAGTGAGTACTTCAATTCTCGGTCCCACGCAAGAGAAAACCGTGACCATGCTCAAAGATCTCGTAACTTCTCCACAGGAAATATCTCCCCTAGATCAGAGTATAACAGAAACTATACAAGATAAAAGTTCCATTAAACTGTGTAACAACTTTACTGTGTGTCACCTTAATATTCGTTCTTTGAATAACAAGTTTAGTGATTTAAAAAGCTATATACTTCGAAACTCCTACTCAAGTATTGCCATAAGTGAATCTTGGCTCAATGTAGATCTCCCAGATTCGCTATATCAAATTCCTCATTACATCATGGTGAGAAAAGATCGTGCAACTAGAGGTGGCGGACTTATATTATATGTCTTGAACAATATCAGAATTGACATTATTGAAGTTCCATTAGAGAACCTTCCCCTGTTGAATTTTTAATTGTTAAACTTATATTCTCTAAAGTTACACTTGGTTTAGGTGTTATCTATCGTCCACCTTGTACTAACTATGCTTGTTTGTCAATATTGGCTGATATAGTTGTAAACTTTGCTAAATTAAGAATTAACAATTTTGTGTTAGGGGATGTCAACATCAATTTAATTAATGACAATGCAATGACAAGATTCTTTAACAACTTATTGCTGGAATATGATTGCAAACAAAGTATTAAAACTCCTACAAGAGTAACAGAGGAAACTGAAGCGCTTATCGATGTCATAATATCGAATTCAGATTTGAATATCACGGCACAGGTATCTGGTTTTAGTTTATCTGACCATAACTTAATTGAATGCAAGCTAACACATCTACGTCATGCCAGTTTTGCCTTAAAAAAACAAATAAGATGTTATAGAAATTTTGATTTACAGAAATTCAGTCATGATGCTGACCTAGTTGATTGGAATCGTGTGTATTTAATACCTGACTTAAACGATAAGGTATCATACTTTAATTCGTGCTTGCTTCAACTGTTTGATATTCATGCACCTCTGAAATCCGTTGTGTGTTCTAATAAAAGACCTTCTCAGCCTTGGTTTAACGATAACCTGCATGTCTTAAAAAAACAGAAAAGAAAAGCTTGGTTGAAATATAGAAAAACTAGATATGCTGAGCATAAAAGTCATTATTGCTTCTTGAGAAATCTTTATAATTATTCGATAAAAATAGAGAAAAAAGACTATTTCACACTTACCTTACATTCACATCGCTCTGATGGCAAATTACTGTGGTCTGATCTTAAAAAGTGGAACATTCATAATAAAGATAAAACTGTATCTCTACCACCTAATTTGGGCCATGCAAACGACATTAACAATTTTTTTCTCGAATCGGTTCCTGATCTGACTGCTGAACCTAGTCATTTAGACAAATTCTTTAGTGCGTCATTTTCTGAGCACAATTTTGAATATAGCCCTGTTGAACCCGATTCCATAAAATTAATAATAAATAAACAAAAACCTTACACAATGGGTTCAGATAATATCTCAGCTAGGATGCTGCAGCTAGCTCTATCCTGGATCGTTGAGGCCCTAACCCATATTATTAATTACTCATTTGAAACTGGTAAGGTGCCCGATTTGTGGAAGAGTGCACTGGTTAAACCGATTCCAAAAAAAACTAACATCATAACAAATTTATCTGATTTAAGACCCATTAGCCTTCTGTCTGTACCTTTGAAGATAGCTGAAGCAGCTCTCCACGCTCAATTAACGAATTATGTTGAATCCCTAAACATTTTACCCCCTACTCAATCGGGATATAGGAAAGGGTATAGCACTGTAACTGCCTTATGTTCAATGACCGACGACTTCATTTCCACTATTGACAATCACAAACTAAATTCCTTAACACTGCTTGATATGACCAAGGCATTTGACTCGATAGATCTAAACTGTTTGGTAGCTAAATTACACTACTACGGTATTAGAAATAATAGCCTACAGTGGTTTCGCAGTTATTTATTTAATCGAAATCAGTGCACGGTAGTCCATACTGCAGAAAATATTTGTGTATCAGATCCTCGTCCCATTTATGCTGGTGTACCACAGGGGTCCATATTGGGACCTTTATTGTTTTCTATTTTCATCTCGGATTTGCAATATGTTGTTAAATATAGTAATATATATCTTTTTGCTGATGACATTTTACTAAGAAATAGCTTTACACTTGAGAATGAACAAAATGCAGTTATCGAAATTAACACAGACTTAGACAGAATCAAGCAGTGGACTTATGACAATACTCTAGAGCTGAATGCTGCAAAATGTCAACATATTGTCATTGCTTAAAAATGAATTATTATTTGTTTGCTTATAATTGTATTGAAACATTCTTTATAGGATTTTGCAAACAGCAGAAAAAATAACTATCTATAGCTAAAAGAAAAACTATGTGTAGAAATATTAATGAAATCTTTGCATTCTTTCGATAACCTGAATTCTGGTTATGCTAGCAAATTAATTGTCATTGCCTCAAATCATCATGTTAGTAGACTTGAAAACCTTTCAATTAATATTCGCGATGAACAAATACCAACTGTTGACCATGTAAAAAATCTAGGAGTAATATTTGATCAGAAACTTAAATTTACAAAGCATGTTGATCTAATATGCCGCAAAGCCTACTTGAGTCTGAAACAACTTTTCCCTTTTAAAGAGTATTTAGACGTAGAAACAAAAAAGATGTTGATTAATAATTTGGTACTATCGCATATAAATTATGCTGATACGGTCTACGGTCCTTGCTTGTCTCTACATGATAAAAATCGCATTCAAAAAATGCAAAACCATTGTGTACGCTTTATAACTGATGTACCACGTTATGCGCATATTACCCCTTTCATACGCGAGCTGGGGTTGCTGAAGCAGGATGAAACTAGGTTTGTGCATTATTCCTGTTTCCTCAATAAAATTCTAACAGGCCTGCCTGAATATCTTGCTGCTAAAGTTATCAGACGCGATCAGGTACATGAGAGAAATTTGAGAAATATCACTAGCAGACTCACAGTACCTCCACATCGTAGTGCCATATTTCAAGCAAGTTTTTCTTATCTTTCATCCTACATCCAAAATAACCTATCAACGGATTTCCAGAATCTTTCAGTATCCACTGTTAAGTCCAAACTGAAACGATCTATTCTTGATGGTACATTAAACAATATTGACTTTACAAAATTTTAAAAATGTTACATATTTTAAACTATATTTATTTATTTTAACTGTGACCAGTATTCGGCCGTATTTTATGTTTTTACTGTAAAATTCTTAGGGTTAGGTTTGAATCATTAATATGTACTTGATCCTTTTGTGTTTTTCTTTTTTATTAACACAATAAATATTATTATTATTATTATTTTGTTTTTCTCAGGGTTGTCCTGGTATTTTCGAGGCATTGGCGGAGGGTTAACTCAAGCCATGCTTTCTTCATTGTGCATTGAGAAACTTCCTGACTATTATTATTATTATTATTATTATTATTATTATTATTATATCATCATTAATTAACCTAAATGAATAATTGTGTCGCAACTTGTAAGTGGATTATGTCTGTTGGTTACCAATGATAAATAAATAAATAAATTGAAATTTAAAGAGGTATAATTGTAATAAACTTAAATATTGTTTTATTTGTTAATTGATTTTTACATAGTAGGCTGTCGGTGGTCCGCATGTAAATATTAATATTTGTATGTTATACCCATTGCACAATTTTAAAATGCTTATATCACATGTAAATCCCATATGCGACACCGAAAAGGACAGCGATATTTTGTGCAACACTAGCAGAGATATATCCAGGTTAAAGAGCCGAGACTCATACACAGTTGAACGTCAACTAACAGTTTATCTGCAATAGAAGATTGAATTTTCGTAAGACGTACAAATTTCACTATTATTTTAAAATAAGCCTTACAAATGATACAGATAGGTAATGCAAGGAATTATTCGATGTAGGTAAATGTACTATATGATGCAGATATTATAATTATATGATTAAAATCCTCTATTACCTATACTTCAATCAGGTACTAAAATTCCGATTCGGATTATCCGAATCATCCTGAGTGTATTTAATCTTGACGTGTCAAATCCACAGTAAAAGTCCGAGGTCATCGGCGGCATTTCTGCTAGATCAAAGGAGTGTCGCATATGGGATTTAATATGCTTATATGTTAAATGGGTACATATGAGGGATATTTGATAGAAAAATGATGATTGCCCTCTGAAGATAAGATTTATTTTTTAATAAAAAAAAAATCATTACTTACCACCTTTTCTACAGAACGAAAATTGCTATTTATTAGCCGTTAGTATCTCTATAACATATTTGAATTTTATGTAATTTGCAACAGCACAACAGTTCCTGATCAAACAATAATTTTTATAATTCAAAAAATTTTTATTCTCAGCAACATTTCGAAGATAATATTTGACAAGAATTAATGTAACTTAGAAAGCAACTTCTAAGACAAAAACTTGCAAAATTGATTTAAAGACATGTTGCCTGTACTTACCCAGTTACGGTCTTTAACTAGATATAAAATATAACACACTTCCTTTTCTCGCAGTTGCTTCAAGGAGTAAGTCCATTAAAAAGAGCTATGTCTGCAAGAAAAAGTGTTTTCCAGGATTCCAGAAGAAGTATTACTCTCACTGGTGAAGATTCCGAAGATATTCCTTTAGATGAACTCGGTAAGGGTAAGATTCACAAAATATTAACTTTGAATCAACAATACGTTGTTACATTTTTGATGAGTGAAAAATCAAGATCTTGATAACACTTGCATACACTCAATTTAATATATCAGACTGTTTTTAAATTGCTGTTAAGAAAAATCCAGAACTTAATTCTACTTGATGAAATGAGGAAAAGTTCGTATAAACTTAAAAATTTAATATAATCGAATGCAAATGCAAATTCCCTACAAATAGCGAGCAAAGTATTTTGTTTAGAAAGATATATGTTTTTGTACTTATCTATGAAAAGTCTTTAGTGAGAGTTTGAAATAATTACGAGTATTTTTGCTAGCAATATATTCATTTCCTCAATTCTATTAAAAATGATTTGTTTGACGTTTAAAACAATGGAAATAACTACTTTTCCTATCTCGTGAAAATAAGTGAAACAAGTGAATATCACCAATATAATTATTTATTATAATCATTTACTACAAAATAAAAATTTCTTAAACAAATGTTTTGGGGGGAACATCGTTACATCACTACTTGGCCTTAGAAAAATTTACAACGGTATCACCGGTTAAGGTGATAACCAAAGGCAATTCAACCAACACACAAGTAGTAACGGCATACGGCTAGCTGATATGGTGCATGGCTGGAATTTCATGGATTCAATTAATTTTTTTAAATCAGCTAGAGGGTGAACCAATATCTTGGTGATATCTTACTAAGCCAGTTTGTTCTACCACTCAGAGGTAGCTTAAAATGATGTAAATATTACGGGCGCTATCCACAGAAAAATTTTAAGAGTTATTACTACCCCTGTGATGGTGAAACCAACCACCATGGAAAGATTTGACCTTATGGCGGACAGACAAACAAAAAATGAAAAATTGAATTTTATGATAAAAAGTACATATTTATTAATAAGTTTTAAAAATCATCAGTAGTTAAAAAATTCAACAAATTTGATCAATATAAAATGAAAAATAATGTTATTAATTGTCAATTAAAATATTAAGTAATATCACAATCCAAAAATATTTACAGCTTAATTAATTTGTTACTAAAGAAAAAGAAACACTATGCAATAAATGTGATAAGAAAAATCATTGAAAATTTCAGAATTTCACCAATCCTCCTGGCGATGGATAGATATTAGATGAGGGCTCCTGGTGAGTTCTGGTAGTTTTTTCTAACAGCCTCTCCAAATACAGACGGCCCCTTGACGTGGTTTGACGTCTTGTTAACCTGTATAACGCTAGGGTTTTCCTGTTGATTTGGATTGACTGGACTAAACTGGACTTAACTAAACTGATTTTGACTGGACTAAGCTAAACTTGACTAAACTGAATATGACTGGACTATCTTATGGAATCTAGCAGGCATTTACCCATCAAACGGAAGGAAGTGATTTCCCTTGTATTCATATTAGATAATACTAATATGTAATTATACTTGGCAGTTGTATTACTTGTAATTATACTTATAATTTAAAGTATTTGTGTGTTACATTTGCATTGGGATTTTTAGTTAAATTTGCCAGCAAAACTACGTTTGGGAAGAAGAAAAAATGGTATCAGCACGTGTTTCAGAATTATGGTTATGTTTAGTTAGGTTGTATTAGCAGAATTGAAAAATATGGCTGAAGACCGTTAAATACTACTGAGAGGAATTAATTTAATAAATTTAATTACCTTTTATTAGATAGATCACTACGAGAAAACAGACACACCTCGTGTGATGAAATAATTATCAAAAACTTGTCTAAGTTAGCTACAGAATTGAAAATGGCCGATACTGCTCTAAGCCAGCTAATAAAAATGATGTCCCCTCTCAATTAACATATGGTTACCATATTTCATAAACTAAAAATTATTAAGTATTTGGGTCCGCGTTCTATGCAACCTACAATACTTCCTGCTGTATATTTGGTTTAACCAATAATTAAGAAATAGATACTGTGAAATATAGATATATTTACTATTCGAATGAAACCTCTGTGTTCTACAAGAGCTGTTAGCAAAAACTGGAATACAAAAAGAAGTGTATGGTTTAAATATAAAAATATAATAAATGTGTACATTCCTAAATTTAAACAGATTGTCTCTGATAATTTAATGTCTGGGGTTTTAGCTACTAGAGTATGGTAAATACCTGTACATATTTCTCAAAAATTAAATTTAGTTTATTAGAATTTAATAAAATTACTTAAAGTTCCCAGATACCTGCAACAACATTTTATCGGATTGGTTTATATTGATTATTTTTCGTTTTTTTGCAACTTGTTTTCTACAGAATTAAAATTTTTAAAGTAACAGTTTTCGATACCTTATTAGAAGATATTGTGTGCAGTTTGTTGGGATTTTTATGTTCTGATCTAAAACGGAGAAACCTCTTTTTATTCCTCATCTTTGAGGGAGAAGTTCCCTTAGAAAATATTTTCAAACATGTATTTACATAAACTTTTTTCTTAATTTGTCACTGGTTAGTGAATTTCTTGACAGTAATTTAGAAATAATCTGTATACTTAAGTAGAAATTTTCTATGAAATTTTCAAAAATATGTATATTTCGGTATGATAAGTAAACAATTATATTATTAATGAATCAATGCAATGATTGCATTTTCTTTTCAAGTACTAATGAAGCAGAAGTGTATGAATGTATTAAAAGTTTGAAAAACAAAAAGATCAACAGGGAACGACGAAAATGAATATGTTAATTAAAGAAAGTGGCACATTTAATTTCTCTGCCTCTCTCACATATAATAATCTAGCTCTGCACAATCTTTTTCCCAGATCAGCTAAAAATAGGATTCATTAAGTCTTTGATGAAAGCGGAAACATTATCAAGTAAATTGAAAACCAATGGGCTTTTCCCTCAATTTTTTTTTTATTGTGTTATTGGAAAGAGCCTATCAAAATATTACTAAAAATGAATTTTTATTTTTTTTCTGAGCGCATAAAATACCACAAAAAAAATACAAATGTTCCGTAAATGAACAGCAGTTTGAAACGATAGCTTTCGGGCGCCAATGTGACGTCATCATAAACTGCACCAATCAGTATGAGATTAAACGGCCGTCAGAATTAGCTATGAAGGTGCATTCAAAAAGAACCTCACTTCTCTGCCTTGCTTTCCACAACCTGCAATTCTATTGGTGCCTGAAGTACATTTATGAGGAACTACCAATAGAATCTCATATTGCAAAGTGGTAACGCTTAATTGAGAATGTGCGTTTATGACGCCCATTGACAGTGCCAAGAAGTATCTGTCATAAATCACGAGAGTGCAGCCCAGCGTGTTTACTTCTTGTTTGGTGTTATAGTATTAATTTCTTTTAAAAATATGAGTAAATGTGAAGACAGATTTGTAAAAGGTCCACTAAAAGAAAGAACAATATATACATACACATACGTTAAAATGATCTTCGCAACAGAAAAATCCAGGAGCAGTATAAACAATACCTGGAACTTTTGCAACTTTCCACCATAATTTTCGAATTTCCAAATTTGTTGGAACTCGCAAAAATAACTTCGTACTATTTTCACTATTATTTGGACACACTGGTACAAAACAAACCTTTTTAAGCGGCATTTTATAATTAGAAGAGAGCAAAATTAATTTTCGTATCGAACGTAAACAATAGAAAGTGAGGTTATCGAATAAAGTTTGAACATTTCAGTACAGCGTTGCCAAATGAAACTGGCATTATACCATATGTGAACCAAATGAACAAAAATAGAGAATATAAATCTGATATATAGATTTTAGAAACTCATACAGTCAAAACTTGATACAATGTTTGCTTTTATTTAGTGTCAGAGAAACGAAGAATACGTTGTAACGAAAAAATGCGCTATTCAAAGTAGACAATTGATAACGGAAATACGATGTTCATGTAAAAAGACATACATCTGGCAATAGAGGATCCTCATTAAGAATACGACTTTTATTGGTCTAATCAGTGTGACGTCACGCATGGCGCCTTAAAACTTACGTTTCAAATTACCTGAAATAAAACTGATTTTGTAATGTAAATATTTGGTAGAACGTAAAAAATTGGAAGAAACTAAATTAAAATAAAATTATATTGCAGTTTATTATATGGCTTGATTATAGTGAAGTAGTAAAATTCAGTCATGCGGGAAAGGCCCATTAAATATGTGTATATTAAATTCATGGATATAGTAATCCTGAAGATCTGTACTCTCAATTTTCTTGAGCTCTATTGAGCCCCAGTAAAAATATTTTTACTTTTTTTTAAGTCGAATATTTTTATTATAATAAAGCGGTGCGGAAAATTTTATTTCATCATGTTATATGTGACCTAATAATGCAACTTTTGACATAGTTTAGAAATTTCCAATCCCCCCTGTGTCAGGCCCAAAATTTATTTTTTTAATTTTTTAAAGGACACTCACATTAATTAGATAGGAGTAGCTTTAAAAGCTTGGCTAATGAATCCCCCGGGGCAAAGAATACTCCCCTGGAATCAGAAGTCGCCCTTTTGGGGTAAAGAGATACCCCTGGGGCCCAAAGACCTTATTTCGTAAAATGTTATCATGTTGGGGTCAGAAGTCATTCGGCATGGTTGAATAGTCTCCCAAAGAACAGAAAGGAAAGCACTGGGGTTAAAAGTTATCCCCTGGGGTCAAAGGTCATCCAAATAAGCCCCCCGAGGTAAAAAGTCATCCAGAATTTGTCAATACTAACCCCTAGGACCAAAATTTATATAGCATGAGTAGCAAGCAGGCTAACTTTACATGATATTTTTTCACGTCTTGTAAGTTGTATTGCTATATTCAAATAGGGATTATCACCACAATACTAATTGTATTCTTATTTTTTTTTAAATATCAATAATTAATCATTTAAAATTAAGTATTACTGCTAATGAGCAGGGCCGTCGAGAAAAAATCGGGGCCCGAGGGGGTAGTAGCATACGACAATTTCAAAAAAAGAGCTGAAATTTCGAAAAACGGGGAGGATTATTCCCTGTAATTTAATACTCAGCGAGCACAATTTTGAAGAGCTGGGGATGGCATTCTTCCTTAAAATTAAATATTTTAATGATTTAAAAAGCGGGGGAGGGGGGTACTCAAAATTCAGTGTCTCTCTCAATCGGCACTTTCGGAAGGGTGATATTCCTTACGTTTCATTGAATGAAAGAGCACATAATTTTGCAGGTTTATATTCGCCACTCCGCGTGAGCTTCGTCCCCCTGTCACAGAAATATAGATGGGATTAGATGCTTAGCGAATTTGATTTGTCAACACCAACCTTGTATAGAGTTTTTGCATGCCATAATATATAAAACAAAAAATACGTATGAACTATTTGTGTCATATGATCTGTACGAGGTAGTGCAGTGCAGCCAGGCAGCAAAATTTTAAAAAGGAATATGCCGTTGAAAAAATTTTTGCATTTTCAACCCCATTGAAATGATGTGGGCTAATGAAAAAACAAGACTACATCAATATAATCAATCCCCACAATTAAGTGAGTCTGTCTTAAAGAATATAAAGATAATAGTTGACTGAATAGGCAAAAGCGATATATGGAAGAAGTGTCTATCTCATGTGATAAAAAAGGAAAATGAATATTCTATATTACCATCTATCAATCCAATTATTATTAATGTAAATATCGATTCAAGTTCTGAAAATTCGGATAGTGACAAATGAAATATTGTTTATTTAAAGTTCATAGACGTATATAAACTTTATTAGTTGAGCTCTTAAAAAAAAAAACAAGTACAACATTATGTACAATAAACTTACAAACATTTTACAATTAACATAATATTTATTTAAAGTTATTCTTTATGTACTCTATACAAAGCCGCTTAAAAATATGCTCATTCTTACATTCTTTTAGTTCACCTGGTAAGTCATTAAACCAAATTAGTCCTCTTCCCAATATAGTATTGGATTTTACGTGTTCAATTTTTATATAAAAATCATTGTTTACCATAGCCCTTGTTTTATGAATGTAAATCAATTACATAGCTTAATTGGTCAGTTAAGTAAGATGGTATCATTCCATTTTTCATTTTGAATATAAAGATTAGTGTGTTGTAAACAATTCTTTGTTCAATATTCATTAAATTCAACACACTTAAAATTGTACTGATTGGTGTATATTTACTACAATTTAAAATTGCCCTCATGCCTCTATTTTGAGTTTTTTGTAACATTTGAATTTGTTGTTTATTAAGGAAAATAAATGACGTACCACAATAATCAATATAAATCATAGACTTATAAATAGTTAATTTAGCGAACATTGACACTTTATTACATAATCGAAACATACCAGTTTTTTTTGCCATTTTATTTTTTATATGATCACAATGTGCATTGAAATTCAATCAATCAATAATCACCCCTAAATATTTGAATTTGTTAACTTCCTCTATCAAGCAGTCATTTATTTTTCTATTGAGTTTTATTTTATTTTGTTTAATTTTTAAGTTATTTTTTGTTACAATCATGAATTTAGTTTTGTCCAAGTTCAGTTTTAGTCCATTGTCACATATCCATTTATATATGTTTTCTAAATCATCGTTTAATTTAATTTGAATAGCTTCTACTTTACCTTTCACATATAACATTGTATCATCCGCAAACAGTTCGATGTTACATTTCTTGCAACAATTACAAATGTCATTAATATACAATAAAAAGAGTATAGGTGTGAGTACTGACCCTTGAGGTATTCCATGTTTTACAGCTAATTCTTCTGAATAACAAGTCATTAAATTTAACAATTTGCTTCCTATTTTCAAGGTAGGATGTAAACCACTGAAACACTTCCGTCAATTCCATATTTTTTTAATTTCAATAAAAGTAGATCTTTATTTACCGTTTCGAAAGCCCTTTTAAAATCCAGGAATACTACTCCTATCACCATATTATCAGCGATATCTAACTTCCATTGGTTTAAAACAAATTGAAGTGCTGTCTCACACGAATGATTTTTCCTAAATCCAGATTGCTGATTTACAATTATATCGTTCTCCTGAATAAATTCTAGTTGTTGGTATTTTACAACTAATTCTAACAATTTCTCAGGAATTGGTAATGAATTTACTGGTCTAAACTCTGAACAGATGTTTGTATTATACATTTTTTCTCGGTGTAACTGTTGCTAGCTTCCATACATTTGGGAAAACCTCCTTATCCGGTGACAAATTTATGACCTCAACAAATCTATTTCCAATGACTTCAAATGCATCTCTAATTATTTTAAGAGTGACACCATCTCTATCACATGTATCCTTTTTTATAGTTTTAATGATTTTTGATAACCCTTGTAAGTCAATTTTCTCAAATGTATGAAAGTTTACTTTTATTCCTTTCATACCATTTACCACATATTTACTATTATGGAAAGGAACAATACTATTTATAATATTGTCAATAGTTTTTATAAAATATGTATTGAATGCGTTCGCTATTTGGATCTCTGATGTTAAAATTGCATTTTCAAATATGATGTTTTTATTACTATATTTTTTCTTACCGTTCACCGATTCCTTTAAAACTTTCCACATTGCTTTACCATCATGTTTGTTTTGATCAATTTGTTTTTCATAATATTTTTTCGTTTCTTGTCTAATTGACGTCGTCACTTCATTTGGTTTTAATTTATATATATTCCATAGTTCTGTTTCATTTTAAATTTTTGCTTCTTTATATAATTTATCTCTTTCTATTATTTTTGCAATGACCTCATTTGAAAACCAAACATTAAGTTTAAAATTGTTAAATACTCTATATTCCTTAAATGGAGCAAACTCGTTTTGCACCTCAGTAATTGTAGTATTTAAACATGTTGCTAGTATTTCAACATCTACTGGGCTATTTTCCCATTTTGTGTCCATGAGCGCAAGTTGAAATTTTAAGTTATCAAAATTTTTGAAATTTCTTTTTCAAATTCTTGTTTCATAATGTGTATTTATATTTCGCTTACCCTCTTTATTAAGTGAAACTAGTACATTATGGTGATCTGCAACTTTTTGGTCATCGTAATGGGATAATCTATGAGTGTTGAGGAAACTGCTGTAACCCTCGTAGGAACATAGACTATATTTTTATATAGACTATATTTTTATTACTATGTGTAGACTCTATTAATAAGTCTATATTGAAGTCATCCACAATGATTTATTTTTGCATTGTTAGCTACAATATCTTCTAATAATTCTTCAAAATAGTCTATAAAATCGGCATGAGAGCTATTTTTTGAATGGTACACTACACAAACAACAAATGTAGAATGGTAGACATCGACCCACTGAACATTTTTCTGTTTCTGACATGTTTCTGAAACGAATGTTCTGAAACATGAAATGTTTCTAGCAGCGCAACAGAAACGTTCCAGATACATCACAGAAACTAGAGATGTCCTACCCAAGAAACGTTTCAAAAGAAACATTTCAAAAGACACATACCCAAAACATTTATGAATGATTACAAAAATGTTTCTTAAACATCTCTAGGAACGTACATACTGCAGAATATGACACGTTCCTGAAACCACAATAAAAACGTTTCCGATCCATTACAGAAACTAGAGATGTCCTACCCAAGAAACATTTCAAAAGATATGTTATCTGATAATTTTGTGAATTCTTCCTCTTTATCGAGTATTTTGCCACTTCTGTAAAAATATTTGAAATTTAGTGAGAGAAACCTCTGTGCCGAATGAATCGGACAGATGTTGATTTTTCAATATACTTCTGATTACCACATAAATATTTCGCCCAAGAATGAAAAAAATTTATCTCTATCGCCGATATCAAAACTTTTGCTTCTAATACGTCAAACAACAATTTTCCGAAACGCTAACAGCCACAATTTAGTTTTTAGTTATAATGGTCTTTTTCACAATTACATTTTGTATTAAGAAGTATTATAAAATCTCCTCTGTTCAATTCATTTGACGCGAGATTTCCTTCTATACATTTTTAAATATTTTTCAGAAGTGGCCAAATGCCCAATACAGAGCAAAAAATCAAGAATATGCCACAAATAAAGGATTATACACAATATATTTTATGGATTGTTACAAAACAATTGAGTAACTAAAGCTATTGTGTGAGCTTAAATTTATTAATTCACTAACTGCAAGGCTGAAAAAGCACCAAGGCGATTTACACACAACATTTTCCACAGATTAGATTCATAAAAGGAGGCACACAATATTTGGCTTTGCACTCTCCATTATAAAACGGTTGCATTTTGTTACCATATTTTGTTAATATACCTAAATACCTAAATCTACCTTACCTTTTAATTTGTTTCAGTCAGTTTAAATTTAAATAGAGAAACATGAAGAGATAGGGAATTTTTCAATTACTCCTTTTGAATACAAGAAGAAATAAATACTGCATTATTGGTAAAAACGTGTCCATATAGTTTTATAGAATAATAACGTTAGAAATTGTACAGTTGGATAGGGGTTGATAGTTATACATAACAAAACTGACACTAATGTTTAAATTATATTTGACGGCTATTTTGTCATAAAATTCACTACAGTAATTTGGTAGTAGCTCCGACACAGTCGCCACTGGGCTGTGATCCCATTTAATTATATTCCTTTAAATTTTTAGGTTTTCTAGAAGTGAATTAAAATTATACTCAACAGAGTAAAACAAAATATATATTCAAATGTTTATAAAATATATACATGTGTAAAATATATAAAACCTAATGTAAGAAATATAACATGTTTTCTGCATGCTTCCACTACACATACCCAGTCTTACAGACTAAAAATAAAAATAAAATATGAAGTTAAAGTGGAAACATTAACGGTGTGTACTTCAATATCAGCACCAACTAATCGTTTTGTTCGTCTTTCTTCTATCGTACCTCAACTGTGCCTGGCGAAACCGTGTCGAAACGAATGTTTCAAACAGTTTATCGGTAATGATATTGTCCCTTTTTCGCACAGCGCTGAAAAAAAAATTAAAATCTTTAAAGATATTTACATGGACGTTCCTAGTTTTTTATTTTTCTTACTTCCCAACAATGATTGCAATACCCTTCAGGAATAATTGTTTTTAACAAGACCCTATATTTCCAAGTATGTAACTAAATTAAAGTTATGTGGCAACATAAGTAAGTATAGAATTGGCAAGAATACTTGTAAAGGTAAAAATTAAATATGGGTAGCAACAAATTTTTTTTTTTTCAGTATGTTCCAGCAGTTTGGTTGAAATCTAATTTTGAGGAATAAAACAAGTATTCACTAGCTCTTTTTTGAAAGTAATCCGAAAGTGGGCACTCTTATACAGTGTGTCCCCAGATGGGGATTGACTTTGCGATAAGTGTAACATACCAAAAAAAAAAAAAAAATTAGTATGGCTTTCATTTTCAGCAACCTCGGTATGCTTCACCTTAAATAGAATTTTACCAAATTACAGTTCAAAAGGGATCTAACTCGCGGAGGTAACCTAAAAAGAAAATAAATCATTATAAGTAAACTGATTTTTCTGTTAATTTTACAGAAAAATTCTATTTGAATGAAATATTTTGCATTAAAAGTTAGAGCCATATGCCAACTTTCATTTTATTTGAACAAAAAACAAATGAAAGTAAATAGTTTTTTATTTTTTAGCAAAATTAACGAATTCAAATAAAAATCTATTCAAATAGTGTCCCACCTACATTATTACATAATTCCACCCTTCTTCTAAATTCTTTGTGTGAGACACTTCTCTCCAATCCATAAACAAAAGTCCAATCGTTTTGCTTCCGTCGTTTGATTCCAAAGCGTGACAAAACTTAGGTTTGTACGGCATTATCTTATTATCTATTCTTTGCAAATGCGATTTGCTCACACCAAGTTCTGCTGCCCTAAAGTCTTAATGAAATTTTTGCCCAAAGCCAAAACTGTTGCGGTATCGAATTTGTCCAATCTTTTCTTCTATTTTTTGCAATGTTCAACTGTCCCAATTCTATAAAATTTCCTAGCAATACTTATAACGGTAACGTTGCTTATTGAAATTCCTGGAAACTGTTCTTTAAATTGTCTGACCACCCATTTGTAGCAAATTTTCTCCAACCCATAACATTGTACAACAAATATCTTTTGCTTGAGGGTAAGCATTTAGATTGTCTAGCCGATTTACCTCAACTAATACTGTCAAATCTTTAACATTTTACACGCAGTTTCTAGTTTTTAATGCAACACACACTTGTGCTGAAAAATAAAAAGCTATATTTACTTTAATTTGAAAGTTTGCACATGGCTCTAATTTTCAATGCAAAATATTTTATTCAAATATAATTTTTCCGTAAAATTAACATAAAAACCCGTTTACCTGCAATAACTTATTTTCATCTTAGGTTACCTCCGCGAGTTAGATATCATCGGACCTGTAATTTGGTAAAGATCTATTTAAAGTCAAACAGACCGACACTCCAGAAAATGAAAACCCGACTGAACTATACAATAAAAGAGTTCAGTTAGACAGACTGTGTATAACTATCTGAAGATGGAGAATGAATATTTTTTTTTGTATTTTAAAATAGGTATTTATTGATAATTTGAAACGGGAGAAATATATAATAAAGTACTAAACATTTAAAAAAAATCTCTTTGATTTCGGCAAGAAAAGAAAGGTTTAAAAATAGCTTTATTTTTAGGTATTTTTTATAACTTGGCGAAATGTAAAGATCACGAGAAAATACCTCTACTTACATATTTTATTTACTCCTTCACTAAGACGTAAGTTTCACTAAGCTACATAACAGCATACATATCGTTGGATTTGATTTATTGGGCAAATCACCTATGACAATGGTGGTAGACCCTTTATATAACCGTTTGTTTGAATAGTTGAAAGTATAGAAAAGTTCAAAAAAATGAAAGAAAACATGAAAAAACTATAAAAAATGTTAAATTTGCTAGCTACATTTTAGGTTATGTCGTCGACTTATTCATTGTAAACAATAAAATCACACTAACCTTCATTGAATATCGTCCATTGCCAGAAAACCAATGTAAATATCACAAAAACCACAAGATTATAAAATAAACAACTAGCAAAACGAACTAATTACTTGTACTAAACGTCTCGATAGATTACACAAATGGAAAAGGCAAATGGCGGGCACCACCACCAAACAACATCTCTCCCAGCTCTGTCTGCACTATCCCCACTCCATATACTTAGGTATATACCTATTTGAAGTGTTTCTGAAACATGACAAAAATTATTAATTTCTAAAATGTGTCAGAAATATAACAGATACGTTTCTAGGAAATGTTTTATTAAGTCCTGATTAGAATTTTTTGGAAACGTTTCATATATATTTCGTGTTTAGTGGGATATGTTAGAAACATAACAGGTACGTTTCTAGGATATGTTTCATTTATTACTCATTACAATTTTTTTGGAAACGTTCATAATCGTAAAAATATATTTATCACTAAAACAATATACCTATATGAAATGTTTCTGGAACGTGGCAAATATTATGAATTTCTAAAATGTGTTAGAAACATAACATATTCATTTCTAGGAAATGTTTCATTTATTACTCATTACTATTTTTTGGAAACGTAAAAATGTTTTTACCACTAAAACAATATACCTATATGAAATGTTTCTGGAACGTGGCAAAAATTATAAATTTCTAAAATGTGTTAGAAACATAATAGGTACGTTTCTAGGAAATGTTTCATTTATTCCTGATTACAATGTTTTGGAAACGTTTCATATATATTTCGTGTTTAGTGGAATATATTAGAAACATAACAGGTACGTTTCTAGGAAATGTTTCATTTATTACTCATTACTATTTTTTGGAAACATTTCATACACATTTCGTGGGTGAGTTTAATAGTTAAATTCCAAGTATTTAGCGGTAACACATTTCTTTGAATAACTGACAAGGAATGATTTATATCAACATATATTGCAACCCCCCCCCTGTAAATCTGCTATGAGACTTGCAAGTAAGCAATTTATATCCAGCTATTTCAATTTCATGATCACTGATTTCATCCGTTATGTGTGTCTCAGCAAAACACATAACAAGTGGCTTAATGCAGAAAGCACAGTATTTAATATTATCCAGATTTTTTTAGAGGCTTTGACAATTTGCATAAAATAAATCATTTGACTTTAAAAATTTTTTAAAAAGACCACAAAGGTATAAAACAAGTCAAAAAATGATATACACAAACTTACATAAAATAATTATAGAAGAGAAAAAAAACAAACAAACATATTCACATATCTAACAAATACTTAAAAAGAAAGAGATCAATTTGAGAAGAATTCGTCTAAGCTGTAATACATGCCTTGAAGAAGGTATTTTTTCAATGACTTCTTGAAAGTGAAGTAGGTAGGCTGTTCCTTTATAGAGGTTGGGATTTTGTTATAGATTCTAATGCCAGTACTTAGTGGCCCTCTTAGAGTTAAATTTAAATTATTTTGGGGTGTACAAAGTAGGTCCCGGTTTCTTGTACTATAGCTATGTATGTCACTTTGACGATGAATAATACATTTACATTTAAATATAAAACAGGCAACTTCTTGAATGTAGAGGCAGCATAGGGGAAGTATATTTAGCTGTACAAATAAGTTTCTGCACGACTCTCTTTGGCTTCTATTTAATATGGTGCGTATGCATCTTTTTTGAGTTAAGAATATTTTTTTGCTGCTGGGGATGTACCCCACAGTATATTATTCCATATAGAAGGCGGGATTGTATTTCTGCAAAGTAAAAGTTTTTCATAACTTCTGTATCGAGTAGATTCCGCATACATCTTATTTGATATATTTTGCTATTTAATTTTTTTGATTCACTGCATATATGACTATCCCATTCAAGGGTATCACTTAGTGTTATCCCTAAAAATTTTACAGTGTTACTTCTATTTATATCCATTTCACCTAGTTTTATGTTTATACTTTCTACCTTTCTTTGTTTAGTATGAAACAATAAATATTCGGTTTTACTAGAATTTAAATATAACAAGTTTTTAGAGAACCACTGTGCTATTTTATCCATTAGATATTTACAAGCTGATTGATTAAGTTCAGCCGATTCCCTTGAAATTAATATCGATAAGTCATCAGCATACATTGTTATTTTAAAGTCCGATAAATATTTTGCGATATCAGCTACGTAAAGAGAAAATAGTGTGGGTGCAAGAACACTTCCCTGAGGTACTCCCACATCCACATTCGCACAGGTAGAGCAATGTTTGCTGGTGCTCCCTCCTTCACTGTGAGATATTTCAACATATTGTTTTCTATTTTCAAGATAAGATGCAAACCAGTGGTGTGCATTGCCTCTAATGCCTAGCGTCCAGAGCTTGTGAAGTAATCGGGCATGAGGAACACAGTCAAAAGCTTTGCTCAAATCACAATACACACCTACTGGACACCTTTTCTTGTCTAATTCATCACGGATGTAAATATAGAAGTCGGTTGTGGCTGTCATTATTGATTTGTTCTTTCTGAATCCATGTTGTTCATTAGGTATCAATCTGTATCTTTTGATGAAGGACCTGACTTCTGGTTAGAAGTCAGGTTATCGAAAGAATGCAAAGATTTCATTAATATTTATATATATAGTTTTTCCTTTAGTTCTCATAGATAGCTTTTCTTTCCACTGTTTGCAAAATCCTATAAAGAATATATGCTTCATTACTATAAGCAAACAAATAATAAATAATTCACTTTTAAACAGCATTTGTAGATGCTGATTTGTTGGATAAATAATGTTCTCTTTTATTGGCTCGGTCAGTATTTAAAAATCCTCTGATGATTGGTTATTATATTTGCGATATTTCCTAAAATCAAATCGCCTGAAGGCCATACTTCTAGGCCACGATGAGGGATTATATATATCTTGTTTTAAGTCCCAGTCTATCCCGAACATAAAGCATTTATTCTGAGTTTCGTTGGTTGGTAGTTCTTTGATGCTGATATCAGCGTCTTTGAATTTGGTTTGTGTTGTGATGAAATCCTTTATTTTTTGGGGTGTAACGTGCCTTTTTATTCTGTACAAGTAGAGCCAGACCTTTCTTCCCACAGCAATTTCTTCCCCGTCATGCTCTCCGTAAAATTTCTGGATAGGTCTTTTTGTGTTTTTATGATAAGTTACTGTTTTAAACTCCTCTGTCTCCTCTTTGTCATTTGAAAGATTGATAACGTCCTTCATTTTGCTTAACTGTGCTGCCTCTAACTCTCTAAGATTACTTTCTCCTTTGTTTTCTGACTCCCTGGAGTTTGTTGATGAATTTGAAATTCCCTCATTTAATAGTTCTGTATTTATTTCAGTAGTGGACACCTGCTTTTTAGCTATTGAACTGTAGGATTCCTTTTTTTGGGGTTTATCATAAACATTTTTATTTACTGCTTTTTTATGTTTTACTTCTTTCATTATTATCTCAACTTTTTCTTCTAATAATTTTTTGTTCTCCTCTAGTAGATTATTGTTACTCTCTAACAATTTATTTTTTATTTCAGATTCTTCCAAAAGTCTTTTTAGCATTCTATTTGCTATTTTTAATTTCTCTAGTTCAGTAGTACTTGCCTCATCAGATTTTCCTGGACTGCGAGTAATTTTCAAATCCAAAGATGGGTTAGGTTTACAGCAATTAATTATTGTGTCACTAATAACTTGTAAATTGTTTAGTCTATGTATACAGGACTTGTGATAAACACCTCCACAACTTATACACACAGCAATTGCACATTTTTTCGTTTTACAGCAGGTAAAAACAACATTTTTCTGATTGTTTGAATCTGAATGCTCCTCACTGGGAGCCATCTTGAGATTATACTTATACTATTTAGAGACTATAGTCAAGGTGATTTTTTACATGGCGAAAGAAGAGGTAACTGTTGGATTTTATTTTATTTAAAGGTTTCACTGGGAAAAATCCAGACATATACAAAAACACATACAAGTGCTAGTCCACACTATGACTCGAAGGAGGCTGGTGTAGCTGCAATTACTGAATATTGCTGCAACTGTGCGAATGGCGTACGCCGTAGGATGTTGCTCCCACATGGCAGCAATTTTCTACTATTTATTCTATGGCAGATATGTATAAAAATAATCTGCCTAGCCAAAATGCTTTTGCGAGTCTTTTCGGTCTGAAGAATCTGTCTTGTGATTGAAGAGGACAGTGAAGAGGATTAAATAAATCTTTGAATATTTAGATATGTATTATTTTTAATGTTGAAATATTTTAAATTTTAAATATTTCTTAGAATAAAATTTAATATTTTCAAATATTGTTTCTTACTTTAATTTTTGTACGTCATAATGAATACTTTTTTTTTTATAATAATGGTCTTTATTCAGATAGGAAAATCCTAATATAAAAGAAATATATACTCAATACACACAATAAATTAAACAAATAAAATACACAAATATACACATACATATTTCTAAACACACCATAAACAATAAAAAATGGTTGATTTATATGTGAGATGCAATCAGACAGAATTTCTCAGATAGGTTGCTAATTCGTGTTTAAAAATATTTAGTGATCTGCTGTCTTTAATTTTTTTTGGTAAGTTATTATATTCCCGCAGTCCCTTAAAAAATACATTGTTCATTACTCTAAAATTATTCGTTCTGGTAATATGAAGATTGTTCAGAGATCTCGTATTATAAGAGTGAATTTCATAATTAAGTGTAATAAACTTATTCAAATATGCTGGCATTAAACCCTTTAAAATTTTAAATATAAAAATTAATGCAAAATAGGTAATTCTCACTGATACATGCATCCAATCTAGAGTGTTCAACATATTTTGAATTGGTGTATACCTATTACATCTGAGTATTATCCTCATAGCTCGATTCTGAAGTTTTTGCAATTCATTTTTGCATGATTGATCGAGTAAATACAAAACAGTAGCACAGAAATCAAAATGCGGCAGAATTGTTGATTTATATACTGTGCTTCTAGTCTTTAGATCCAAATTAATAGATATTCTTGAAAAACAAAATAATTTTTTTAGAATTTTATTCTTTATATATTCAAAATTACTTTTAAATGATAAAATACTATCTATAATTAGACCCAAATATTTTATTTTTTCTACCATTTCAATTTGAGTATTATCTATAAACAAATTAATACTTTTATTGTCGATGTTGTTATATTTAAATCTGTTTGTAATCACCATTGCTTTTGTTTTAATAGGATTTAATTTGAGTTTGTTGACTTTAAAATAAGTTTCAACTTTGCACAACTCAATATTCATTTTATTAATAGCAGTGTCAAGATCGTAGTCACAAACAGCTAATAAAATGTCATCTGCATACAAATTCAAAAAATCACAGTTAAGCTGGTAATTTATGTCATTAATATAAATGATAAATAAAAGAGGTCCTAAAATGCTACCCCGCGGAACTCCAAGCTCCACTTCAAGACTCGGAGTTAATTTGTTATTCACTCTGGTGGTTTGTTTTCTGTTAGTCAGATAATTTTTTAACCAATTCAGTACGTTACCTCTGACACTTACTCGGGGGGAGGGGTTATCTGGATGTCCTTTAACCCCAGTGCGTGCTTTCTTGCTCCTTAGGAGACTATGCGCTTATGCCGGATAAACATTGACCCCAAGAGGGAAACTTTTCACGAAAGATGGTGGTCTTTGTGCCCCAGGGGGTCAACCTACCAGAGTGACTATTGATCCCAAGAGAGTGTTCTTTGCCCCAGGGTGTGATTCATTACCTAACTAAATTAACGTGAGTTTTCATTAGGAAAATGAAAAAATTTAATTTTGGGCCTGACACGCGGGATTTGGATATTTCTAAACCACCTTAAAAATTGCGTTATTTGGTCACAAATAATATGATGAAATAAAATTTTCCACGCCTCTTTGTCATAACAAAAATATTTGACTTTCTTATCCTGAGGTACCTTTTAATTAAAGCATACTTTAACAAAAGAAAACAATGAGTGTTTGAGTACAACAAATCAGGGGAAATGGCGAGGTTGGCTATTAAAAAAGTAAAAAAAGGTGTACCTCAAGGTAGGGATGGACATTAGATGTGATTATCATTGTGTCATATTGTGTCACGACATGATCGTGACCATCGAAGTAGTAAAGCACGAAAATTTTCGTGAATGTAAGTGACAAAATATTCCGTGCATGAACATCAGCGTGGGTGTGAATTAGCAATGAGTGTGACTTAATTTTTGTCATGTGTCATGTTTGGTCATGACATCACTATGAATCTTGAATCTTAAGTCTTAATCAATGTTTTTTCATTGCCACTGACTTTGAATAATTAAAGATGAATTTTCATGTACAGAATATGAAACATGAAAACAGTGATAGTAGAGTGCAATTTAATTTCTATGATTCAACCTGTTGTCACTTTTAGAGTAAAATGTATGTCCTTTGCCAGATAAATAAACAAACGAACTTTCACACAGGCTTATATGGCAGAAAAAATACTTATTTTCTCTGTTCGAGTACAGGTGAAAATTAATTATTTTTCATGTACTTTTCCATTCATAGGATGATATCTCCTAAACCATTATATTTATCAATAAAAAAATATTATTTTTAAAATATTTGCAATATTTTCCAGATTACAATGGTTCTTAAATCAGATTTTTTGATAATGTAATACTGCCGTGCTAAGCAACAAGGTCGTAACTGACATTTTCACAAAAATTGAGTTATTGCCAGTTGTCGCATCTACAACCACTTGGGCAACTGCTGGTATGTTTTTACGTTTGTGTCTTCATAATGAACGATACAAATTCAATTTAAAATTTGTCATAACTACAAAGTATTCTGATTTTACTAAGCGAAATTGTCCTATCTGATATTACCAAGCTTAATTGTCGTACCTACCAGTCACCATAGTAGATACGACAATTAAACTTAGTAGAGTAGTATTAGAGAGAGAGAATAATATTTATTGGATAAAATATTCCAAAAGGCCAGCGACCGAAGTCTTTCAGCCTGTCTTACAAACATTATACATCTAATTATTTTTAAATATACATATACACATACACACATATATACATATATAACAATTAATTTAACAATTGGGTATTTCATTGCTTTATTCCTCATTGTTAGCCTCTGTAATTGCCTCTAACAGTGTTTTTTCAGGATTCCTTCTTCTTCTGATAGTATCTTCCGGTAGTCGAATTATAAAGGGTTGAATTAGGGTAAGGAGGTTTTGGGATTGTGAATATCTTTTTGTAAGGTCTTTGAAGCGTGTTAGTATAGGTTGGATACCAGTTCTTTCATATAGTAAGTTATTGGATATGTTATGGAGGGGATTATTTGGATGACGAAATTTTGTTATTTTACGTAGACTGTTTCTCTCTGCCACTCCTATATTGTTCAAGGCTGGTCTTCTGCAGGTGTTAAACAGGATGAATCCATATTCCATGATGGGTCGACATATCATTTTGTAAATTTTACTTGCTGTGGAAGTATTGATACCTTGGTTCTGATAAGTCAGACATCTAAAGTGTTTTGCTCTTGTTATCATCTTTTTTTTCATTTCCTTGGTATGGTTGTTGAAGTTTAATTTTTGATCTATTGTAATTCCCAGGTACTTAGCTGTTGCTGTTGGTGTCAATCTATGGTTACAAATTTGTATAGTCGGAGAAGTATTTGAGATGTTGTGATTAAATATCATTAGTTGTGATTTGTTAGGGTTTATTTTTAATCTCCACTTATTACACCACTGAATGGTTTCAGTTGTTGAAAATTGCAGAGTGTTTATTGTTTTTTCAGTATTCTTTCCATGGGCTATCCAGGCTATGTCGTCTGCAAACTGAAGTAGGTAAGACTCTGCGTTGTATGTTTGTTGGTGGTTGTTCGGTATGTCACAACAGTAGATATTAAATAAAACTGGTGATAGTGGAGATCCTTGTGGAACGCCCTGTTCGTTTTCATATGGACTGGAAAAGGCCCCGTTTATCTTAATTTTTGTTTTCCTACCCTCTAGGAAATTTTTGAGAAACCAGATAATATAGTTGGGGCAATGTGAGTTGTGTAGTTTAAATAACAAACCTTTGTGCCAGACGGAGTCGAACGCTTTTGTTAAGTCTATGTATATTGCTGCCGATTTGTTTCCAATTATGTTGTTAGTTTGTATATTTGACGTCGCAATGATGAGGGGGTGAATCGTAGATGAGTTTTGTCGGAACCCAAATTGATTCTTGGGGATCTGTTCGTCTAGTTCATTATGTAATCTTGTTTTTATGATTTTCTCCAAGTTTTTTCCGATTACTGGTAATAAAGTTATTGGTCTATAGCTTTGTGGATGAGAATGGTCTTGATTAGGTTTTGGAATTGTAATTATTACTCCAGTTTTCCATTCTATTGGGAAGTAATGATTTTTTATGCAGTAGTTATATATGTTAATTATTTCTAGATGTATGTTCTGTTCCAGTTTTCTTAATATATTTCTACTAATATGGTCGTGGCCAGGGGCTGTATTTTTGCCCGAGTTTAATACGTTGTAGTATTCTTCTTCTGTTATATTCATATCTTCGTCTATTAGCGTAGGGTCTATGTTAAAAAAGTTTTCATACCAGTCATTCACCAGGTTTAAATTTTCCTCATTGAAGTTAACATCCATGGTAAATTTAGCGGTTTCCTCAAAATAGTCCCCAAAGGCATTGGCTTTTTCTTGGTCGGTAGAGTAGCTGTTGTTATTGTAAGAAATTTCAGGGATTGCAGATTTATTAGATTTATATTTAGATAGTTTCCTAATTTCATTCCAATATTTTTTTCCTTTGGAGTCATTTATGTTTTTGCATGCATTTATCCATTTGTCTTGTTTGTATTGCAGCACTAATGCATGGATTTGTTTCGTAAGTTCGTTATATTTGGATTTTGTGTCATGATCTTCGTTTTGCTTGATGTAGCGATATAATCTTCTTTTTTGTTTTATAAGGTTTAAAATGAACGGTGGTAGTTTGTAGTTAAAGAACGTTTTTACTTTTGTTGCTGTGTTTTCTAGAATTAAATTTTTAAGTGTTTCATTGAACATAGTGATATATAATGGAGTAATTGCCTCTTGTCTGTGTTCTATAAACTGTATAATTTCCTTATTAATGGTTTCAATATTACATCTAGCTAAGTCTAGATAAGTTTCAGGCGGGAGAATAATTGGGTTTGCTTGTAGATTAAATTTAAATTGTATGGCTAAATGGTCACTACCAAGGTCCGGGATCAATTCCACTTCGGTGATATTATTTTGAATATTTTTTGTACACATAAATACGTCGGGGGTTGAACTTGGATTATTTGGCATGAGAAACGTGGGAGGTGTGTGAATTCTTGTAAAATTGGAGCTGTTTAAGAAGTTTTTAAGCTGATTTTTCTTTCTAGTAGTGTTTGGATTAAAATCTCCGATAATAATACAGTATTCATATAAGGAGGCCTTAGTGAAAATGGTTTCTTCAATTATTGATCCGTTGTCAATATAAACTAGAAATATGTGGAGCTTGGATTTGATATACGGGATTGTAAAATGCAGGCAGCTATTTTTAGAATTATTAATACTTGGAGGGTTTTCTTTGCCCATATGGAGATTCTTTTTTGACTGTGTTAAGCAGCCCCCTCTAATATTGCTGTTAAATATATTTCCTTTTTGTTGAATTATTCTCCAGTCTTGATATGCATTAATGTATTCCTTGTTTTTTGTTTCGACACACATAAGACAATCGACTTTGTTATTTTGTATGTAGTGGTTAACAAGATGCTTTTTTGGGGAAAAACTATTAATGTTGGAATATAATACTTTAATATTACTCTCCATTATGATGAATCACTAGGCCTTCTGTTGGTACCGTTGGTGACGTTGTGTTTGGTTTGTTTAGATCAAACATTAATATATACATATGGTTTCCACTAAATACAACTGTTGAGTCTATGTTATATAGATTAATAAATCTTTTTTTTAATAGTATAATTAATTCTTGTCTGTTGGTGTATTTAGGTTTATTGAGTTTGCTGGTGTAGGTTTCTATAATGTGATCGTGTAGTGTCATAGGTGTATGTATCTTGTTGTTTTTCGTGATTTTATTGTCAATTTCGCTGGATTTTTTATTCATAGATTTTATTCGTGTATTTGGAATTCCTTCTATGGGCTTAACTGGTCTTTTTGGGCACTTGGGGGACCATGCTTGGTGTTCCTCTGAGTTGCATGCCATACATTTTTCTGGTAGAGGTGACGTACAAGTGTTGGTGTGGTGTTTACCTTGACATTTTCTGCACGTTAGTGGTGTGTTACATTGTTCGGTTACATGTGTAAAGAGGGAACATTTTGCGCAGGGAGTTGGTGTCGGTTCTGGGGGTGTGCTTGGGTGGACTGGATAGTATCGGTTTTTGTAGAATACCCCTTCATTGAGGAGTTTTTGAAATGATGTAAAATCTCCTGTTATTATTCTAATCAGCTGCGTTAATTTTCCCGTGGCTCTAGAAGTTATACGCTTGCAGTATCTTAGCACGTAATTATTTGCTTCAAGGTGTTCTCTGATTTTGTCATCCTCAATGTCTTGCTCTATGGTTGCAATTACACAGGCAAAGGTGGCAATATGAGTTTTGTTGGATGGTCGGAAGTTTGAATTTGTTTCTTGGAAGTTTTGTAGTACCTTAGATTGCTTTAACGAATTGAGATAACTTGATGCAATACCTTTTTCTAAATTAGTTTTGAGTAAGAATCCTTTGCTTGTTTTTAGAATAATGTCTTTGGATTGGGGGTTTCTTGCGCTCCAAAAATCGGCAATTTGTGTTCTGGTAAATTCTCTTGTGGTTGTCAGGTAATACATGTTTTTGTATTGTTGATTCATTATGTTTTTCATTTGCTGCGAATAATTGTTTGTTGATGATTTTTTGTTGTTGTTTTGTGTTATGTTTTTAGGAATGTTTGATGAACTTGTATTTATTTCTGGTGATAAGTTTTTATATGAGGTTGGGTTTTTTGTTGATATTCCAATGATATCATTTATTTCAGCATTTGTGGGTGTGGATAGATTTTTGTTTTTCTTTGTGATATTTTCCAAACTGTTTCGAGCTTTTCTTTTATATTTTACTTTTTTCCAACTGCCATCATCATCCATCTCCATCTCGCTGTAACTTCCCTCACTTTCTGAGGACATTTTATTAAGTTCTTTACTAAACTGTTTAAGCTAATCTAATAGGTCTTCACTCTATCACTGTCACTCTATGACTGAGTAGTATTATTATGAGAAGATGCTTGCAAAAAATGATGCGCAGAAACGAGTTTGTGTGCATCCATTGATCTAAGCCAATGAGAGCGATTTGCGTTATATTTGAACTCGAATCCAGTGGCACCGTCAACCTGCAGTCACAGGGTCTGTGCTGCAGTATACTTGTTGTGTTCGCTGTTTCTGATTGAATTAAATGATATAACCGTATTTTCAGTGAAAAATGTCTTCATCATGAACACCAGATTGTAACGAGGTTTTAATCTACTACATTACATAGCTCCTCGACCTCGAAAATTTGATTACAATTATTATATATCCTTTCACCCCAGATGATGCTGTCACTGGCAGAAATATTCGCGCACGTTGGCTCCCCCCAAGCATCTTCTCATAATAATACTACTCTCATAGAAAATGAACATGTTCAGTTAAGTCTCTCGTGTGAGATTGTTCCGATGTGACGTGTGTATTCCTGATAAAAGTGTAATAATATTTGAAATCAAAAGCAAATATTTCGTAAGAAAGCTTAGAAAACATTAGTTAACAACGAAAAATATAGCAGGTAATTTTTATTAATCAAATTTCACTTTTCACATTTTAGTTCACAGAAAATGAGAAATCTGAACAAACACAAACAAACGAAACTAAGAAACGAAAGTAGCATAAATATGCTTTATCTGTGAATGAAAGAAAAACTTAAAAAATGCAGAGGAAAGAAGAGAAATTTTATTCACTTACGACTATTTTTTATTGTATTTTCTCAATTTTTCTTTAAAAATGTGGTATCTGGATGTTTTTGAAACACATCTGAAACTAAACTGAAACTAAAAACATTGTTCTGATAAAAAAAAGCATTCACTCAGAAAATTATGAATTTCCGATTGAAAATATGGATGGCATAGTAAATAATCGAAAAATGCGATTGTCTCAAAATCTGCAAAATGTCAGTTATGACCTTCTTACTTAGCATGGCAGAATAATCAAGATATTTAATATTGTGTAACATGATGTCAATTTTTGAGGCTTATCAGCGGCACTCGTTCTTTCACTCTCCCACTATTTTAAGATTGTTTCGACTAAGTAGTTCCTTCAGTAGTTCAACTTTAACTGTTTTTCTGAACTGTTCTTAGTAGTCGCCAGTTGTCCATTTTATAACTTATATATAACTATAGCGGCCCATAGTGCATGTTGAACAGATTTATTTTTATTTCATTAAATAAAAAAAGTCCGCTCAAAGCATTTGTGTATGTATTTTAAGTTTTGATATAGTGCCTATCCTAACCCAAATATGGTTTTATAATACTCTTTAGATACTCTCTGAATAAAGCTTTAGATAATTCATTAAAACTTGAAAGTTTTAATAGTAATTTTAAAAAGAACCATGTAGGCCCTTCTTTGGATTGGCCCCTGTACTCTAATAAAGGATTTAAATCAGCTTCATAGAGTACTTCCAAACTATTTACGTTTATAAATAGTCTTGGAAATAAGTTTTTAGGATAACTTATAGATTATTTTAAAATTACAATTGTTACTTGGGCTATGATCTTCATACCAGGGCCATTAAATGTAGACAGTAGAGCCAGGGGCATGCTGATTTAAGAATTTCGTAAATTTGTACTTAATTCGAATAAATGAAAGCACTCAGATTGTGTTAATTATGCATGAGCTACCATATGTCTTAAATTTAAAATGTTATACTTAAATCTGGCAACATTATCTCCACATGTTATAGCAGCGCAGCCGAAAATATTTGGCCGTCCCATTGAAACCGTTACTGTTGTAAACATGTATGTGGCACTGAATACTTAGCTTAGCTTCGTGAGGTTGGTTTATCAGAATTTCACAAGTAGTTGAACAAATTATTAGGTATAAAGGCACCACATTCAAACGTTTATTCTATTTCGTCGATTGTACCAATAACACATAATGACCTAGTCGTGGTTTTCATCTCTGGTAGGCGGATAAAACTTAAAATATTCCTCTCGTTTATGTGGGATTATATAGTAGAACGAAGTGCCGCTTAAGTATTACACAACAGCTACTATCCTTTGACTAGAATGCCGCTGATTTCTTGCTCTACTGCCAAGACTTTTTGGCGCTACTATAGAAGGATTTCTAATATCTTTTAATAGCTTATAAAGTATTAGTCAAATTATTTTGAGAATTTTAAAAAGCTTTCCAATTATAACCAGTCTATTAAACAGCAAATGCTTATTCCTATCTTTTCATCAATATGCCTGACATAAGCAGGTCTTGCATGTTTTCAGCAACTATGAGTATTAATATCTGAGACAGGATAGTGGAGTAAGCATAATCAAAAAAGAGGCATTGTTTCGGAATAATTTGTAACTGCATAAAAATTCATAAAAACGTTTTAAATGTGTTCTAAATAAGTTTAAGTTTAAAGTCTACCGGTTGGTATTGTACGCTAAATCTCTATTAGTTTATTAATAACAAAAAACTGCAAAATTAGTTGTTAAATGAAATATTTCGAAAATTAATAGAGGAAAAATAATGAAAATCAGGTACTTGGGGTTATTAGGTATGCTGATTCCGAATTTGATGTCAGATTTGCGAAACTCAAAATGGTCGACTGAAACGTATTACGAGTGCGAAATTCGCCATAAAAATAATCGTTAATGGGTTTTTACAGGTTTTCGGGTATGCTGATAACGAATCTGATGATGATCTCAAATTCATAAAAATTGTGCAGATAAATGATAAATGTAAAATATTTATTATAAATAAATACAATGTACTATAAAAATACACATTGTACACATTGATGAATTAAAAAAAAATCAAATTTCCTTTCGAATTTGGTAGTTGTTATTATATCTTGTTGTATTCTTCTCGAATTTTTCAATAATTTACGTATTTTTTTTTAAGTATTGATTTAATCAAATACATTAATTTCACACCATTGCTTATCAACTTAAACACGCAATAGTAGTCACCATGTATGCATGTGTAATATTTAGTAGAATTATTAGTTGTGGTAAACATAATTTTTTATTTAAAACCTTCGCAATTGTCCAAAAATTGTGTTTTTACTGATTTTTCGCATTTTTTTACTGTTTAATTGTTATTACGTTCGAAAAAAATAAAACCAAGAAATATTTTTCAAGATTACTACCTTAGCTAACACCTCTATGCATTGAAATTTTTTTAATTATTACTCTTTTAATAGTGTTAAATTTTCGAATTTTTGTCTTCTAAAACATATAGTTCGACTTATTCGTAAAGAATTAATATAGAGACGCGTATGTATTATATAATAAATCATTGGGGCTTTTAGTACACATCTTTTCCTTCAAATTGATCACTTATAAAGTCAATATCACGATATTAAGCTTCGATATTGACAATTGAAATTTAGTGTCAACAGCGGAAGGCGTCCTTTTTCGGAAAAGTACTAAGTTTAAAGGTCTGAATTTCCTAAAATAAATTTTAAAAAATTTTTTGGCTGAATACGTATTTTAGATAATTCCTTTAAATGTGCTATCCAAGTATTTTTTTTTTTAATGATTCATTTTACAATGATTTTTACTAAATAATCGTTAATTCATGCAATGGTCGGTCCGCTTTCAAGCTACATATGTAATAAGTACTTAAAAAATTATTTAGAAACATGTAATACTTCTAGGAAATGTTAATTTTTCATTTCCAATTGGTTTCATATCATTTGCTTTTTGCAATCAAAAGTACAGCGCGGCTTTTCCAGTGTCAGCGGGCGGTCGGCGCAGCGTCACTTGGGACCTTCATTAACAAATTTCTACTCGCCCAATTAAAAGCGCAGAATACATGTCATATATGTTTCTTTCGTAAAATTTCCCGTTCTTTCAAATGCCGCTATCAGTTTTTTCGTACACATAAAATTTAAAAAGTTATTCGGAAAAAAACATATTTTTTCACTTAAATTGTTAAAAATAGGACGCATACACTTTTTTGCGGTAGACTTTTCACTGTTATTCTAGCATCCTCGAAGAATATTGCTCACCAAAGTCTACTTCGTTACAAATTTTTCCGAAGTGAAAACCTTCGTTTACTCCACTAGGAGGGAATATTTTAAAAAGATATATTTATTTGCCAAAAAAAATATATGACTAAGATAGAATTAAGATGGCGACAATTCTAATTTAGTTTATATAATTTAGTAAACACCTTCATACCTATAATATTGTTTCTATACCTATATTTTAGAAATGGCAGAATAAGTCTAAATTTTAAAAACAAACCTGTATAATCTCACACAAATTCTATTTTCTTTTTTATTTGTATTTATTTTACTGAATGTTATAGGATCTTGACATTTTACTATTGTTTTATGAAGTTTGCATGTTTAAGATTTATTCTCTAAATATATCTTTCTAAGGTACAATAGAAGACAAACCTACAGTATGTGAAAACATTATGTTTGCTTTGGAATCTGTTGTGCAGTTAATTATCCGATCATCTTACATTGGAACAAATATTATAATGATGGTAAGTAATATTTATTTTCTGTTATTTCAGTTACAAGTATCGTCCGAGGGTGGTCCTTATCTCTCATTGACACAAAAGCAATTCAAAATGCCTTCATGACAACTCTGCAATTTGTACCTTACCATTGGTTAAATAGCATAAAGTATAAAATGTTGAAAAAACTATCAAAATATGTAAAAAACCAAAAATATATATATAATAGGTTGCAAGATCAAAATGCCAGATTTTGTAAATCTATAAAATATATTTTATAGAATAAGACGAGGAATACCCAACCGAAGAGAAATATTTGAAGCTAATTCTTTGGAAATACATCACATTAAAAGATCCGGAATAAAACTTGTATTTCGTATTCACAGAATACAAACTTACTTAACTGACTTAAAATGTGTATATAAATTAATTTAAATATTTGTAACATTCTGAAGAACTTTGGTAGATTGCCTTTTTGTGATGCTATTTATTATTATTATTATTATTATTTCTTTCATATTTCTGCCTAATTTTCTGGCGTGCGGTATATATAGTGAGGAAGCACTTCGGTTTTTCTCAGCTATTTAAAAATTTTCGGACAATGTGGCATGTTTGCAACAGGACCGCCTGTTGTCCGATATCTAAGATGTTGCCTGGCCGTCCTAGTTTGAATATTATTATTATTATTATTATCATCTTATAGGCTGGTCAGATGAGCAATTTGATTCCAGAATTATTAATTTTAGTTTTAAAAATAAAGCCATATAAATAAAAATTAATTGTATTAACGATATTATTGATTTGATTAAATGTCATATTAGTCAAAAATAGAACGAGCGAAAAAATAAATATAGTTTTCAGCAATATACGAAGCCTAAAAAACAAAGTTCTAGACTTGGAAGTTTTTCTAGACCGTTATAAACCTCAGGTATTCTATGTCTGTGAGCACTGGTTAAAAAAGGAAGAAATTGAAAACATACGTCTCAGTGGTTATGAACTGATAGACTATTCCTGTAGATCGTCCTTCAGAGGTGGGGGCACTGCAATCTATGCCCGCAAGGGAATGAAAGCAGCATCTTTATCCATAGATATTTTGCAAGTTGATACACATTTTGAATATTCATGTATTAAATTAAAAATTAACGATAAGGTTTTTAATATTGTTTCTTTATACATTTCTCCAACAGGAGACTTGAGTGCTTTTATTGATAAACTTACGGAGGTCCTGGATGCGGTATCCAGAATCTCAAGTTACGTCATAGCAGGGGGCGATTTCAATGTAAATTTTCGAGTGAGAGGATGCTGTGGCGGTCTCACAACTGCTTCAATCATACAATTTATCATCTGGAATCCAGGGCATAACTAGACCGTTATCGGTAAATTCAGGTACACAAATAGATAACATTTACTGTAACATTCCAGACCACTTGGCAAATGCCAGTATATTAGAATCTCTAATTTGATCACTTTAGTTTAATCCTATCAGTCCAAATTAAAATAAAAAATAAAGAAGTAAACTACTCACAAAAAAGATTCTTTACTGAAGCAAACATCGCAAGATTCAGGCAATATGTAGCGTCAGAATCTTGGAATGAGGTATATAGTAAAAAAAACGTTCACCTTAAATATAAATGTTTTTATGAAACTCTTTATTATTACTGTGATTCTGCATTTCCAGTCAGTACTACTAGAATGAAGTCAAATGAGGAAAAATGGGTTAATACTCAAATAAAATTGTATGAAAATTATGTAGATGATTTGTTCATACTATATAGACAAATAAATTGTAGAAATATTCTTCTATTATATAGGCAGGAAAGGAAAAATTATAAAAAATACTTGCGCAGTCACAAAAGAGACATAAATGACACAAAAATATTATCATCATCTAATAAAACAAAAACTGTGTGGAGCATTCTCAACGCTACCACAAACAAGCAAAAATCAGACAAACACATAAAGTTAAAAAGGAACGACAACCATGAGGGGGAAATTAGTGATCCTGTCGAAGTAGCTAACATACATATTTAGTAGACAATTCACATTACCAGAGCAAAAACGCTCAATACCCAACGCTCCTACTGCTCAGCCGACACCAAGTATTTTCTTATCTCCAGTAAATCGGGATGAAATTCATACTATAATTTTAAACCTGCCAGGTAAATACTCGTCTGGAATTGATAACATTCCAGTGATGATTTTAAAAACTGTAAATGAGTATATCTGTGACCCACTCAAAGTTATACCGGTTTACAAAAGGGGGGCAAAAAATGACATGTGCAATTATAGACCCATCTCACTGCTCCCGGCTGTGTCAAAGGTTATCGAACGAGTAATATATAATCGAATACTATCCTTTCTAAGTAAACATGCCATCTTAGTGAAACACCAATATGGATTCCGGGAAAAAAAGTCCACCGAAGTTGCAATCTTCAATGCATTAAAACAAATTCATGACGCGTTAGACAAAAGAAACAAAATTACTAGGCTGTACTTTGATATTTCGAAGGCATTCGACATCATAAACCACGAGATTCTTTACCTAAAATTAGCAAGTTATGGTATCAGAGGCAAATGTTTGGATCTTATAAAGTCGTATTTAACAAATAGGTATGGAGGATGCCCAAAAAATAGCTTAACATTCAACCGAACAAATAGAAATATAAACATATTGCAATGGAATGCACGTTCCGCCATTTCTAATAAAAATAGTTTAGTACATTTCCTAGCCATAAATAAAATAGACGTTGCCCTATTATGTGAAACGTGGTTTAAACCCAGTGTTAAAATCAATTTAAGGGGATATAACCTCATTCGGAAAGACAGAGCTGACGGTAAGGCTGGCGTAGCCATTTTAATTAATGAAAATCTACCATTTAACAAATTTAATAAACTTTCTGAGCAATTTTAATGATAACATATTAGCATGCGGTGCAAATATTCATCTAGATGAATTAGTCGTGTCCTTTTTATCTATTTACAGACCTCCCAATATTAACACAGCAAATAGTGACTGGTCTAATTTATTTAAACATGCTAACCATCCAACAATAATTGGCGGAGACTTTAACGCCCACAATGGTTTATGGGGATCATCAAGAAATGATCAGGTTGGAAATCAAATAATCAACTCAATAGATGAACTCGACTTAGTAGTTTTAAATAACGGTGAAAGCACTCGAATACAATACCCTGGTACCCAAAAATCGGTGGTTGATATTTCTATAGTATCCCCTAATATTGCTAATAAAATAGACTGGAAAATCAATAGTGACACGCTTGGGTCAGACCACTTCCCTATACATATGGAACTCGACTTAAAACTCAAATCCAAAGAAACGATTCATCCTAAAAATTAGTGGAATATCAAAAAAGCCAACTGGCCGCTATATACCCAAATTTTAGAAAATGAATGTAAGGTTATTCCACCAAACATAGGCTGCAACGAAAAATGGAAATCTCTTCATAACTCCATAAACCTAGCTGCAGAACAATCAATTCCCAAATATAAACCTTTTAAAACAAAAAACAGACCCCCACCCCCATGGTGGGATACAGAATGCGACGACGCCATCAGGGAAAGAAAATTGGCCCTTAGCATATATAAGCGTACTTCATCCCTAGATAATTACTTGTTATATCAAAAGAAATGTGCGCAAACAAAAAAATTCCTGAAACAAAAAGCCAAACAAAGCTGGATAAATTGGTGTTCCAATTTAAACAAAAATGTTTCCCAATCAGAACTATGGCAACAAGCAAAAAAAATGCAAAGAATTTCAGGCAACAGCAGGTTACCCTCTGACACGCTGTGGTTAGAAGACTTTTTTAATAAGGTCACCCCTTCATCCGTGGAGAACTGCCCATCTACCCCACCCCCTAATAAAAATTCAAACCATTTCCTATGTCAACCGTTCTTATTAAGTGAATTAAACGCCGCTATAAAACAAAGCTCAGGTACTGCTCCTGGCTTCGATGATATTAAATATCCTATGGTTTATCATCTTCCAGATAATGCTAAGCTGTTATTGTTACAAATTTTTAACGATATTTTACTATCGGGAGCTGTTATTGAAAATTTCAAAACATATATTATTGTACCTATTCTTAAACCCGGTAGGGACCCTAACTTGGCAGACTCTTACCGGCCTATTTCGCTTTCATCCTGTGTCCTTAAAACTTTGGAAAGAATGATAAAAGTTCGACTCGAATGGTGGCTGCAAACCGAAAAATTACTTCCACAGAATCAATTCGGTTTTAAAAGGGGTTTTGGGACCGCAGATGCTGTGTCTTCCCTAGTAGTGGATATACAAAATAATTTCTCAAAAAATTACTATCTATCGGCCTTATTTTTGGACGTCAAAAGTGCATACGACACTGTTAATATAGAAATATTAAAGGCAAAAATGGTTGAAAAATTCCGTATACCGTACCATATTGTATCTGCAATTATTAATATGTTTTCCAATAGGAATATTTACATCAGAGACAATGAAAATAAAATAATTGGCCCTCGCAAGAATAATTTGGGATTACCACAACGCTCGGTACTCAGCCCTTTGCTTTTTAACTTGTACTCAGCAGACATACACACTATTGACAATATAACCTATAATATTGTGCAATACGCGGATGACTTTTGTGTTTACGTTGTGAAAAAAAAGTACGATGAATCTTTGGAACAGCTAGACCGTGTAACACAAAAACTATTCGAATGGTTATATACAAATGGCTTTGATCTATCTGAAAATAAATCGTGTGTATGCGTCTTCACTAGACATAACACGCCTCTCATAGAGACAGTGCAACTTGGGAAATTTACTTTCCCAGTTCAACGTCAAATAAAATATCTCGGAGTTATACTGGATAAAAAACTCACATGGAAAGCCTTTATAGAGGAAATCGTAAATAAATGTAACAAGGGGTTGAATTTTCTAAAGATGACTATGAAAACTTGGTGGGGCGCCGACATTAAAACGTCTCTACTTTTCTACAAAGCCTACATAAGATCCATAATTGATTATGGGTCTACACTTTATGGTTCCGCAAGTCAATCGTTGCTTAAGCGTATTGACATTGTGCAGAATAACTCTCTAAGAATATGCCTTGGAGCTATGAGGTCGACTCCGATTGATGCCTTACATGTAGAAGCCTTAGAACCTCCTCTAAGCCTAAGAAGAGAACTACTAAGTGAAAAACTAATCTTAAAGATATATTTAAACAACCCTCCGCTTTTCCAAAATATATCAGATCTTAATCTCTCCGATCTGACGAATAAATATTGGTCGAAAAAAAATTCACCCCCTCTGGTTTCTGCATTTCGTGAATGCGCACACCTACTACCAAATATAGTAAACGGTCTAGATCTCTTAGACAAATACGACTACTTTAGTAGTTTTTCTAGTGTAACTGTGATTACCCCCCAATACAGCGAAAAAGTGAATATTAGCCGAAACTTATTAAGGACAGTTTTGGAAAAATTTACAAATTCTGAGTTAATTTACACAGATGGCTCTAAATGCCACAGGGGTACAGGGTGTGCCTATTATATACCATCAAAAAACATCCAATGCAAAATAAAACTTATCACTGAGTGCTCCATATTTACAGCAGAGGCCACAGCCATCTGTGAGGCTCTTATATACACACTCGACGCTAATACTCCGAGAACAGTAATTTTATCCGACTCTCTATCCGTCCTTATGGCCATAAAAAATACTAATTCCTTTAACATAAAAACAAATCATCTTATTATCAGCATTAAAAAGCTAATACAAAATATTTATGACTCCGGAAAAGAAATTTGTTTTATATGGATAAAGGCACATATAGGTATGGAAGATAATGAACACGTCGATACCCTAGCAAAAAATAGTATAGATACCGGAACCAGCTCTACTTACAAATTGCCCCTAACAGACGTAATTAACATGCGCAAAAGCAACCTAAGGAACAAATGGGAATATATGTGGCAAGAATCTACTTTCACAAATCCAACTAGATACTCATTAATTCACCCGAATTTGCCCCATGATCTTTGGCACGAAAATTATAAATGCTCAAGAAAGTACACCACTACTATCATACGCTTAAAGTTTGGGCACGCCTGTTTCCCTGCACACTTATTTAAAATTGGTATTTACCGCACAGATACCTGTGAATACTGTGCTGTGACTGGGGACTTGGACCATATATTTTTCGAATGTAAACAGCATGCAATACACACTAGGTTATACACTGATATTCAGAGAGTTTGTAATATTGCAACACCTTATAATATGCTTCACCTCTTAACGTTAAACCAAAAAAAAATTTTCGATACGCTAATTAATTTCGTGAATGAGACTAAAATTAAGCTGTAGATTAGTTTTGTTTTCCCATTGTTCTTTACCTCTTGTTTATTTATACCTCCTATCCGTGGTCTAGTCTAGTGTGTCATGTAAAATGTCCTGAAAGACCCCTGGACGAGAAGAGTGTGTCCCCCTGTTTTTCCTTTCTTCCTTTGTCGTCGGTAGGGTGATGGTTTCATGGTTTCTTATTGTCTAGGTTAGAGATAGGTTTGGGTCAAATAAGATAATCGTATTCTTCAATATGTTGTGGCTGGCTGTATGGCTAATGGCCTTGATGCCAAAAAAAAAAAAAACAAATAGGTATCAAGTTGTAAGTGTCAGTCAACACTACTCCTCAGGTAAAAACAAAATAATGCAAGGCATCCCACAAGGATCCGTATTGGGCCCTTTGATTTTGTTAATTTATGTAAATGATGTAAGTGATAAACTAGGAGTTTGCTGATGATACATCGGTTATCCTAGCTAGCCCTGACTATCCGACACTATCGCGTAAATCCTCACTTGTTATCAATAATATGACTCAGTGGTGTAATGAAAATAGTCTTAAGCTAAATACTGATAAAACTTCACTGGTTACATTTTCAAAAACCAAAAATACAACTGAATCTTTATATGTTAAACTTGATTTAAAATCTATACCAAATGCTGACGTAACAAAATTTTTGGGAGTCACGATAGAAACTACCCTATGTTGGGACTATCATGTACACCAGTTAAATTAAGTGCAGCTTGTGGAGTTTTGAGAATGCTCAGAGACCAGTTGTCCATCGAGTCGCTAAGAATATTCTATTTTTCCTACATTCAGTCTATCATTTTATATGGTTTCATATTCTGGGCATCTTCTGCTATCGCCAGCAAAATATTTGTCACTCAGAAACGTATCCATGTTCAGTGAACTTTAATTTACGATCTATTATCAGACCAAAATCTTTGGCACTGTCTACGGGTTCCAATTGTGAACCATTCAGGCTTATTGCTAGGTGTTGGTCTTGTTTGTGAAATAGGATATGTTAGCATTTATTTGGGTTTAATATTAATGAGTTCCGCTTACACCAATCACTTATTTCTGAGAGATCAAGATTTATTTTGTTTTGCGCGTCCATATAGTATCTTGGACAAAGAAACTATAGTATATCTGAATGTCGTCTGCATAGAGTTGCATGTTACAGTAAGTAGGTATTGTTTGCCAATCTGAGGTAAAAATACTGAACAGTAGGGGTCCTAGGACTGAACCTTGGGGTACCCCAGAGATACGATTCTTTGGTTCTGAATATATCTTACCCGCTGGGCTGTTTAAGCAGACAATTTGCTGACGACTTTTCAGGTATGCTTCCATCCAACCTAGGAGGTTATTAGAAAGTTCATAATAATTTAGTTTGGCAATCAAAACATCAATACTGATGGAATCGAAAGCCTTCGACATATTAAGTAATATTAAGGACGTATTTTTTTATTGATCTGTAGCGCCGAGAATATCATCTATGACTGTTGTCAATGCTGTGGTGGTACTATGTTTTTCTCAAGAGCCTGATTGATAATAGACTTATTGGCCTTAGATCGTTTAAGTTATCAGGATCACATGTGTGAGTGTAACAGAAATAAGCGCAAGGCTTAACTGCAACATTTTTCCAGAAATTCCATCAGAGCCCGTAGTATACGGTTTCTGTTTTTTTATTAGTTTTGAAATAGTCTGAACTGGTATGTACTCGAAACATAACGAATTGGAAAATAATGAATTGCTAATGTTTGCATCATAGTTATTATCAATTTCAGGGGTTGGGATAGAGTCTATGAAATGATCATTTATTAAGTCAGGGTTATCAAATTTATCTGGCAAATTAGTCAATGATCGCTTATTTACAACACTTGGACTTTATAAAGTGCTCCATAATTTTTTTAGATCCGAATTACATTCATGCAGCGTCCTCGGTAGTTTTAATAATACTCTCTTAGTATTCGTTTTCTAAAATTTCAAATTTTTTTCTTGTTACTTAATTGAAATTTTAATCACTACAATGTAGGTCAATCGATTAAGATGGGATGAACTGCAGTATGAGTTGCGCGGTCGAGGTGCATTAGAGGAAGGTACAGTTGAGGAGTTGCGCATGCGGCTTATGCCATATATACAACTCGGTCCCACGTAGATAATTTTTTGCTTTAGTCTGAGCGTTGGTTACAATGATTAGGGGATACATGCAACTGGGACATTTGCGCCTTACTTCAAAAATCAGAACATTTGCTCCTAACAAAATATCCGTTGACGTGGGGTGGGTCATTTGCACCTATATATGTAATGACAAGAATCTTATCTCCAAAAATTGTTAAACACTGGCATATGTACAAAAATTAGAATAAGTTTGTAAATTGTTACAAATAATTTAAGTAATTTCTTAGTTTATGCACTTCTTGGTTTTAACTCTTTTTTTTTGTACATATGTTATAAACATATGTTTATTAAGTATTCTTGAGTAATAGAACGTTATTCGAATATATAGAAATAGAAATAATAAAAAAAAAAATTGTACTTTTGAAATAATTTTGAAAAAAAATTTTTTTTGTTGAGAATTCAATTTATATTAAAATATGAATTTTTACGATGGCGATAATAACATTAACATTTACTTATTTATTTACTTGTTGTTCAGCTAAATACAGAAAAATTAATTCACTGACGGTATTAACTTGAAGATAAATATTGGAAAAGAAAGTGTTCGTATAAATACCTATGTTAGTGTTGCACTTTCGTTTAGATTTCTTCGAATAAAGTTTTTGACACCTAAATAAAGATAAATTGCCAGAAATAGTGGGGACTACTGTGGAACTGCATTTTGGGCACTTCTGATAATAAATAATATTATGATGATGCTTCTTCGAATAGAACCAGGCGCAAATGTCCCCTCTAGTCTAGTGCGTAACTAAGCGCAGGGAGAATCGAGGCGCAAATAACACCAGACATAAGTGTTACAATTTATAATGTATTAAAAATACATTCATTTTGTTACTGTTACAAGTCCAATTGTAACTTATAAATATTATTTCTAAATTGTATTCATTGAACAATCTATTGAATAAATTGAAATAGAAATTAATTATCATATTAATTATACGAATAATGTAGCCCCAAATAAATTATTAATATTACTTTTTCGTTTTTTCTTTTTTGAGCACGTTACTCCCGGTCTTCTAACTAGAAGTATAAGGACCACCCTAATATCACAGTGATCAATTTTTGTCTTGTATTTGGATCTGTTTGTACAAATATTAATATTTCAAATAAATATTTGTAGGCATGGAGTATTACCTATTTAAGTTGGTTAACCTTCGTTTTGCTTATGTGGGCAAATTTATTATGGCTAATACCTAACCAAAGAAGATCTATGCTTTATACAAGCCCATTCCTAGTGGTTTATGCCCTATTTTTGCTTATATCTGCTTATATATATTCCATGAACCTTACCGATGAAGAATTGCCAACTGAAATAAATGGAGTTAATTTAAGGGAAATTGGTTTTGTTAAAGTTCTGGTTTGGCCTTGCGTTACTCTGTATGTAAAATGTTTATATACTGTCATGTTTTGGGTTACTTTAAGACAATACATGCAGGAAAGAATGGAAAAACGAAAAAGTAGTGCTTTAGCAGATATGGTAGCTCCATTACAAGTTACGGTAGGAACAGCAGCAGGTATGTTATGTATTTATATTTAACGTTTTCATAATCATGGTCCTTTAGTACACATTGATACACATTACATTCCTAAAAAATTATCTTCCTCTGATCTTTAAATATTTATTTTTATTCTATCATTATAGTTAGTAATTAAAGTCATGTCTATTGTTAAGAATTTTTATGTGTGTTGTTATATTGCTTTTTGCTAAATGAATCCTCCATTATTATTATTAGTTAAATATTTTAATTTTAAGTATTAAGTTGAAATGTTCATTTCATAGGTGTTGATAAGAATCAAGAAAAAGGCAGCAAAATAATGGAAAAAATTGGTCAGTATGTAAAAAAATTCATAACCAAATTTTGGATTTGGGTTGTAGCAATAACTCTTTTTGCTGTGGCAATTACGGGACAGAGAATGACAGTATTCAGAATAGTATATATGGCTTTATTCTTAATTTTTATACTTTCATTTCAGGTGAGAATAATTTTTATATAACTTTTTTAAAATTATGAATCTTCATAATCGTAGGGGGTTATGTGGATACTAGTTTAATCTGCATGGCCGTAGGGGACTGTGTGGATGCTAGTGTTAGAATGAGAATTGTCAAATAAGAAATTAAACAAATTCATTTTAGGATTTTAATTTGCTAGCATAACCAGAATTCAGGTTATCGAAAGAATGCAAATATTTCATTAATATTTCTACACAAAGTTTTTCTTTTAGTTATAGATAGTTATTTTTTCTGCTGTTTGCAAAATCCTATAAAGAATGTTTCAATATTGTCAGTACGTTTCACAAATGTAGTAGATCTCCGATACGTATTAACATTTTAACATGTTGAGCCCCGGGTGGCATCTAAGCGATGCCTCGCTACCGCATACTTCAGGGACCGCAAGGTACCAACATAATGCCACACAGCTTACATGTTGTTGGGACCACATGAGATTAACGTGATCCCTCTTAGCAATGAAATCTAAATGGGAATAGAAAAAGTGCGGTCCAACAAGAACACTGCTAGTTGCGGGTTAGGTATAGCTCAATTTATATTTAATATATTACATTGTAAATTTGTGAAACTTAAAAATACGACACAATTGTAAAAAGAATGATTATATTTCTCAAACAATAGACAGTTTTCATACATTTCAGTTTAATTGGGTAGCCTTATGTTGTTCAAAAAAACAAGATGCAATAATTATGTTGACAAATATTACACTGGTTTTTGGATCTAGACGATTTGTTTTGGGCTTCTTTTCTACCATATCTTCATTCATTTTCGCGTAACACACCACACACCTATTTTTCTTTGTTTCTGTCAAAATATGAGGTTTGGGATCATGATTATCGAGTTGCAACAGGAATAGACCGGATTGTTATGAGGTAATACATTGATACCACACTGTCCACAAGAAACAATTTCCTCGTTCAGTCTGCGAGGCATCAATGTGATGCCTCATTTTTTTTTCTCAAAAATAACAAAAAAGATTTTTTTCGAAATTTAAAAACATGGAAATAAGGACCGATACAAATATTAACATTTAATTAAAAAATCAAGGTCCGGTCTGAACGAACCAAAAAAATGTTTATACAGTGGGGCTCAACGTGTTAAAATGAAATAAAGTTCATTTTATCACGTGATGTACATGGTACATGGCAGTTTTATGCCATTAATTCTTAACCTTGTTTTATGTATGATTTAATATTATATAAAAATGGTTTATTTCATTGGAAGAAATGTTTTATGTTGCCAGCAGTTAATTGGAAGGTCATATTTAATTATTATGACAAACAAACTAAACACGGCACACATTAAATAGAACAGGAAAGTGTGTTTGATTCAAAATTATCTTTTTATTTGCCAGTTTTACATGTTTTTGTAAGAACTATTACCATTTTTAAGTTAAAGTTATTACCAAGAATACAATGTAGCTGACAATAATAAATATTTCACCACTTCATCGTTTTTCTGATTGTTTCAGTAAATGTTTGCAATATAATATTATGTCTACATGAGAGCAGTCTCTGGCACCTAATAAAATTCCCAATATCTGGTTATAATATATGTATATTGTGGCATTATACATTTATACAATGTATACTATATACATATACAATATATACTTATAAATTTTTCTTTCAGATTTCATTTCGAGTATGGAGAAAGATTATGTTTGGATTTTGGATGGTTGTTATTATTTACTCCATGGTTATTTTGGTAATGGTATATACTTATCAATTTAAGAATTTTGAGACATATTGGACAAACTATCTTCATATACCAGAAGAACAGTATGTATATTAAGTAAATCCTCACGTGACTTCAAATGAGATTTCTAGGCGATAGGGTTGCTCAAAGAATTAAGTTTAAAATTTTGTCTCACCCCCAGATTTGCTCGAAATCTCAATAAAATAGTTCCAAATTTGATCAAAATCGGTTGATATTAACATATGCCTCTGAGACCATGAAGGTTTCCATGTAGTTCTTATGGCTAAAAAACATGTTTTCATTAATTTGCAATAGATTCATTAAAATGTCATGAAATAAATAAACTAAATAAATGAAAACTTGAATCTTAAACCCATAAACTCAGGCCTGAATTTGTCATGCATCAATAGTATGTCTACAAAATAAAGTATGAAAAATGTTTTTACACCTTTCATTTGTTCTTTCAACAGTTTACATTTTAAACATTGAAATAGATGTAAAGTAGATCACTGCAATTAGACCAAGCAAATGAAGATTTTGACATATATAAATTAGTAGCCGCAGAATAGAGAGAGAGAGAGTTTATTTGTGTCAGACAATGGGCTTGTTCGGCATTTTTTTTTATTTCATAAATCGAAAGTGCAAGTATAAATTAATGGATCTGCAAAAAATCAGAATCTTATTCGCACGTTTAGTATCTTAAAAACTATTACAAATCTCCATCTTACGAAAATGGGGCGTGGCCAGGTGCTACGTCACTATACGCATAGACTCGGCGATCTCAATAGACTTGATGCTCCTTACTTGTTATAATTATAAGTGTTTTCGAAGTATTGTTTGTTTTGCTTACTGCTTGACAGTAGGGGAGTACAATTTGGTGAAATGTTACAAAATTACAATTTTCTCTCGCTCCTGCCGGGACAAATTTTCGATTTTGACCCTGCAATTTATGACTAGAATTCATCGCCAACCTTCTCCTTTCCGTAGACACATAGAACGAACTTCCACTCGCCGTATTTATTTAGTTACCAGCGTTTAAAAATTCCATGTTTTTCGACTTTTCTGGTTAAATTTGAAAGGTCCCAGAAAGCCATTTTTCTTACGTCACTTGCATATAGTGACGTCACAAATGAGCGCTCGGTTTTTACAACTATTACTAATTTCAACTCCTTATTTCTCGAGAATGGAAAAAGTTAATAATACGAAATTTTAAGTGTGTAATGAGAATATCGAGTACTATATTAAAAAGTATAAAAACCATATAAAAAGAATATCATGGAACAAGCCCATTGTACATTGTATACACACGTCAAAAATTACATCAAATTACAAAGATTAGGATTAAAATTAAATATGTATATAAAAATAAGGAAACGCACCGAGGAAAAACAAACAGGAAAATCCGTCACTTTAAAAAGAGATTCCAATATTGTTAATAAACTCTTGGATGTTATAAAATACATTTTCTTTTAGGAGTGTTTTCACTTTTTTTGAAAAGTATGCAGGAGGTAAATTTTTCCATTCAAAACGGGCAACATATTATACAACTTTATGGATAATAATAATAATAATAAAAGTTATTTATTGATTGCATTAGTATACAATGTAATATAATACAATCAAAAGGCCATCGACCTAAGTCCTTCAGCCAAGGAGATAATAATATTAAATTTAACATTTTGTATAAAAAATATGGTGGGAAACAAAAGGTTGATTACATAGATAAATTGTAAAAAAAAAAAAAAAAAATCCAATGTGAGAAGTAGTGCTTCAGTACTCCTGCGACATCAACATCATCTGGTCAAAAATTGGTCTTTCCGGATATGCGAATCTGGGTTTATTGTTGTTTCGAGCGATTATTAGAGGTTGCATTACTTCGATATTGTAGTTTCTCTGTGCAAATTTTTCGTTGAGAAGTTGTATTCTCTCCTCGATAGGCAGTATTTGCACCAATTCATACAAAAGTGCATTAGGAGGGTTGTGTAAAAGATTGTGTGGGTGTCGAATCTTTGTAATTTTCCTTAGTGCAGTCGTTTCAGCTGTCCTTAAATTTTTTTTAGCTGGATTTCTGTTGTTCATGTATAATGTATGTCCATATTCTAAAATAGGTCTACAAATTGTTTTGTATATTTTGGCATCTGCTGTCGTTTTTATCCCCTTATTTTTGAATGTTAATACTCTGAAATGTTTCGCTCTGGATATGCATTTTTTTTTTTACCATTTTAGAATGCATGTTGAAGTTTAATTTATTGTCTAAATAAACCCCCAAATACTTGACATTGGTTACTGGATGAATTTGGTGATCACTTATTTCGATAGAGGGAGAATTATTAGATATTGCGTGATTGAATAAAATGAATTGTGATTTCAGCGGATTGATTTGCAGTCTCCATTTGCTTGTCCATGCTAGAGTATTATTCAGTAATATTTGAAGATTGTCCCTTGCCTTTGCAATGGAACGTTCATGTGAGATCAAGGCTGTATCGTCTGCATATTGTAAAATGTATGACAGTTGTTCAGGTTGATTATTAAATATGTCGAAACAATAAATGTTATATAAAAGTGAAGATAGTGAGGAACCTTGCGGGACTCCTTGTTCAGCTGTAAATTCTTGAGACATGGTATCGTTTATTTTCACTGTTAAGTTTCTGTTCTCAAGGAAACTTTTCACCATGTAAATAATTTTGTCTGGTAAGTCGAGTCTTTTCAGTTTCCATAATAATCCTTTATGCCATACACTATCAAACGCCTTTTTGAAGTCCAGGAATAAAGCAGCTGTTTTATAATTATTTAGTTTAGCTGACTGCGTATTTGATGTTAAAATGGTGAGTGGGTGTAACGTGGAGCATTTTTGTTTAAAACCAAACTGATGTCTCGGAATTTTGTCTGTCATTAAAGCCTGAATTTTATTTTTAAGGAGTTTCTCAAGAAGTTTGCCTAATACAGGAAGCAAAGTAATTGGCCTATAGTTGTTTGCTCTTGAGTGATCTGTGTTTGGTTTCGGAATGACTATTACCATGCCTTTTTTCCATATTTTAGGGAAGTATTGATGAGCGATACAGTGGTTATAAATTTTCAGTATATATAAATGTATGTTATAATCAAGTTTTTTTATTACCAACCAAGGGATGTTGTCGTAACCGGGAGCTGAGTTTCTTTGTTTTTCTAGAATTTGAAAATATTCTTCTTCTTCGACCGAAATATTTTCTTCAAGAGCTGTATTTTTAAAATAATCATCGACTCATTGACATGGTTGAAATTTTCTTGGTCAAAATATGGAAGATTGTCTTCAGAAAAGTTTTCCTTGAACTGCTCCGAAAAAATTTCAACTTTCTGCACGTCAGAGATATATTCCTTGTTGTTTTCCACTATTGTCGATATGCCTTGTTTCGCTTTATATTTAGTGAGTTTGTTCACTTCTTGATAAAAATTCCTGCCCTGTGCCTGATTAATTTTTTCACATACCTGTAGCCATTTGTGTGTTTTAAACTGTTGTATCAAAATGTGAATGTTCTTGTTGAGATCGTTAATGTTTCTTTTTATCTCTGGCATTTTATATTGTTGATATTCTCTATACATTTTTCTTTTAAGTTTGATTAGCTTTATAATATAAGGCGGTAATTGATGACTGTAAAAATGGTGTTGGTAAGTTGGTGAGTTACGCAGAATAGCATCACTTAACCTTGCATTGAACTGTGATATAATATCTGATGTTATTTCACTGTTTTGTATCGTTTCTAAATAATAAGATATATCCTGATTCACTGCTTCAATGTTACATTTGTCATATTTGTATTTAATAATTTGATCTTCTGGCATTATCGGAGCTTGCACATCAAATGCGATCATGATGGATAAATGATCTGCACCAATATCAGGCAGGACATCAATTTTATGTAGATTGTTGACTATATTTTTGGTATACAGAACCATGTCCGGTGTAGAATCATTATTATTTGGCATTATAAATGTTGGTGGAGTTACAGCTCTTTCGAAATTAGTGTTCTTTAGAAAATCGTTTAGTTGTTTATGTTTTGTAGCATTGTTGACATTCATATCTCCGACAATGATTGCATATTTGCATCTCGCGGCCATGGTGAATATTGATTCTTCTATATTACTGGTGGGGTGAATATAGACCAGAAAAATGTGCAACTCCTCATCTTTAAAGGGGATGGTACAGTGTAATGTGTCATTTATCGGATTGTTAATGGCAGGAGAGTTTGCTTTTCCCATTTTTAACGACGGATGCATTTGGATAAGGCTACCACCTCTTGTGTTTGCATTTATTATATTTCCGTCATGTCTTAAAACGTTCCAATTGCGATATGATGTATTCGTTTCTGTTTTTGTTTTAGATTCAACGAACATAGCACACTTGATGTCATATTTCTCTATTGTATGATTTATTAAAAGTTTTTTGGGAGCATAGCTGTTTACATTGGTGTAGAGAATATTAAATTTGCCGTTGAATTTGAATATTATTATTTCCTGGTGTAGGTTCCGTAGGAGAATTAAAATCTTTTTTGTCCATATCGAACATTAGTATGTATATTTTATTATTCCCAACAAAAGTGACTGAAGTTTCAATGTTGTATTGGTTTATAAATCTTTTTCTCAGTTTTTCGATAAGTTCCTTTCTATCATTGTATTTTGGTTTATTTAGTTTTTCGACGTATGTATTTATGATAACATCATGGATAGTCACTGGGGAGTGAATTCTGCTTTTTTTCTTTTTGTCATCAATTATTTCGAGTGATTTTTTAATTAGCGTTTTCACTGGGATATTCGGAATGCCTTCGATTGGTGCTGTGGGTCGGTTTGGACATTTGAACGACCAGGCTTGATGGTCTTCAGAACCGCAAGACTTGCATTTTGGCAAAAGTTCACTGGGACATTTCAACGTAGAATGGTTTTGACTGCATTTTAAACATTGTTGCGGAGAATTACAGTTTTCAGTGGTGTGGGAGAATTCTAAGCATTTATTGCATGGTATTGGTGCTGGGGCTGGTGGGGAACTTGGATATATGGCATAATGTCTACATTTATAAAAGAGTCCCTCGTTCATCAGTTTTTCATAAGAAGCTAAGTTATTGGTAATAATTCTTACTAGCATTGTTGGTTGATCTGTTGCCCTTGAAATAATTCTCTTACAATATTGAAATTCAATATTTAAGTTTGAAAGTTTATTACTAATGTCAGTGTCTTTTATGTCATGCTCTACTCCTTTTATAATACAAGAGTATGATGGTGTTGGTTGTGTGGCATTTTTAGAGTGACTTTTATATTGTGTGGTTTCAGTAAAAGATACTATTTTCTTGTATTTTTCTAAGTTTTTTAATGTATTGGCCACAATTACTGTAGGTGTGTTTGTTTTTAATAGGTAACCCTTGGAAGTTTTTAGAATAACATCCTGGTTATTTGCTCTAACTTCTTCCCAGATATCAGCCATTTATGTTCGATTTTTAATACTGTCTGTAGCAGTTATGTAGAATAAATTTGAAAATTGTTTGTTTATTATTTCTTTCATAGTAGATGAATGATTTCTATTGATGGATTTTTTGTTGTTTTGGTTTTGAGTGATGTTTGCAGGACTAATAATTTTTTGTGGGTTTACTTTATCAATTTCAGAAGGCTGGTTTTTATATTGTGATTTTTCTTTATTAATTTTTTTAACTGTTCCTATGATTTCTTTTATTTGTTCTTCATCAAGGAATTGTAGGTTGGCTAGTAGTTCATTTTCATTAAATTTCCTTTTTTCGCCTTTTCCATTTCCCTCCATAGAGATATCCATATTTTCTAAACCTCCATCACTTGTACTTGCCATCTTAGCACACTTTAGATGTAAAATTCAGATAATACTTTATAAAAACACTTCTACACTGTGAGCTCAAATAATCTATGTGACTTGCTTGAGATTCACTAATCAACTTCTTTATGGATATATATCTGAATGATTTTAAGTTTTTTGTTAGTCGAAAATAAGGAGCAATTATGAGGTTGTGTCTTGTCTCATATTGATTCCGATTTTGGTTAACAGTGACATTTTTTTCCGCATAGTCTAAACATTCATATATTATGTATTGATTCGTTAATGTTAATATAGCTAATGATTTGAATAATGTCCTACACGATTCATGAATTTCGAATTTGTGATTACTCTTACGGCTCTTTTCTGGATTAATAAAATTTTCGATGTATGTGCCCACAGTATGATTCCATAGACATGACGCTTTGAAATATAGCGTGGTATGCTTGTATTATGGTATTCTGATCTATAGCATTAGTGAGATTTAGGTAGACATGACTCGATAATTTTTTGTGCTTGCCGTGTTAATCTACTAACCAGAAAAATTCCTAGACACTTAACTGGATTTGTGTTTGAATCTATATGTGTATGTAAATAAAAAATGAGGGTTTGTGTTTTTTTCTACATTTAATGATAATTTGACATTGTTAAAATATATGTTCTTTCCACTTGATAATATGGTTGTGTCATCTACATAACTTACTGACTTATTGTTAATGAAATGTACGATGTCAGAATAGCTTGTGGAGAGGTAATTGGAGAGACTTCTCGTTTGATTTTTTATCAACAATTATAGCGAAAAATCAGTGTTCTTAAAATAGCGGAAAACTATCGGTCGTAGAGGAAAGTGAGGAATAGGTGATTTATGCGCAATTAAAATTCCCAAATTAAAATCGTTCCAGCGGTAAAGAAGTTATTGCAAAAATCTGCATTGTGCATAAATAAAAATTTTTGAGATTTCAAAATTAGATAGTTCTATCATACTGTCAACTTCATTACTTATTTTTAAAATGTGCGTGTTTTAACCAAGTCGGTTTAATTTGCAAGAATGCAGCTTAAAAAATTAGTATGTTATGCGCTTTGTTTATTATCGAAAATCAAGCCATTCCCTAGAAAGAGACGTCCGATAGGGAAATATTTATTATTTTTGGCCATAACTTTTTTTTCTTTGTACGTATATTTTAGAAAACTATAAGAGTACCTAAGTAGAACCATAACAAGACTATTACTATGAATTTTCATTCAATAATTTCAGCGGGTTGCAAAATAGCTAGATTTAAATTTAATAATTATGTTAATCTTCCTATTTCGTAGTTTTAAATCGAGCTATTTTGCAATCCTCTGAAATTGTTGAATGTAAATTCATATTAATAGTCTTGTTATGGTTCTACTTAGGTACTCTTATAGTTTTTTAAATATACGTACTAAGAAAAGAAAGTTATGGACAAAAATAATAAATATTTCCCTATCGGATGTCTTAAACCGATACATCTAGAAATTCTTCGTGAAGTGAAACGCCATAATAGAAAAAGGTCGAAGGTTTACTGTGTTCGTTATCTGCTTTGGTAACAGATTTATCTGTTTTAATAACAGATTTACCTATTTCATTTTCTATAGGCTCTTCTGGGATATTAACTACTTCTGGAGTAGTTTTAGGCATTTTATTTGCAATTGAGTTTTCAGGCGGAACGCCTTCATAAAGTTTTGATCTTGATGTTGTGACTCCTTCAGCAAGTATAGGTCTTGATGTTTTAAAATTAATTTCATCAAAAAATTACATCACGCGCTGTAATAAATTTATTTGATTTTTTTCAAATGTCTTTTCTGACTTTGTTATGAACATATGTGGTACAACCGAAAATTCTCAAATGATTTATTCTGGACTTTTTATTATGCCACAGTTCAAACGGAGTTTTATTTTGTTTAATTGCTTTAGTAGGTATTAGATTTATTAAATATGTGGCTCTGAGTACTGCCTCACCCAACGAACTCTTATCTAATTCAGCTCCATGTACCATTGCTCTGGCCTTTTCTGTAATTGACCTATTCATACGTTCCACTACTGAATTTTGTTGCGGTGTATATGGTACTGTTAAGTGATAGCTGATACCCCTTTGAACACAAAAGTTTTTAAACTCATTAGAAAGATATTCCCTTCCATTATTGCAATATAAGTTAACAATTTTCGAATTAAAGTATGCTTCACTTTTCGCTTTTCTTGAAAAACTCCAAAAACTTCAGATTTATATGATAATAAATAAGTAACTGTGTAAGGGGTATATTCATTCGTCGATGAATGTTGTAAAATAATTTTTATTGGCAATAGCGGGTGGATTTATTAGACCACACACATCTGAATGAATAATAAATAACGGCCTTTTAATATGTGATTTATCTTTGGCTTTGGCAAATGGCAAACGCGCTTGTTTTCCATAAATACGAGTTTCACAAATATCTTGAACAGGACGCTATTTAAGCAGTTTTTGTCCAAAAATTTAATATTTTGAACTGTAAAAATTTTTGTTTGGTTATGTGACCTAATCGATCATGCAAAAGTTTATAATTGTTTCATGGTGGTTTGGAAAGTATATTCGCCTAACCTTTTAAGGGTTTAAAATTTTTAAGGTTCATTGTAATTAAATTATTTTAGGGCTTACGTCGTATAATTGTATTGTTACCCTCACACCACCATTTTCTTAAAAAATAATGGTCATACCAGCTTCCTGAATACGACGTACTGAGAGTAGGTCATATGGTATGTCTGCAGCATATAAAACATTTTTTATAATTCCAGTCACCCCTTGATCAGTTGATGCTTCTTTTGCCGTGATTGAGACATCAATTTTCACAGCAGGGATTTCCAATGGACTGTCCAGCTGTCTGTATTCTGTAAAAACCTTTTCTTGATTCACCATATGGTCTGTAGCACCAGAGTCTAGTATAAATGTTATTTCATTCACTGAATCACGTGTTTGCAGAGCTATATTGCCTACCATGAAAGCAAAGCCCTTTACACTATTTGATTTTATCTGAACTATTTGTAGGGTCCGTTGACGACTTGGTTCTTCTGTTCTTTGAAAAGACTTCGTTAAATAATAGCAGTCTTTGGTTTTGTGATTTTTGTCTACCACAATATTTACATTTTACGGTGGAATGAAAATTGTCAGTTGGTTTTCTATAACCTTGATGTGAATAATACCCCCGTTTGTTTGATAGTACCCTTTTGGTTTTGACATCTGTTCCTCTTAAAAGATGAGAAATTCTTTATTTGATTTGTTTCAGCATGTAACACTTTACTACTTGTGTCACCGCTCTCGTTTTTTAATTTTGTTTCATAGTCTAACAATTTAATTTTAACAAATGTTAGACTTAAATTTTGGTCTGTTAATATATGGATAGCAGTTACAATGCCATCATAGGATACTGGTAGAATGAGAAGTAGGTGGGCTATCTTTAACATTTCAGTTAGATTTCCTCCAACTGCTAAAAGTTCAATCATTAATTCGTCAAATATGAGGAAATGATTTATTAGTAGTTTATCGCCCTGAAACTTCAAACTTAATAAATTCTTTTGAACTGATAACTGAGTTGCTAGACTTTTTCTGTCAGATTGAATCCAGCTTGTCGATAATATTGCGAGCAGTTGCTTCTTCTGTCACATAGCATATATAATATCACTTAGGTATTTTATTATAGTACTCTTGGCTAACCGCTCCAGTTTGTTCCAGTGGTCATCGGGATTTGCTGGTGCAGCTTCGTCAAGCACTTTTAATGCATCTTCTTCTGCTAGTGAGGCTCTTAAACAAAATTTCCAAATGCTGTACCGCTCTCCATTAAATTGTCTAATGTTGCGTCTATTCTTGTTAACTTCCATTATCACTAACCACTATTTATTTTTAAGTTAATATTTATTACTATTATTATTATTACTAAAGTCGCACAGTCTCACACGAGATTTTTGTTATTATTAATTTATTGCTCTGGGCCCATAACCTTTTGGATATAAAGGAAATAGGGCTAAACAAAAACAACAGAAGTATTGTTAAATACAAGCCAGAATATTTAATTCCAAGATTTTACTAAGCTAATTCAGCAGTTTTACGCTATAATATAAACATATGCACATGTTTAGAGTACGCTTTACAGTAATGGTTTGTTTTTCTTCTTGTTGTAATATACTGAGTGAGAATATCTAATAATAAACACTCATTCGAAGAGAACTCGAGGTATAGAAGGATTTGCCAACACTGAGTTAACATACATAAGTATTTTTCAATGCCGATTATAAGAATAAAAGTATATTACTAATATCTGTTCGTTTTGGAGTTAAACATCGGCTTATTCGTTGAAAATCTATTTATATACCCCGAAGGACCGCTCAACGTCGACAGATGTAATTGGGGCATACTTAAATATCTAAACTTTTGCAAGGTCACCACATTCATGCCCGGTGTAGTAAAGTCTACTTCTTTGCCATTTAAAAAGTCTATTACACCTGCTATCCTAACATCCGGGATTTTTTAAAAACAGTCTGTAGTAAACTCTAATGTTGGCTAATATTGAAGGTCCATGTGGCTAGCCAAATTCTTAAAAAACATCCATATATGGTCTCCAGATCTTCTCGAGCAGTTGGATCCATAAATGTCTGTGAAATAGCAACTGCGTCATTTGGATTTAATTGCTGTATTACGGATTTCACATTTTTAGTAATAGTACGATGCTGCCTTTAGCCAAGTTCTCCATCATGTTGTAATAAGTTCTGGAGATAATGGAATATTAGGTAGAATTTCGTGAACAACCGTATATGACCTGGTGCTTTAAGAAAAACTTTCTTTATACTAGCTATTAATTTATCAACATTAGAGTAGTAGCATCTCCTAATAATTTCAGCAATCCTATGAAGCCCATGTGCTAAACATATTACAAGCAATATATTCCGATATGTTTCCTTCAAAATTCTTCCAACAGCTTTCATATAATTCATTCCATCGGTAAGAAATAATAAGAACTTGTCTCTATAATCTGCATATTTGTCACCCCAAAAGACTTGTGAACTTAAACAAATTCTCGCACTATAGCGGATCCAGTAACATACAATATAAATAGTTTATGCTAAAGTTTTACAGTTAAAACTAAACTCTACCAAAAAAAAAAAAAAAACTATATGATGGAGATGAATGGTGTTGTACTGGATTTTATTAATGCCATGAGAACGCTCAAGTGATTACCTGAGTACCTTAGATTGCTGGAGTATGATACGCAAGACCTTGCCATTTTAGAGCGCTGTTAATATTTTCTCAATTTTTATGATTAAAAACTTTTTTAAATGTTCGACGAACAATTCTTATTTTCGAATAATATTTTAATGAAAAATGAAATGCCAAAAAAAGTACACGGAAGTGCACTTAAAAATTGACGATTAGATTTTCAACTTGAACGGCTCATAATGTTTCGTTAAAAAATATGCATTTAACTTATCACTAATTGTTTAATAATTGCCAGTTTTTATATTTTTACAAGTTAATAGTTTGGAGAGTTCTAGTTTTCAGTGCAATTTCATGATGGTTTTTCTGAGTTGCAGTACGAGCTATACAACCAGACGTATTTAAGAAAAATTACAAAAAATTCAATCAAATCAATTTGTTTGTGTAATATATTTGTATTATATTTAGGGAATAAAGTTACTTTCTTAGAATGAACAACCTTGGAAATTCTCGCCTATGTTCAGATTCTCATGTGGAAATGTTCTGCTATTTTATTTTTTGTATCACACCAATCGTAATAAGAAATAACAATAATAAGCTGCACATATAACCACTAAATTTATTAGTAAAGGACCCCACACATTCCTTACGGAAATTGACCTGCAGTTAAATTGACTAAAAATTTAATATGTTAGAGTGTTTCGTCCATATTAGATTTTAATTAGAAAATAAATATACGCTAGATATTTACTTAATTAGTTTCGCGTGTCTCAATTTAAATTTGAATTGAATTTAATATTATTTGTCGGAGGATATTTTGTGATTTTCTTATTGCCATGCACCTAACGGTAGAAGGAAGAAAAAAGGAAGCCATATTACTACTACACTTTCATTGATTTACATAGTAATTCTTGCTGCTTTAATTGATTGTCATTATAAACTAGAATGAAATGCCCCCACTTTAAACCCTTTTCCCATTAAACAGCGCATCAGATGTATCCGTAATACAAAACTAATGCATTGTTTAAAGGGATAAAGAAGGGAGAAAAGGAAAGGAGTTTAATATATTTCACATATTGATGTAATATTATAAAGAACTATATAGTATTATAAAGTAATGTAATTCGATGAATGCCTGAATTTGGATTTTGTGAATACACTCAACATACTCATACAATTCATCATGATTTACAAATTGTAAAAAAATTTCCATCAAAATATTATAACACCACCTTTTTCTACAACAAATGATCTTTGTTTGATGTGTGACAAAAGCCTTGTAACACATTCGGTTCAAAAGTTATGTTACTTCAAAGTTGATCAAAGACAGAATTTTTGTTATTTTAGCATCAATATTTCAAAAATTGTATGTGATGGAGCATTTTTATAAATAAAATTTAATTCATCTTAAAAAAATTTTCAGAACAAAAGAACAGTGTTTTTTTTTCACACTGTGTAATGGCGAAATGCAAATGGCTGAAGAAAGAAAAACTGTTAATGGCCTTGTTGCCATGTGAACTTTTGATCACTGAGTTATAAATTATAACATACTAAATTTCTAGCCAATTTAACCATAGGTCAATTTCCATAAGGACTGTGTGGGGTCCTTTATACTTATTCATGCACAAATACATGGTAGTGGTACGTTAGTGGATCTATTTTATTTATATACAGTATATTTTCGGATTCAAATTTTTTGGAAACTTTTCGCAACAATTAGTCACAAAAAAAAAGTCGAGTGTGAGAAGGCAGACTATGTACCCCTATGCATTTTGACCTGCTGAGAACGAATCCGATGTCCGTTTTGCCCGATTGGCTCTTGCATTTTTCCTAACCTCAAAAAACGGTGAGAATACCCAAAAAATCTCAAACAAGTAAATAAAAAGCTTAAATGAGCTAACCACCATTTCCATATGTATTTTGGGGCGCTGAGGCCGAATGTAGGTGGCACGATGATCTATGGTTATTTTTAAGGAAGATACACACTGCCAAAGTCAAAGGTCCGAGGATTTCGCTTCTCCGGTGAAATGGGTCCGCCTCGGGAGCAACTGCATCTGAATGAGAGACAATAAAATTATGAAAAAATTCAGAGATACGCGAAAAGAACAGATATCGAATGGCACAAACCAGACATGCCTATGATACTTCGTTTCCGAGATAGGGCCGCTCAGAGTCACCGGAAGGAGAAAATCTCTTTTTTCCCCCATTTCTCGAGATTCTATCTCGGAAGTCATAAAAGCTAACAGACCTCTGGTTTAGGGTTCCTCGTTTAGAACCAGCGACCTTCGAGGTTGGGTCGTGTCGTTTGAGGAGCGAAATCCTCGGTCCTCTTACTTTGGCGGCTTATATCTTGCTAAAAAAATAATCGTAGATCATCGTGCTGTGCCGCCCTCCATCGGATTGAAAATTTAATTTTGAATCGATTAAGCACAAAATAGGGGGGGTCATTTTTGTCTGGAAAAAGTTAGAGAGTGAAATGTGAAGAGATGTCGAAAACGAGTACAGTTTTTAGATAATCCACCTTCAAAATTTTGAGAAAAAATGAGTGTCGCTAAAATTTTGAAAAAATTCAGGGGTACGTAGGATGGTGAGAGAAATCGAATGGCGCAAACTAGAAGTATATAGCTTTTTTGGTTTCCGAGATTGAGTCTTGAGAAGTGGGGGAAAAAGAGATTTTCTCCTTCCGGTGGCTTTGAGCTGCCCTATCTCGGAAACGAAGTATCGTTTTGTTTGCGCCATTCAAGTTCTCTGTTCTTTTTGCGTATTTCTGAATTCTGAAATTTTCATAATTTTATGGTCCCTTTTTGGATGCATTTGCTCCCGAGGCGCACCCATGTCGCTGGAGAAGCGAAATATTCGAACCTTTGACTTTGGCAATGTCGCCCACATTCGGTCTCAGCGCCCCAAAATGCCTATGGAAATGGTGGTCATTTACGCTTTTTATTTACTTGTTTGAGATTTTTCGGGTATTCTGTCTGTGTTTTTTGAGGTTAGGAAAAATGCAAGAGCAAAACGGACATCAGATTCGTGTTCAGCAGGTCAAAATGCATGGGAATGCATAGGTCTAGCTTCTCGCGCTCGACTTTTTTTTGTGCGCCTGTGTTATTGTAATATTCACAAAACATTAATGTTCCAGGACATTTCCCTACAAATTTCAGTTTTACTTCATTATATTATGTATTATTTTTTTCTTTTATTTAGTTAACAATTGTTCACAGTATTAAATGTATTTTAGGCAATTTGATATTGGTCTAGAAAAATTTGAAACAAAGCAGTTGTTTGTGCGGTTAGTAACGCCTACGTTTGTCGTAATTATAACTGTTATTCAACTCCACTATTTTCATAAAAATTTCATAGAATTGTCAGCTTCAAGAAATGTCAGTATAGTAAAAGAAGATGAAACAGATCATGACGAAGAGTTGGATCAAAGCTCATTACAAGGTGGAGCAGTTATTGAACGTAGCGAAAGGGATGATACCAAGTCACCCTCAGTGAAATTTGATTTAAATGAATTAGGAAGTAAATATTATACCAATGTTAATTACAAAACATTAAAAATGGTTTTTGTTTCAGCTATATCATCTGTTCAAGTTCAACATCTAGCTGAAAAGTGGCTTGTAAGAATGTATCGTATAAAAAATTTAACTTATTTATTCCTTGAATTGCACATGGATAAATTGGTGTTATTTCTTGCAATGCTAATGTGCGTATATGATATCTGTGCTTTATATTTTGTTATAATTATTCTAATAACATTATCTCTCACTTTTGGAAGGGTTGTAAAAGTATTTTCCATTTACGTAAGTTCTCTTTGGGTTTCGATCTTGCTGTTAGCACGTATGATTTATCAAATTAAATACATTACTCCTGAAAATTGGAATGTTACATGCAAGGTAAGACCACTATTTATATATGTATTTTTAGTAAGATTTAGTACGTATATTTAGTTGTAATAATATATCCTATTAGACACATCAAGTTCATTGTCAAAATCTCTTAATCTCTTAGCATTAAGCACTCTTAATAACAAGTTGTTGCTATTACTAAGCACTCTGAAGAAGTAATTTAAAATCACAAGTTCTAAGCTCTAAACATTTCCTAAAAATAAATTAAATACAAACTGTAGCATGTACACTGTCCAGGGAGGGGTTTTTAGGCTGGACCTTTCTCAAAAAGGGTTGTGTTTAAAAAAAAAATAGTAATTTCTTACACACTTACACAAAATACATTATAAATCTGAATATTTCACTGCTACTAAGGTTTTTGTAGGGGTTGTGAATTATGAGGACTCTGAATCATCGGAATGTTGGTTGCTGAATTGTTAATTGTTAAAGAAGTTAAATTTCTAATTTCGATTTTCATAGGTATTTTTGAAAACGTGTTTTCGCCGATTCTTATCAATATTTTTACAAATCATAATTTAGCAGATCAGGAGCGGCATATTTTAAAATTATTTTTAAATCTACAGGGTGTTTCACATAATAGTAATAAGGGAATACTTGGATTTTTAAAATGGAACATTCAACATTTTTTTGTGTTTATATTTGGCTTTTACTTCTCTATCCAGACATTTTCATTTTTGAACTTCCACTGCGGTATGGAACATAACGGCAAAATGGAACATTCAACATTTTTTTATGTTATTTGGCTCTCACTTCTCTATCCAAACATAGTCATTTTTGGACTTGCTGCACTGCAGTATTGCCACGTTATTCCACTTTTTCTGATAAAAAATGCATTTGCGCAGCCGAAACTGTAAACTGCAAAAAAGTAATTTCATAACTTTGACTGTTGTTTTACTTTGACTCTTAGTCAAGGCTTTGTACTAGTTTTCAGATCTTTCTTAGTTGAACCTAATTCTACAGGGTGTTCTCCAAGATGATTTAAATATTTAAAATGTCCTAACTCAATTTTTCCAAATGGAACACCCTACAGGATTTTACTTAAAATGACAGTCAAATACCTCTACGACGATATCCATATCCACTTTTTCTTACTTGAATTTTTTTTAATCAAAGTCAAAGAAAAGTGGTCAGGTATCAGTATGTTATTTAGTCTATTTAGTGATGTACTTTAATTTTTAATACTTACTATTTTCTTAAATGGGTGACACTCTAAATTTTTTATTTGTAGGTAGTATAGGGTTTGAGGGTGTGAGATTTTTTTGTTTTTAAAAATATGCAATAAAATAGTTAAATTAAAATTTGTTGATGCAAACTATTTAACACAAATATTGAAGAAGAAAAAATATGCACAATATTTGAAGTAGAGACCCTCAGCTACCTGACAGTATCTTAGTTAATCAATAAAAGTTCTTAAAATATTTTGAGTCACTTAATCAAGAAATAACTGAACATAGGCTCCCAATGGGATATTTGTTACGGTTGTTAGACCAATGATAGCGTATGCCTCAATAATTTGGTGGTCGAAAGAGCTGGAATAAACAACCAAAGTCAAATTTTCTGGATTGCAGAGACACGCATACTTGGCAATAACTGGTGCAATAGGCACTACATCGTCAGCTGCTCTGGAAGTCCTGGAACTACCCTCTCTCCATATTTACCTTAAGAGAGAGGCCAGGTGGGCAACATACAGAATCCATCAATCGGTAACTAGTATGCCACAGGCTAGCATCATGGAGCACAACAGGCTGTTGGACGACTTAAACTGACGCAGCATCCTGGGAATGCCTTCAGATGTGATGCTTACCTTGATCAACCATGAACTGCCCTTGAAAGTCCTGTTCCCTGGAAGAGACAAATGGGATTGGAATAAAACCGACCTAAAAAGGGCAGACAGCTATTGGTTCACAGACGGCTCCAAAAAAGTCCATGCCATTGAGCTGTGTGTACGGAGGCTCGAACAGACGCAGCCGAGACACAAATCAATAGAAATATTTTCAAACAGCCAAGTGGCTCTTAAAGCCCTTGGATCCTACCGTTGTTACTCTAATATGAGTTGGATAGGCAGAAACAACAAACTGATTGATCTGGATACCTGGCCACTCTGGCATGGAAGGCAACGAATTGCCTTGCTGATTTCTGGCCAGAGAAGGCACGGCAACCAAATTTATAGGTCCAGAATCGGCACTTGGCATACCTACTAACTCTGCCAAGACTGCTATCCTAGCCTGGGCTGAATTGAAAACAATCCAACACTTGCAGGAACTATCAGGCTTAGTTCACTCAAGTCAAGAACTAAAAAACTATTAGAGTTAAATAAGCCTAATTGGCCTATACACTGGACACTGCAGATTAAATCATCACCTATGCAGAATTGGACTGGAAACGCCGAATACTGTCTGTGTCTGGAGGATGATGAAAGGCAGAACACGTTCTGTGTACCTGTCCTGCTGTAGAAAGAACCAGGTTCTCATTGTTTGGCAAAGGGCGACTGAAGCCAGAGGACCTGGACGGTTTCTCACCTAACAAGATTATCATCTTTATTAAAAAGCTGAATCTGAACTATAACTAAGAGTGAGCCACAATAAACCTGATGGTCGCAGTGGAAGGTCTGACAAGAGTCCACTCACATATTAACCTATTAACATACTATAGTGTGTACCTACCTTTAGTACACACGCAACTAACTTCAGTTAATATTTGACAGTTGACATAAAAGTTATTCTAAATACAATTGTTGTTTTAATATAACGTTAAATACTCGTTACATGGTGTCAGAAGTTACACTAGGCTACCAATGGAGTGCACATCAAAATAATAATTCTAAATGTGAAAAGTAGAATTTATTATTTTACAAATTAAAATGTTATCAGTGAAAGCTAGCTTGAGTGTAGTAATGGCAGTAATACTATGTATACTTTTAAGATGTGTTGATTTTCAGAGTGAATGAGTATGATTTACATCCGATTTTGTGGTTAAAATTTATTTAATGGAGCATTAACATTAATGCTAATGTCACAGAGTTAATATTTAAATTTAAATTTATGAAGGCATTGGATATAACATTAGCCTATCGACCTCAATTAGGGTTGTGGGCATGCTCACCGTGCCCACTACAGTGGATCCGCGCTTGCTAGCCAACATTACCATGTAGAAGCTGCAAATTGAATTCGGTTATTGTAAGACAATGAGATCAAATATGCTACCCACAACACCCTTTAGCTCACTGAATTACCAAGTCGGTCAAATATTCACAGCCACCAGGTGGATAGAAAGTTAGAGGAAAAAAACATATTGTAGTAAAGCAGCTTTATTTTGAAACTTAAATAGTTTTAAGCCATGGGAGAAAGATATAAAATTCAAAGTTATAGAATATACTACCTGAAATTGATTAAAAAATTAAAGTGACAAATTCTAATTAACTCTCGAGCATGAGACATCAGGGGTGGGGTCAATATACAAAAACAATATAGCATAAACAATAAATACATATACAAAAAATTATAAAATAGAAATGAAAAGTATATATTCAAACATTCACGTATGGTCAGTTCCGTGTAAAATGAATGTTTTATTATTATAGAAGCAAAAGTTGAATGATAACAATTTTTACAATATCAAATCTATAATTAGTTACAAAGGGAGACCGACAAGTTAATATTCGGTGTGCCAGTTGTAGAACTAACATATATTTTCACACACCAGGAAAGAGAGTTACTGGAGAACACTACGCCGAGGTTTAAATTCGACACTCGACGTTTTCACTAATCAGTTTTTCAGGAAAACCATTGATGAAAGATAAATGTTAATGACAGGATGCAATGTCCAGAAATTATAATTCTGATTACTGAACATCCAGGTAAAGTTGTGTCCAAAATATAACATTCAAAGCGGCATCCCTTAAGAATTACATCGCAGAGAGCCGCACGCTTGCAAACGAACACCTGCTTAATGCGTTCAGAATCGGATTCAAGATTTTTATGAGTACATTCTTATTTTACTTGTCTTATGACAACTCTCCATTTAAATATTTATTACCTCAAAAAACACTACTGGCAAATTTTCCAATTTAATCTCATTAAAATACTAGCACTACACTACAGTTTTTTTTTTCTTCTTATCTGCAGTTTCAACAGAAAGGGCAGGCACCACAAAAATAACAGAACATTAGGTTCATATTTATTCAGCGAATAAAAAATTGCCGTCAAAGCAGTCATCGTATGTGCTTTATAAATATGAACTCAGCTTTTTAGCATTTCTTTTATTACTGTCAAATATGTTTGTTTTTAAATGTTTTACTTCCCTCGCATACCAAAGAGAAGTATTGTATTCGAGAAAAAATCACCCTCCGAGATTTTTTTGGATTTTCACGTTTCAGATCACGTAGATTACGAAAATATAGGTTTTTCAATTCAGTCAGTCTGTCTGTCTGTCTGTTAGTGTATTATCTAAAAAACTACTTGACGTAGAGCAGTCAAATTTGGTAGGTAGCTGACGCTGCTGTCAGCGATGAAATGGTTAAACTTTCACTGGAAAATATACAGGGTGGACCGTCTAAATGGAATAAATAATGGGAAACATTTTTTTTACTCAAATTTAAAATTTCCACGTTTCATGGCATTCTAAACCTATTTCAGAAAAAAAAAAATCAAAACTTTTTTTGGTCGGATGACACTTTAAAATGTTCTCCAAATGTACCTTCCTCAAAAAGGTAAACGTATAATAATAGTACACGCGGGTAATGAAGATGGATTTGTAAAAGGGTGTTTAATGCTTTTCGCAAAAAACATAGCAAAGTCATCAGCCGATTACCACCAAGATATGAATGCCACTTTGCAAAATGGTTTGTAGGTCATATTGTTAGATAATGCCTCTTACCATTCGCGACAAGCTGAGAAAATACCAACGACTTCGACGCGAAAGTTTGAATTAATTGAATTTAAAAAATAAAAGGTGAAAAATGCAAACATTAAAAAAACATTTGTATAGACGAACTTGCAGAACAACATGGTCATACAGTTTTAAGACTGTGAGTTAAATCCTATTGAAAAAATTTGGAGTGCATTAAAAAATTACGTTCGAAACACAAGCCCCCGACTTAGTCATAATGTGATACATAACTTATTAGACAGTGGGAAGCCCATAGAAAAGCATTGGACGGGATGCGTGAGCCATATTAAACAAAATTGAAAATCAATATTTTGCCACAGTTCCTCAACAACAACCGATTATAATAAATCCCAATGATTCATCATCATCGTCATCTTCCGGGGAAGAAGAATAATTTAATTATTGGCGCATGCATTGCAGTAAGTAGGTTTAATCTAGATACCAATAATAATGTTGTCTTATACAATATACAAAAGGAAATATTTTTTTGTCACATATACCAAAAAAAGAAACAACAATGTATTTTAGCTACACGTGCTTTGGCAATACACATGTATATATTAGAATTATACAACCATTGTTAGGTAGATTCAATATAATGCTAGAATTAAATCCTAAATAAAACGAATGTAGGGTTGCTGTATTTTTATTTAATAATAGGTAGAACTGAAAAATCCAACATTTATGAAAGCAAGGAATATTTTACTTTCATTGTTTCATTACTTGCCAAACTCTGAAATTCTAACTCCGGCTCTGCAAGTCAACGTGGACTCTAGATACTAGACTAATACGCATAATAAAATTCGACCAATCAGTAGATCTGTAGCAGAATTTGCCATCAATCAGATTTAGTGGGCGTAACTTATTTACTTAAATCGGCGGTAGTTTATAAAAAAAACTACTTAGTTTAATTTGTGGTCATTTTTTGTCACACCTCCAGACAATAGTAAAAAAAGAATAAAGGAAGCCGCAAATGCTGCTTATATTTTGGATTTGAGTTTACTACAGGATCATGACTTGACTAACTAAATACATTAGCAGACGTTGTTCATGGCGTCGGCCATTTAAAATGCAAACAACGAAGAAGATAGAAGATGTTGGTAAAAGTACTTACAGTTTGATTCCTCTGTAACCTGGTACACTACTTCACTTTACAATTTATGATACATTGATAACATTAATTAATCAATTTACCAAAGCAGGTAGACTGGATGACCAATATAATAAACTGTTTTAAAATGTAGTACAATTCTACACACCCGACCCGGCCAGGGGTATGCCGGGTAATATCTATTTCGACACGATTCACCGTATTCATGCCAAACATGGAGGGATAGTTTTGATTGGTTGTTTATAAAGTGACAAAAGATGTACCGCGCAATGGATCTATTTAGTCATTCGTATAGATTTCTAGCATACTAGCAGGGTAGGCTTAAGGCAATTTTAGAACAAAATATTAAAGAAAAGCAGTATTTTAGGTAAATTACTCTTATTATTGAGTGGACAAAAAGTGACCCTTTACAATTTATTACATATACCAAACCAGAAATTATTGATTTTTAAGCAGTACAGTTTTTGTTAAAATACTTCTTATTCTGTTTCCTCCTACATCTTTTAAATTTCGTAAACTTTTATTCCCAATAAAGTAATTTTATTACTATTAATTATTGTGTTCTGTTTCAGCAAATACATAAATTATTTGTTTTACTGTAAAGGATCAGAAAAAGAAGTAATGAAATTAACATGTGTTTTTCTGTAATTTCCATACATTGAAGTTTATTTAAGAAAATAAATATGTATTTATTAAAATAATGAAAATATTGTACCTATTTTATGTAATAATTGTTGGTTCAATTTTCATAAACTTCTAGGTACTTACATAACCGCAAATTTAACAAATATGTGTTGAAAAGATATTAAAATTTAATTGCTATTTTATCTTACTAGAATCAAACAGAACCCCATCATGTTACGACTATGAAGTTTATACTTATTTGTGAAACAATCGATTTACATCTTTTCTAAACTGCTTTCTGATAATGGAACAACACTACCCCATTTTATAATAACTATGTTGTCAATAAACTGTACCACTTCTTCACCACTGAATCGCTCTGGAATTCTAAAAACACATGTTACCATTATTGAAGGACACGTAAATAGAGATATTTGTCATTACGGTAAACGAACTTGCACCAATCATCTTCGAAACATTACAGATTTTTGACAATAAAGCTGCAAATCAGGATCTCTGGAAATGTTTACATCTGAAGTGCCTCAGACAGCGATTATCTCAGCAACGAGCAACCTAATACACATTATGTGTCTACTGTTAAGTTCTTTGATCGAAGGGGTGAACCATCATTAATAATAGACCATAATTCATGGGTACATTGTTCGGGCCAAAATATGAGGATATAACCAAACATGCTTAAGTAAATTGTTGCTGTGGAAAAAGATACAGGGTATCAAATATGTATTTTTTTTCTTTTTCTTACAATATAAATACACATTTATTACCAGAAAGAAAAAAAATGTACAGGCAAAAGTGAAGATACCGCGTAACGTTTTTTTCACTAACGCCTAGTATATAAAATATCATTAGACAAACATTTAGTTAATACTATATTATAAAGATAATATAATTTAAAAAAATAATAATACTTGTATATACAGTGTGTCCCATCTCAAGTGGACACACCTTGATGTGTCGGTTATTATTCGGCAGATCGATTTCAAATTTTTCTTTGTTAAGAAACTCTTCAAGGCGCATCTTTTTATGATTTTCAATATATTTTCAATTGTCACACCAACCCACTGCGTTCACTCAAAAATGTGATTTTTCTATATTTTTCTTAGCGTTAGAGATACAGCAAAAAATTATCAAGAAAAGTTGTTCACAATCAAAAAATAACACTAGATACTGAGTTTCATCAAAATATGCGTATTTTGATATTTTTATAAAATTTGCAATTATTCAGAAATTTAATTCTTAATATTTAGACTTGAGCAAAGATTGCTGTGGAAACAAGAAAATACGGCAAGTGTCCATAAAAAACGTCAAGCGTGTACCTGTGTTTTTTAAATTTTTCTCTTGAACATTGGCTGAACAGTGATTGAGTATCACTGAAAAAGTTGAGATAATTAGACTTACTGGCGAAAATATCCGTTTTACCAGAGCAGTAGCTCGAGAATTTAATGTAAGACATCCATTACGTCAAATTAATTACTCAGTTGTTGCTAAAATTAACAGACTTTTCTACCAAACTGGTAGTGTAATAAAAACTAAAAGAAAGAGAAATAATCGGCAGAATGTAGACCAGGTAATTTTAGACGCTTTCAATGACAATCCTCGTAGTAGCATAGGAGATATGGCATTAAACTTGAATTTAACTCACAACAAAATTTGGAGATGCCTTCGTCGATACAAATTGAAGCCATTTAAACCCAAATTTCTACACACCTTGGAGGAAGGTGATGATAACAGACGGCTTGAATACTGTTTCTGGGATCAAGGCAATTAGGTGTTTTCACAAATTTTAAATTCACTTTCACTGTGAAGATAATGCTTTATTATAATTAAAAACACTTGAATTTTGAGAAACAGTTGAATAATACCTTAAAATACGCCATTTTAATTTTGTATTGAAATTTTTTCGCCAAAAACACTACATCAATTCACTACGCACTCATGGCGTCATCAGTTATACTGTCAGTGTCATTTTGTGTTATAAACAAGTTATTTTGCAGATAAATTTCCTAAAGTAGCTTTTGCTAATCCCGTATTAGGTAGGCGTTACTTATTTAATCACATGTAAAACGTAAATAAAGTGAATAAAATGTTGTGTTTAACAATTTTTAAATGCAATTTAAGAAATTAATATAATCGATGACGTCACTGAGTGTTTTACATACTCGTTCAATTACTACAATTTTATGTTATTTATTTGTTGAAATTTTAATTTGATGGACGATAGAATGCTGTTTAAATATCAATAAGGGCTTTAGTATAACAAGTACTTCATTTTAATAATATCAAAAAAGCAAATTTGCACATAGTAAAAACACCTAATTATCTTAATGATCGACATTTTTTGGAAAAAATTATGTTTACTGATGAAGCGACCTTCACCACCAATGGTGTAGTATCATCGCAAAACTGTAGGTATTGGGCAACAGAAAACCCGCATTGGGTAATCAATTGTAAACGACAGTATTCTGATAAAGTGAACGTGTGGTGCGGTATTTTAGGAGAAAGAATAATAGGCCCTTTCTTTTCCTTTGAAACTTTAAATGCTATAAGACTGCTACACTCTTTGAACAATGAATTAATGGAGGTAATTGATGATTTTCCACTGGCATTGCGATGTTTTTTCATCTGGATGGAGCATCGATTCACAACTCGATAATTGTCCAACAATGGTTGAATGTTAACTTTATCTTGGTTTAGTGCAAATCAACTAAGTCTCAATGACGACAAAACGATGCAATGCATCTTCACTTTAAGAAATTGCGACTTCATTAATCCCTCTTCTGTTAAGTTTCTAGGAATCTATTTAGACCCCAAATTGTCATGGGAACAACATACAGACCAGCTGTCAAGGAAATTGTCAAAAAATATCTATTGTTGAGGAATTTATATCAATCAGTGAATAAGTCGGTACTGGTATCAGTATACTACAGCCTCTTCCAATCACATATGGGATATGGCTTATTGGCATGGGGACACTCACCTCATGCAAAGCAGATATTCAATGGATGTTTAAAGATGGATCCTATAAAGAATGTTTCAATACAGATATTCAAGTTACAACGGAGAGCTATAAGAATTATTAGTGGCGTAGCGTATCGAGAGGATGCACGACTCAAATTCGTGGAACTGAGGATATTGACTCTAACATCCTTGTATATTTTTAGATGCCTAATGTGGGTCAAAGAAAATCTGAACCTATTTCAGCTGCGTGATGATATATACGATTACCATACAAGACAACACATGAATCTTGATATTGAATACCATAGAGTAGGCAAAAGTAAAGTTTCTACAAATTACTATGCTCCCATACTATATAATAAACTGCCAGAAGAAATGAAAAATCTGCCCTTCAAAAAATACAAAGAATGTATAAAAAATATCCTAACTGTAGGGGCATTTTATACCTTGAACGAATTTCTAAACAGTGACATACAACTTATAGAATTATGAGAGATTTTAACAACAGTATATGTTATTATGTAATATTTTTTAAATACCTAAGCTAAGTTTATTTTGTCTTTGTCTATTTATTTTATATTATAATTTCTATTTTACTTAGTTTGTCTTTCATATAACATGTGCCTTAATCTTATACTTATATATTTACCTTATATTTTAACCTCCTTATTGTATGTTGACGTGTGTAAACACTTTGTGTACCAACACCGATAAAGTATTGCATTGTATTGTATTCTCAAAAATGGATGGGGCGAAACACCTTTAATCGAGTGTCCTCCTAGATCTCCTGATATTACCCCGCTTGAGGCCCCGAAGTAGGCAAGAGCTTTGTGATAGAATCACGCAAGCTTGTCAAGAAATTAACATTCAAGAACTACGACGAGTAGCAAGGAATAATAAAAAACGCATTGAGAAGTGTTTTACTATTGATGGTGGTTTAGTTGAAAAAGACTACATTTAAGTACTTAAATACTGTGTTAATATTGTTGCATTAATGGTTATTAGATTTCTTACACAATAAACTAATTTCAGTATTTTTTGTTTCTGTTTCCACGACAATCTTTGATTTAAATTTCTGAATAATTGCAAATTTTATGAAAAATATTAAAATATGCATATATTAATAAACTCAGCATCTAGGGTTATTTTTTGATTGTGAACAACTTTTCTTAATAATTTTTTGATGCATCTCTAACGCTAAGAAGAATTTAGAAAAATCACATTTTTGAGTTGGTGTGACAATTGAAAATATATTGAAAATCATAAAAAGATGTGCCTTGAAGAGTTTCATAACAGAAAAATTTGAAATCGATCTACCGAATAATAACAGAAATATCAAGGTGTGTCCACTTGAGACAGGACACATTGTATATTATGACATCTAGTAATAAAATATTAGATGTAAAAGAAAGTTCACTGGCTATTACATGTGAAGCATACAGCCCAAGATTGTTTCTTGGGCTTGTTTTTTGAACGTGGTAATACTGATTGTTGTATTATTGTGTAAGCATGTCATTTTATTAAAAATGTCTTATGCTGGGGAATAGACAGCATATTGTTGTTTCTAATCTCTACATTATGCAATTCTCTATGATGTACCATTAATTCTCGTAGCTACGTTGGACTTTTACTTTTAATATCTTATCTATCAGGCAGCTCATATGTAAGAGTCTCCTCTGTTCAATTGTAATCCAACATAGGCTCTGATATGTTAACTAGTTTGCTCTCATCTTGGTAAGAACATCACAAATCTTGTGCAAGAATGTTGTATTTTTTGAAGTCTGCATATATTAAAAACTGTTGAGTAAGATCGTAGAGAACATCCATGTAATTACATCAACTTTGTTGATGAATGAATTATCTGTGGCCCATTGATACACATGTTGTAAATCTTGATTTAGAAATTAAGATAAATCTGTAAATCGTCAGCAGACATCTGAGCTGAACATTTTTGAATTACTGAGCATATATCTGGACCCTTGGGGATGCCTATTTGGGTTGTTTTAAAATCAGATAATAATACTTCTCTTTGTTTATACAATTTGACGACTTGTCTATCACGAAGTTAGCTGGACAACCAATCTAATGTGTCATTCGTAATTTTATAAAAAGATAGCTTTGCAAGAAGCAACTCTATATTAATTGAGTCAAACGTTTTTAACAAATTAAAACTAGTGGTGTGCATTGGCTGTTATCAAAACACCTTGTTATATCATTGCTAATCTTGGGAAGTACTGTAGTACAACTAAAAGCTTTCCTAAATCCCAACTGGCAAGTTAGTAAGATTCTATTATTGTTAAGATAGTCGACAACCTGATTATTTACTACTTTTTCTAGTAATATAATAATAATAATAATAAATTTATTCGTTCCTTTGGCCAATAATACATTGGATAGTAATATCCGAGAAGGAGCAGGTAAGATGCTGATGGGTCTCAAATCATTTAGGATTGAATTGTTTTTTTTAGGGATAGGTGTTACTGTGTAAATACTTCTATATGAAACACTAGTTTGTAATTTTGTCGGTTGTAACTAAACATTAGATATTAGTTTTTACAAATATTTAACAAGTCAGAAAAGGCATATTTAAAATGTTTAATTTTGTGGTGATTTCATGAAATTCGATTTTGATTGGTGCTTATATGCCACCAATTTTATAAATCCTTGACAGTAAATGCTTTGATTGGACCTAGCCTGATAACATTATTCATGTTTTACATACTTTCAAAGTAGTAAATCCACCCATTATAATATCAACATTTTCACGAAGTTTCCTGCTAATTATTAAGGTATATTTTCAGAATGGTACGAATGTAACAATAACTGACCAAAATGGTACGGATATAGCAAACAATGCCCATTGGTTCGGATTTGATAAAACTGATGCAGTGTCTGGTTTAGTAAAGTGGAATATTATATATATTTTGGTTGTTACATTATGGTCCGTAGTATTAATAAGACAGCATTATTACCGTGCTTCAAGAGGAAAACCAACTACAAGAGCTTTTTTTATGTTCCCTAAAATTACAAGGGTGGACGCTGATCAAAATATGAAAAATTTTTTGAAGTATATGGCTAATTATGGCTTCTATAAATTTGGTGTTGAGGTATGTAGTGTTTTAAAGTTTTTTAAAAATATTTTAAATAATTCCATTTTAGATTTCATTAATGGCCACTGTAGCATTAATTGGTGTAAGAATGGATATGTATGCACTACTATATTCGATTTGGTTAATTGTTCTTTTTGCCATGAAGAGAAGTTTACTGTCTAAAGTGTGGATTTGTTATCTCATATTTATAGCTGCTTTACTGCCAGTACAATATTTCATGGCAGTGGGACTTCCACCAACTTTTTGCCAAAGTAAGAAATTTTGCAGTGCCTTTTTTAATATGTGTAAATGGAGATAAATAATTATTTACCTCCATTACCGAAAATAACTGATTTTTAAAATGTAGGAAAGGGTGACTTGACTGGGTCAATTTGTTGAAATTACATAAGATAGAGACAAATTGTCAGATAAGTGATATAATTTAATTTTTCATTGTTCCACTCATATGGTTCTAGTTCACACTATGATCAGGGCAAGTGTAGTAAATATGTGAAATTTCTTATGTCACCTCCTTTTGGAAAGCATATAAAATTGTGCGTTCCATTTATCTACATATGAACACTTTAAAAACGCTGCTCCATAAGAAAAGTGGGGATTTAATAAAACTTCGGAGTTCAGTGTACAAGGATTTACACAAACAGTGAGCTTAACTTCTTTCTTATTGGTGATTAGCAGGATTCGGTGTCAGTGCTCTATTCCACCATTTATCAGAGATAAATGGTGGAATGGAGTAAACCTGGAATCAATCTAGTGAACTTTTTGTTTTTTTTTTTTTTTTTTTTTTTCGATAAAATGTTCTTTATAAAAAGTTTTGCTTATCCCGGGAAGCCATGAGCAGAAGTCAGATTTGTGATAAAATGTAAAAAGTGTAAAATTTTCATTAAGCAAAATGCTCATATTTTTTATTGTCTTTGAGAACTTTATTTACGGTAATCCTAAAAAGAGACATCCGATAGAGAAATATTTATTATTTTTTCCGTGACTTGTTTTTATTGTATATTTAAAAAAAACTATAAGACTACCTATATAAGTAGAACCATAACAAGACTATTACTACTATTACTCAAAAATTTCAGTGGTTTCCATAATAGTTAGATTTAAATTTAAAAATTATGCTTCCTATTTTGTAGTTTTAAATCTAACTATTTTGGAAACGACAGGAATTACTGAATGAAAATTCATAGTAATGGTCTTGTTATGGTTCTACTTAGATAGTCTTATAGTTTTTTTAAACATATGTACTAAGAAAAAAGTTGTGGCCAAATAATAAATAATAAATATTTCCCTATAGGATGTCTCTTTCTTGGAAATGGCCGCATTGACATAATTGTTTAAAAACTCAAGGAGCCAAGAAACTGCAATAATCATCTTTTAGAGAAAATAAATGATATTTTGTAACTATTTTATTTTATGAAGACAAAGATTATAAAAAACGATTCAACTCTTACTTTACATTTAAATATGGTTTTGTCAAAGAGGGAATACACATTAAGAAGCGAAAAAATAAAATAAATAAAGCTGGAACTATTCAATAATTTTCAAGAATGCGTAAGCTAAATTTAATTAAATATTATTATGGATGTGTATCTCTTGAAGTTCTACACATTGAATAGTTCTTGTTTTGATTGTGTAAACTGGTGCAGGTCTTTAGAGGTGTTTCAAAATCTCATGAGCTTTGACCTTGGTATACGCAGAGACATAATTTCGGTGATCGTCTCATTTACACAACTTCCTAAAAACATCAGATTTAAGATTTGCACTTTATCCCGAGCTGTCATTGTTTACAGACCTCCATTCCAACGGCCTATTGAGATTAATTTAGAATCTAGTGAATTTTGCACGGGGTTATTCATCTAATCCCAACAATATGTAAGTAAATCATTCTATTCAATTTCTGTGATAGCCGAGTCAATGTTTTCAAAATGTACTTATTGCGCATCTCGCAGTTCATAAGGTTCTGAAAGTACTCTAAGCTGATTATTTTCAGTTCTAATTTGTTATTTTTTTACTCTCATATTTTTGTGTCAATAATTGAATTAAATATCTTAGAGTTAAGTAGAGTTGAATTGTTTTTATAATTTTTGTCTTCAATAATAAAATAGTTCCAAATCGTTACATCCATTTTCTGCGAAAGGAGATTATTGCTCCTTTTTGACTAAGCCCTATATTTAAGCACTCCTTGAGTTTTTAAATGATTATGTTAAATAACGTTTTCAAAAAAGATAAAAATTAAAGGCATTTTGCTTTAATATAAATTTTACATTTTTTAACATTTTGTATATTTTATCACAAATCTGACCCAGGATAAACAAAATTTTTATAAAAAATGATATTTTTTCAATAACCAACAATGAAAATAAGCGAGTTTTACTGTTGTTATATTTATAATAAACACTTCTTTACTATTTAATGTAACAGGCTAAAAGTGTGACTTTTAACAGAACTTGTTTTATTCTTCTCACACTAGTGATGGACGATATACCATGAGCTGTGATTTAATCATTGATGTTATTACTAAAGTTGGTACAAAAGCGTGACGTGATCACGTCTTTCCGTATTTCATTCCCTTGCTGCGGTCTATGTATCATTCAACCAATACGGATATATTTTTTACAATATAAATAGATGACGGGCTTGTGATGGGTGATATAGGGCTGCAATGATTTCGTGATGTTGGTTAGAGATGGGGTCAGGACAGAACATTTTTGTTACAAGACCAGAAATAAATAATTACTAAAAAATATGAAATTCGACAATAAACAGATAAAATCATTTTTATGTGTTATAAATATTTAAAAAAAAATTAACATTAGAAAATAAACTTACCATTTAAATTTAAAAAAATATGTAAAAACACAGTTAATAATATATAATTACATAAAAAGAAGATATTTAATTGAGCAGAAATAAGTGCGGTTTGCATTTTATTTTCTTACTTATTTAACGCCGGTCTATTTTCATATTACTAAGGCCAATCACCGACGCCAGAAGATGAGCTACCTCCAAACTGGAAATTTTGCCGAACCTATTCTCTATCGAGGATTTTTTACATGCCTAACATTTAGTAGACAAGGGATGAACTGTTTTACATCCCTTCCGAAGGATTGTATTTATGCAATGTAACCCCCGCCTAAAGTTATATACCTTCTATGCATGTGCTAGAAGGTAGAGTGTGAATGCCATATTTCCCTGGATAGGGTCACTCATCCAAGTACTATCCACGCCCGGTGTTGCTGCCTTTTCATATGTATCGAAATGTGAGTATATATAGGCAGGCGACCCCACATAACAAAATGATATGCAATGTACATACATTGTATCTTCAATCTATGGATATGTATATCCACAAGATGGAGATAGTATATCTAATGTACATCTAATGGATGTGGAATTAACATTCCCAGCAGATACGTTTGTCGCCGACTTCCATATCCATTTTATATCCACTGAATGTACATAAACATATGCAATGTACATTCACTGGATATGAAACACACATCATATACACAATCGTATATTTTATGAATATACATTACATATCTCTGAAGTAGTTTCCACGGACATCAAAACGTCTATTGAATACTGCACCCGACGCGTGTTGCCCCAGTCATGTTGGCATCATCGGCAGATGATTAAAATGAAGAGTTTTAAGGATCCCGATGATACCAACACGATTGGAGCAGCACGCATCTAATGAAAGTATTAGAGTGTTTTGATGTTCGTGGGAACTACTTCAGAGGTATCCAATAGTATCCCTATAAGAGGTAATAAGACACAGATAGCTTAATAAGAAATATATTTTATATAACTATTTTAAACATACACAAACCTTACAAAATAACCTAATATTACACAATATTTAAAATTTTCAATATTGACGTATACTTCTATACCTTCCGGTAGTTTAACAAATTGTAAACATATGTATAATACCTACTATTATAGTTACTCATGTTCTACATATATGTTTACGTAACATTCTCAACCATCAGTAAGTTATATAATATGAACGTATGTAATTTTTATTCACTATATTTATAAAATACCCAATATGACATAACAGCAAATTTTTAGGCCTCTGTCACTTTCCGCCATCTTTACTAAACACACACCTGCCACAATCAGTTAAATATGAAACTTGTAAATTTTCTAACCCTAAAAGAGTATGTATTTACGAATCTAAAGAATTGCATTATAATAAATATACTCTTACATCATGGGAGCTTCATGCAAATGTAACAGCATAATATAGCAATAAGCAAATATAAAATCCAGAGAATGAGAAAGAGTTAACTTTCATCACACATAAACACTATGCACACAACGCTACAGGGCTTAATCGCTTAATGGCTGCTGGCGGTGCGCTGACGTAGTATGCCATAAATTAGTAGCGCATGCGCATCAGATAATGAGATAAAATTCGTGTATGCGTATAATTTAATTATACCTTAATGGACATGTTATGTATAAATCATTATGTATATACCTCCAGCAATATACACTGTATATGACGCTGATGCATATCAGTAGCTGAATATACATTTCATATCATATGTATATTTAACAATACATATTCAAATTCCAACACCTAATGCATATGCTGTGGATGTACATATCCATGAAATGTTATGTGGGACTCTATGCTCACTTCATGGTTTGCATTAACTTTTGCATCATACTGTCTTCCAGTCTCTATGTCTTAGTTCCGTTACAATTTAACCTGCCTTGGAAAGAAGCTTTCGCATGGAACTGACGAAGCCAAGGCACAAAGAATTTCCTGTGCAACTTGTGATGGGTGAGGTAATATTTCTTGCGTTGTTGCCACCAAAAAATGAATCACTATCTCGTGGTATCAATTCTTCTTCCATGTAAAGGTGCTTCTTAATAATTTCACGCGAATTAGAATCCTCTTTTGATTGATTAGCAGCAACACTTTTATCAAAAACAGACTAAATAGACATGTTGCTCCCATTATCAATATTTTTAGTTCAAACAGGGTATTCAAAATTAGGCCAGCTCAGCAGCCTATAACGAACCTGACAGCACTCCCTTATTAACCTTACTACCAACCTTAGGAAAAATAACAACGCTAAAAATGGTGCCAACTTAACCTAAAAGAATAAAACTAACTAAATGATTAAAGAAAGATTAATCACTAGATTATATAACAATAAGTACATACCCCATCAGGGGGCAAACTGGATATGATGAAAGATTCTTTATAGGAACGTTTCAAAGCATTTCTAACAGATATAATGATAGATAGTACTTACTTAATACTTTTGAATATAATAGTTTAAGACAAGATTCGTAAATAAATTCAATTTAGAACGCTTTCTTCTCTAGCACAACCAAACGTGGATTGTCAGAGAAATACAATGTTGATATTTTAATTGGATTTTCAATTTTTTATTGAATAGCTAGGTATTTTGTAGATAAATTCATTTTAGAATTTTTTAAATTTCTAGCACAATTGACGAAATGTGTTGTAGAATGACATAGTTTATATTAATTTATAAGTTCTCATTCTGTATTTGACGATGGTATTAAATCAAAACGCTACGAAGAGTGGGAATCAAGAATGTACGGATTGTTCTGTTCATGAAATAGATGGATTAAGTTGTTAAGAAGTTTAGTTTAGTTTTTTAATGTACCTGTTATATGTCGCTTTGAGTTTGTTGTGTTCAAGAAGAAAATTAATTGTACCAAACAAAACTGAATTGAAGTGTTTGAGTTTTCAGCACCGTCCACTCTCCCATTCTGCTCTCCACAGAAGCTATCTCAAAAAACCAGAATGCAAAGATTCAAAATTAATATTTTCATAGATAGATTTTCTTTTTAATTATCATAGATTACCTACTTTCTGCTGTTTGCAAGATCCTATAAAGAATATGTTTTATTATATTTGCAAAAAAAATAATTAACTTTAAAATATAATGTAAAAGCTAGGTACAGTGGGAAGTCACGAGCTGCAAGATTTATCCATTTCTAATAAATATAGAACATTATGTAGAGCAGTTTTTAGGGGCTAATAACTTATTAAATTAAAACTGTAAAAATAATGTATCTAGCTTACTTTGAAAGTGTATTCAAATATTTAATAATTATTATTCATCATGTTCAAGTAATCTATTTCACAAATTTCAAACACTTCAAAAGTATTATGAAGTTTTCAGTAAGTTATTTAATAAATGGATTTAGTGTTTATCTCTTGTTATAATTTTTTAAACCTACGGGTTATTATGGAAGGCTTCCTAGGGGTGGAAAAACGCGACAATATTATTTATATATCATGCTTCCACTATTACTGTGCATACATGTGCATATATGTATTGGTATATGTATATGCGCAATTTACATATTGGATTCCAATTCCATCACATTGACGTTTAGGAATAAGAATCATGAATATTGTTGTACTTATTGTATTATAATATTCTTTATGATTCAAATAAATAAATAAATATATTTTTTATAAATCACACATGACATCTATCAATGAATCTCTAGTAACAACAAAAATTAATAAGTAATTATTTACTTTATGAATGGACTAATACACCAATTTCCATTGACTACGTTTTCAGATAGTGTTTGATAAAAGAGACTTACGGATTTATTTTCGAACTTTTTTTCTTTACCGTTTAGCCGGAAAAAAATAATAAAGCTGAAAAACTTTCCACTCTGACGTCAATTTGCCCGTGACGTCACGATATGAAGCCGGCAACAGTGCATTGTCCTGATGCCTAAATTTGTATTTTAGTTTAATTTTTCAGTAGTTCAATCAGAGATTTATAATAAGTCTCTCAGAGTTCTGTCAGTGTTAACGAGGTTATGAGTCAGTAATATTTTTCGATTTTTTTCGTGTTAAAATACACTAACTTTGGGTCTGTATTAATTCAATTCAAATTTCAAAATATGGAAACAAAATCATGTTTTGTGCCATGTGCCATTCTTTTACGCAAAAATTGGAAAGACAAAACTAAATATTAAAATGTAAGGTTATATTAAAGTAGTTCAAATAGACAGAATCTATTGCGATGTTGTCAATTCTTGTAATTGATAAAAATTTAATAATTTAAAACCCAATTATTTGCCGTATTTGTAAATTATTTTGATATCAATAGAAAGTAAATGCATAAAAACTTCATAGAGATTATGTTTATTATAGGATAATTGTAATTAAACGGCAATTTAATGCAGGTAGAATTACCGGGGATAATGACGTCACGACCACCAATTTATTTAATTTTTATCTAATCCAGGTATTAAAAAATTGGGGTAATAATTATTTTGGTATTATTTTGACCTTACCAATGGGTTCATATAATTAAAATATTTAAAAAATCTTAAGTGTATTAGTCCATTACCATAACCAGATTTATTTAATTAGGTACAACCTAATTCACATTACATTTACATTAATAAACAGTAGCTAATAATAATTAAAAACTCACATAAAGAGAATAAATAAGGGGCCGTTCATAAAATACATTCCCAAATAAGGAGAGGGAGGGGAATTGGTTAGCGTGACGAAATGTGACAAGGTTCTAAGGAAATGTGACATTCGCAGTTAATCAATTTTATTTTAATTTTTCTCTTAACTTGGCAGTTTTAAAAAATTTTTCACTACAATAGAAAGTCATTTCCAAGTACTAAAAGCGTGTAAACAGGCTCGTCGAGAGGGAGAGGGCGGGGGTGTTTGAGGGGCTCGGGTATCATTTGAAGTTAGAGAAGCATTTGCATTAGGTGAAATGAGATAGGTATTCCCCCCGCTGTTTGAAATTTTTATTGAGATAAATAATTTATTATCAGGAATGCCACCCCCTGCTCTCTGAAATTTATGTTGAAAATTGCTGGGAGTTGTATGTTACTACGCCCCGGGTTTCGATTTTCTCTCTCGACGGCCTATAAATAAACATATGGATAGTCAAAAATTAATGTTTCAGATTGTATACCTACACTTAATAATAATAATAATAATAATAATAATTTATTAGTGTTAATGTACAGCAGTACTTACACAAGTCATCAGGTTAAGTAAAGTTACATTGTACAAATTACAAAAAAATATGAACAACAAACTAAACATATGTAAACGAATGTAAAAACACAGTATACATATAACAAATTTTTACAAACGAATACTGATACTAAATACATTCAATATCTAATGAATCATAGTCCAAAAATTCCCTGTAGTGATAGAATGCCTTTTCAATGAGAAATTTTTTAATTGTCATTCGAAATTATTTTAGGTTGTCAATGTTTTTTATGTTTGATGGTAGTTTATTAAACATTTGAATTGCTAAATAATTTGGTCCATTCTGTGACTTATTTAATCTATAATATGAAGTAATGATATTATTTTTAGTTGTGGTATTATGACGTGTTGGTTCACATAGGTATGGCAGCCATTTGAATTTGATTTAATATATGTTAAACATTCCAAAACATACAGAGTAGGTAATGTTAGTATACCAAATTTAATGAAAGCATTTTTGCAATCCTCAGTATATCCTAAGTATGCTATAATTCTAATTAATTTTCCCTGTATAGCAAATACTTTATTAAAATCTGCAGCATCCCCCACACTATTATAGCATAACACATGATTGAATGACACAATGCAGTAAGCTGATCTCAACGTATCTGTGGACACGGTATCCGAAAGGTTATGAATAACGAAAACTCTACTACTCAATTTTCGACAAATGTTGTCAATGTGTATATTCCACCTCAAATGAGAATCCAAATAAATACCTAAAAATTTTACAGTAGATATTACATCAGTAGAAATCTCGAATTTGCGTAACGTGAACATCATATCTTGTGATTTTGTTTTATTACAAATTAGATTATTAGACGCAAACCATTGTTCAACTTTTGACTGAATTTCTCTTTTTTTCACTTCAACATTAATTAAATTATCTGATCTAATGGAGATTGTGATATCTTCTGCGTACAAAATATACGTGAGACATTTTTTTATTTTTTTACTTATTTGGTCATAAGAAATATTTTAAATTATTCATCTGTATGCTATTTTTAATCACAAGAAATCGTTGATGGGGGTGGGCTAGCTTTTGTGACGTAGTATTTGTTAGGGGGTCGCTGAAAATGTGACTTAGTGTGTGGGGGGGGGGGGTCCAAAAAGGTGAAATTCTGAGTGACGTATTTTATGGACGGCCCCTAAAATATTTAAAGTGATACCAAAAAAATATACAATTTACATACATTTAAAAAAATGTTAAATAAGATTTTAAAAAAATTACTTTTAAAAGATTTTAGTGGCTTTGAGCTTTTAACTTCAGTTGAAAGACTGTTATATTCATTTAATCAGTGCTGGTTTTGCCCTACCCTAAAATTTAGGATCATAGAAGTTGTTTTTGTATTGAAAATGACCTACTACTATGAAACATTTAGAACGATTTGTGTTTGACTTCAGTTCATTCACTATTATTTCTTGAGATTCATTACTTTCGATTTTACTTGTTATAAACATTTTTATATCCTCTTCAATTACATCCTGTGTTATTTTATACAAGTAAACTTTTGATTAGTATTTTCTTCCGATTCCCCAATATTTCTCCTGAATGTTCTCTTTCTCTTATTTGCAGAACTCCAGCTCATTTTTGTAGCACATTTTGGGTCTTCCTATATAGAATCTGTTTGATTTAGATGTATCATGTTATCCATGATTTTTCGTTGAATATCTTCCAAATCCTTCACTGTGTTTGGCAAAGAGTTGAACAAATAGAGGAGACAAGCTCCATAAGCGTAATGTATAAGCAGCGGAAGGCTATAGGCTTCTCATCCTTCTTACACAGTTCGTTCTCTCTTTGTCGCACAGTACATGAGGGGAGGTGACGATTGCAATACAATGACTGTATGACAGATGACAATACGTGTATACCGGCATTTTACGTTGAGGTACATATGCTTTTAGTGAAAAAAGTATAAAAGACTAAAAGAGAATAATGAGTTATAAGAAAAGGAAAGATGTGCTGAAATGTTCAGTGGTAGATTGCGATAATGCTAGCTTCGGAATCGGTTTGTTGATGAAAATATTAAATTACTTACTCAAACATACTCCTGGGACTTATGGGTGACTTAGTTTTTCTACAAACTTTACAAGTATAAACCATTGTCACAAAAAAAAATTATTAATATGCAAATTAAACGTTATAAACAGGAGAAAAATTTGAAAAAACACGTGTAATTGTAAATAAAGCAGAACGCTATTCAAAGCAAAGATTCAAAATTGGCAGTATTTGTTTGAAATCAAAGCGCGCCGTGTAAGGCTATGTTGCTTTGTAAAACAGATGGGAGAGAGAGGGTACAAGGTGTGCAATAAGGATGAAGAGCCTACCGTCTCCAAGGCAACCAAACCGCGACTCCCGGCAAATCGACGGCTTGTCTTCTCTATTTATTAAACTCTTTAGTGTTTGGTGTATCTGGTTTATTAATTTCTAAATTTAATGTAGATTGTTTGATACTTCCTGGTTTCTTCTGTGTTGTTGTTATTTGGGGCTCCTTTTATTAGTATTTTTTTGTTCAATACCACTTGTGAGGTAACTTCTTGATCTTGCATTATTTATTTCATTTAACATAATAATTTTTAATTTTAAATGATTTATTTCACCAATTAAGGGTTCTAGGTTATTTTCAAAATTTGATTTAAATGCTTCAGTGACTGCAATAATTATTTCACTTTGTGTGGTGTAATGAATTTTGTCTTTCATACTTACATTTTCATTAATCTTTAGGTTAATATTTCTTTCTAGATTTTCAATTTTTTTTTCTGAGCAATTCGTTTATTTTAAATGGCCTTTTCTGTTAATATGTCATCAGATAATTCACCTTCATCATTCTCTTCTAGGTTAAATTCTTCAAAGTTTGGATTTTCACAACACTTTTTACTTTTTTTTTTTTACTGAACAACTCTTATGACAATAAGTTTTGCAATTAGCACATTTGATATTTTTTTAATTACTGTTTTTTGCAAAAAGCACACTGCTGTTCAACACATGTATTTTCATTTCCCACCGTCTTGAATAGATACAAGGTTTCTTCAGTATCGGGTTTTACTTTCGATGTTCAACTACTACCATGTCGTCAAATTTGTATAACAAAATTAGTGGTATTTGGGGCAATTTTTAGTGATTTTCTTACTGTATATGCATGTGTTCCAGAAAGCCCTATTTGATATTTTTTCTGACTAATCTGATACTTTGATCGCAGCATCAAATACCTATTCATCATATCACATATTAGTCTAGGATATGGCGTGCAAATTCGACGACGAAAAGTTATTGTTTGCGGCTGCCGGTCGGTAATCGAGAACTTTTTTTCTCTCTGGAAATTTTTTGTATTGAGAGCGGATATGGAGAGGGGGGATTTTTTTTATTAAATGGTTACCAATATGTTTCCGCATAGGTAGTTAGTATATGTACTTCACATACCCCAATTACGCTGGCAGAGGAAACTTTCGGTCGGTGCGTGGTAACCAGAAATTGGGAAAAAAATGTAGTTCCGGGCCAAACCTAGCCCAAAATGTTTGTTTTGGAGTGTACAGTAATGTAATGAGGCGCCAGACATTTGTCATTCGGTTTTTTAGCAATTTGTCATTAAAGTAGGAAAAAATTGACCAAATGTCAAGAATGTAGTATTAGAGAGAGTAAAGAGCTTATTTTTGATTTCGATTGTGTTCTATCTCTCTGTAGTTTCTGTCGAATTAAATATTTATTTGACCCCTTTTCGTTTATATTATTGCATTTTTAAGTATCACTATGGTATCAAATTTTAAATTACAAAGTATTTATTACAAAGGGCTAAGGCCCAAATTACAGACGGATTTACATTTTGACACTTGCTCAAAATTCGATCACCAACATAATTAGCGATATTACCGGTTTTAGAAATGTGTCGATCAAATGCAATATAACTCTTCGATTTATGTTAAAAAAGTTATAAATTTTTTTAAAGCAAAAAAAAAAATGTTTACATAATTTTTTTTGTTTTGTAATTAAACTAAAAATATCTAAAACTGATATTATTTACAAAAAAACTGCAAAGAGTATCCTATAGAATGTGCAACAATTATATAAAAAGTGCGGTAAATCGGCGAAGAGTATAACGGTTAATTTGTTTTTATTTTAAAAACTGGATCCTATTATTGAAAAATAATAAATAATTTAGAAAATGGCGAGAGTGGTTTTCTTTATTATGAAATTGGGGGCCTATTTCCCTAGCTTGTTGATACCCTTCTTTTCTTATTTACAGTTGATTATATATGCAGAAATGTGACTACCCCTAACTCTTCTACATACCAAGTGGTCAATTACAAGTATAGCTCGTAAATAGATTTCAGATGTGAGGGTTCCTGTACTTCAGCAAATAATTATAGTGCTCCAGTCTAAATTTCACTGCGTAATCATATTTATTAATTATATTTTCATTGACTTAGTTATTTAACAAACAATGACCATGTTCTTTACCAAACAGGGTATGTCTTAATGTAAGAGGAGACACATGGTAATATGAACAGAGTGTGGGAACTTTTTTGCGCTAAATGATTTTTAATCGCCATGTTCCCAACTCTTTAAACCTGTAGAGAAGTTCTTGCAAGATAATGGAGATTTCAAAAGATCCGTATTTATAATACTCTAATTATGGGTTAATTTTAAAAATTAAAAACAATTCGAAATCTACAAATACATCTCATAAACGTAAAATACTATTAATTTTAAGCAATCTTTAGCAGCCGAGAACTGCCAGGCTGTATACAACCTTGCAGCTACTGATGTGAATAAACAGTATAAAGTGTTTCATAATATTGTAAAATATTACTTGGATGACTCTTTTCCTTCAGTCACTTCTCAGAGCAAAATGTGCAACGGAAAATCTAAAGCTTAGATAACAACCGGTATAAAAAAATCGGCCGCCAACATAAAACATTTATTTTATTTATATAAACCAAATCTAGTTGATAAAGACTATTATGATAACTACAAGAGAATATGCATTATGATAATATGCTTCTGAGCACTCCAAATAAATCGAGAACCATGTGGAATAGCATAAAAAATGACTCAACAAGCACAGAACAAAAACACTGAGCTAAGACAACTGAAAATTGACAATACTGTCATAACTGACTCGAAACACATTGCAGATGTCTTCATAGATTTCGTTACAAATACCCCAGAGTTGATAAATAGCATACAACACAATGCAAAATCAACACCTACTTTAATGTCATCCAATAAGAACTCTACATTTTTAAGCCCTGTTACAGCGTCAGAAATAGTTGATATTATTACTTCCCTAAAAAATTCTCACTCTGCCGGCCCCCTCACTCTACCGGCCCCGATGACATAGTAACAAAACTTGTAAAGCAATCCAAAGAACTCATAGCCAATGTCCTCGCATATATGCTTAACAATAGCTTTAGATATGGGATATGTCCTAATCTCCTAAAACTATGTAAAATTATACCAGTCTATAAAAAAGGGGACAAAGCCAAACTAGATAACTATCGTCCCATTGCACTATTATCAATATTTGCAAAAATATTTGAAAAAGCTATGCTAACCCCGCTATTAAATTTTTTAAATAAATATGAATTATTAACAAACAATCAGCATGGCTTATATAAGAATTTCGATAAAGGCTATATGATATCCTTGCTACTTTTATTGACCTATCCAAAGCGTTCGACAGTGTCAGTCATGAAATACTTCTAAATAAACTATTACTACTAGGTATCAGGGGGTCATGTCTTCAGTGGTTCACAGCTTATCTGTCAAATAGAAGTCAGTATTTGAGATGCAACAACAAAGAATCGGAAGTAAAGATTAACAAATACGGTGTTCCACAGAGATCGATACTGGAACCAGCACTAGTGATTATTTTTATAAGCGATATCGATAAAATCATCTCATCTGGAACTATAATCAAATATGCTGATGATATCTCTCTTACTTACTTACTTACTTACTTCTAACAGCTATACCGATTTAGTGCACAAGGCAAACAATAAATTAAAAAATGTTTACCCCTACCTCTCCAACAACAAGCTGATTATGAATGAAAAGAAAACCGTTAGTATGGCATTTTACTCCTCAACCAACAAATGCAAAGGAAGTGCCTTAATAAAAGTAAATAACAAAGTTTAATCCAAGCTGAATCCGTCAACCTACTAGGGGTTATGCTGGATGAATATCTAATATGGAGCTCACACATTAGCTCCAAACTAGCCGGTATATGTTTTGCGCTGAAACAACTGAGGCAAATTTGTGACTTCCAAGTACTGAAGACTTATTATCATGCCAACTTTGGGTCTGTCATGGTGTATGGAATTATATTCTGGGGAAAATCACCATCAGCCGAAAGAATTTTTATGTTACAAAAACGTACCCTACGAGCATTGTTAGGGATGAACTCACGAGATAGTTGCCGTACAGTTTTTAAAGAACATAATATACTTACCACTCCATGTTTGTATTTATACCATGTGTTAAGCTTTGTTAAAAAGAATTTTAATAGCTTCACACAACATGACTATAATCATAATTACGCTACTAGAGGTAATAGCAATTTACAATATGAATCCCACCGTCTGGAATTATATAAGATGAGCCCTTACTATCAAGGTGCACTACTCTACAACATGTTAAAGAGGTCCCTTCCGTAAACTGGAAGGCTAAAAGACTTACCTTACCGATAAAACTTTTTATTCAATTAACGAATATCTTAATGGCTAAATCTTCCTGGGTCTGAACCTCTGGATTTACTGCCCGCTAGGTGTTTTTAGTGTGTTTTCTTGATCTTTTTGTCCCATTTTTTTAAATTGAATTTGACGTACGTATATTTTTGTTTTTTTTTTTTATAGTTTTTGTATAAGTAATTTTTTAGGATTATTGTGATTGTATTATATACTTTTTTAAACTTTCTGTATTTTGTATTGACACATCCAATGCTCACAATTGTTTTGGCCAACTGGGAAAATAAAGTATTATTATTATTATTATATTTTTGAGAAATTTTGACAAAAACGTGAAATATGTGAGAGGGTTATCAGTCAGGGTATCCTCTGTGGGCCATTATTTTTATTTTTATCCATTACGAAAGTTTAGAATTTAAAATATTGCCAACTAATTAATTAAACCATAAAGAGGTATAGTTTAAATTATTTATTTGTGTTTCAAATTCAGGCTGTATATTATTTATGTTTCTTACCATTATTCATAATGCTCATATAAGTTATATAATATATACATTTATTTATTTTTAGCATTCCCATGGGATGAATCTGACATTTTTAGAGCATTTCAAGATTGGGCATTCTTATTAGATTCTCACCATCCTCCACCAGTTCAAAAACTTATTTGCGACTTTATTTTGTTATTGATAGTGTCTAGACAGTGGGTTGTCTTTCGGATTGAAAAGAGGTATGCTGGTCAAAATTATGCAGGTGGTTCCAATGACAGCATTATACATCATGCCGAAGAAAAAGACTTTAAAATCCCAGTTCCAGATTTTATAACATATGTCAGGTATGTTATATTTGTATAATTCGTTATAGTAACGATAGTGCCAGTATTTAAGAATGCGTTACTTTTAAAATGTCTGTCCATCCTTCACATTTCTTGTAAGAATTAAGATTTAAGAGCGGAAATCTGATGGTTTTGTTTAGATGGTAAGTTAATGTTACCTGAAGGAAGAACCCTATTGTTTTTGAACAAAATTGACAAGTAAATATACTACTTCCTAAATATTTTAATAAAAAAAAGTATACTTATTAATGAAGTAAAATGAGTGAAACTTAAAAGATTTCAAATCTCTAATTAATGATATCTTAAGCGAATAGCTGATTAATTATCTATAACTGAAAATTTATTAAAAAATGAAACAATCAAATAACTCTATTTATTAAATGAGCATGAGACTTCAGGGGTGAATGAATAACTAAACACTTTCGTTAAATATACAAAAACAATATAACATAAACAATAAATACATATACAAAAACTTATTGGATGAAAATGCAAAATATAAACATTTGCGTCTGGCCAATTCCGTATAAAATAAATGTTTTACTATTATAGAAACAAAAGTTAAATGATAACTATTTTTACAACAATATTAAAATCTATAAACTAGTTACAAAATAAAATCGACAAGTTAATATTCGATGTGTTAGTTGTCGAACTAACATATATTTAAAAGTGAATTATTTATTATTTGTTTGCATATAGTAATGAAACATATTCTTTATAGGCTTTTGCAAACAGCGGAAAGAAAAACTATCTATGAGAACTGAAAGAAAAACTATGTGTAAAAATATTAATGAAATCTTTGCATTCTTTCGATAACCTAACTTCTGGTTATGCTAGCAAGTTAAAATTCTGAAATAAATTTGTCCAATTTCTTATTTGACACTCTCATTATAACACTAGCATCCAACATAGTCCCCTATGGCTAAGCAGATTAAACTAGTATCTACATGATACCTATGGAATGTAAATTCAGCTTAGCCGTAGGGGACTATGTTGGATGCTAGTGTTATAATGAGAATGTCAAATAAGAAATTGGACAAATTTATTTCAGAATTTTAACTTGCTGGCATAACCAGAAGTCAGGTTATCGAAAGAGTGCAAAGATTTCATTAATTTTTTTACACATAGTTTTAGTTTTAGTTCTCATATATAGTTTTTCTTTCCGTTGTTTGCAAGATCCTATAAAGAATACGTTTCATAACATATGTTTTCGCACACCATAAAAGAGAGTTTCTTGAGAACTCGACTAACTAAATACGTTAGGAAACGTTGTTTATGGCATTGACAATTTAAAATGCAGGCGATGAAGAATAAAGTTGATAAACATACTTACAGTTTGATTCTTCTGTAACAGTGTACTACACTACTTTACAATTTATGATACATTGCTAACATTAATTCTAGGTATCAATTTATTAAAGCAGGTAGACTGAATGACCAATATTATAAACTTTTTAATGTGTCACGACAAATCTCGTGCACAACAGCCCCGGGCAGGGATCCAGCCTGGAATAATCTGTTTCAACGCGATTCACCATACTCAAGCCAAAAATGGTGGGATACTTTTTGATTGGTTATTTATAACAAGACAGTTAATCTACCTTGCCATGGATTTATAGCTAGCAGAGTAGGCTTAAGGTAATTTTAGAACAAAATATTAGATAAAAGCAATATTTTAGGTAAATTACTCTTATTATCGAGGGGACAAAAAGTAAGCCGTTATATTTCCCTTCTCTTCACTAGCGGGATCCTTCCTCAAAAGATGGAGACCGATAAAGGTTTAATAAGTATTAGGAATAACATGAAAATCAGAAAAATTTGAAGATGCAAAAAATAGAAAGATATAGAAAAATAGAAAGGTAAAGGGACATATCATTACTCTTTAGCTTAACTCGGGCATACTTCATTCGCTTGACCTTCATCAACAACACCTTAAGCTAAAGAGATAAACATACAGCCAAACATACTACTTAATACTTGCGCAGGATTTCACTCATCCAGCATACATGCAGAACAGAAAATAAAAGAAAATCAAAAGTAACACAGTGATTAATTATTTAAAACAAAACAAGAAATAAAGCCAATCAAAGATAATCGGAATGATATCGAACCCACGAGTTAACCAAAATCTTATTGACCCAATAATTCATTGAGAGTAACTTAAAGCAGACAATATATACAACAGCCGAATACAGAAATGATGAAAGGCTGTTGAGTTTATCAACAATGAGATTATTAGTTTTCTTGATGGACATACATTATACATGAACAACAGAAATCCAGCTAAAAAAAATTTAAGGACAGCTGAAACGACTGCACTAAGGAAAATTACAAAGATTCGACACCCACACAATCCTTTACACAACCCTCCTAATGCACTTTTGTATGAATTGGTGCAAATACTGCCTATCGAGGAGAGAATACAACTTCTCAACGAAAAATTTGCACAGAGAAACTACAATATCGAAGTAATGCAACCTCTAATAATCGCTCGAAACAACAATACACCCAGATTCGCATATCCGGAAAGACCAATTTTTGACCAGATGATGTTGATGTCGCAGGAGTACTGAAGCACTACGTCTCACATTGGATTTTTTTTTTTTTTACAATTTATCTATGTAATCAACCTTTTGTTTCCCACCATATTTTTTATACAAAATGTTAAATTTAATATTATTATCTCCTTGGCTGAAGGTCGATGGCCTTTTGATTGTATTATATTACATTGTATACTAATGCAATCAATAAATAACTTTTATTATTATTATTATTATTAGTTTTCTTGCTAATTACGCAAAACATCTCACACTAGTTTTAATAGCCAAGATAAACATAAACACATAAACATATCACACTAGATTTACTAGCCAAGATAAACGTAAACATATAAACATCTCGCACTAGATTTACTAGCCAAGATAAACGTAAACATCCTGTGCCAATATGTCTATTAGCCAGGGAAGCAAAAGGTAAACTAATGATTAACTTGCACTAACCATTATGGTAGCCAAAACTTATATGGTCCTCTGCACTCAAGTCTATGCACCCTGCATTAAGCCACAGCTTAATCAGGAAAGGTAAGGTAAAACAAAAACGATCATACATGAACAATCCAGGGTTCGACTCAAAACATTCAAATGTTAATTTGTTACAAAATTAACAAATAATGACTTCTTGTAGTACCTGCAAAGAAAAAGAAAATGATCTAATATTATGTGACCATTGCAAAATAACACAGTGCCAAAAATGTACCAATCTTACAGTATCTGAAATTAGAGCTATTACTCTGAAAAAACGACTGCTAATATTCTTATGTGATGAATGTAGACAAAAATTTCAGGAAGATGTAACACTAGTAAGCTCTTCCCATAAGCTTCCAGAAGAAGTAATTATTAAATTGAATGATATCTATAATGAGTTTCAGAAACAAAAAAAATACCATCAGAACAAGAACAAGGAAGTATAATCGGAAAACAAGGTAAAATGATTGACACCCTCTCTGAGGCCATAAGCAATAATAACAAGGAAATTTATTGTGGAATAAGTAAGGTGATAAAAACACAAGAAGAAATACTTACTCTGAAAAGGTTAAAATTTAAAAAAAGGTTGAACCAGTGGTGGTGATCAAACCAAAGAATACAAACCAGAAACATGAAGAAACAAGAAAAGAAGTGAAAAATGTTGTCGATCCAACAAAAATAGCAGTATCATATATAAAAAATGCATGGGATGGTGGTGTAATCATTGAATCCAAAAGCAAAATAGCTGCAGATGCACTCAAAGCTGAAGCAACCAACAAATTGTGCGAAAACTACAAATTAAGTGAACCAAAAAAACAGCTCCCAAAAATAAAAGTAGTAGGAATTACAGAAACCAACGGCCCTGATGAAATAGAAGAACTAATGCTTACACAAAATGAAGATATCTTTCCAAGTAAAAAATCAGTAGTTAAAGTAACACATGTTGCTACAAATAGAAGAAATCAAAGAAGTTATATAGCCTACATACAATGGGCTTGTTCAGCATATTTTTTTTATTTCATAAATCGAAAGTGCAGGTATAAATTAATGGATCTGCAAAAAATTAGAATCTTATTCGGGCGTTTAGTATCTTAAAAACTATTACAAATCTCCATCTCGCGAAAATGGGGCGTGGTCAGGCGCTACGTCACTATACGCATAGACTCGGCGATCTCAATAGACTTGATGCTCGTTACTTGTTATCTTTATAAGTGTTTTCAAAGTATTGTTTGTTTTGTTTACTACTTGACAGTAGGAGAGTACAATTTGGTGAAATGTCAAAAAATTACAATTTTCTATCGCTCCTGCCGGGACAAATTTTCGATTTTGACTATGCAATTTACGATTAGAATTGATCGCCGACCTTCTCCTTTCCTTAGAGACAGAACAAACTTTCACTCTATGTATTTATTTAGTTACCAGCGTTTGAAAATTCCATGTTTTTCGACTTTTCAGGTTAAATTAAAAGTCCCAGAAAGCCATTTTTCTTATGTCACTAACGTATAGTGACGTCACATATGAGCGGCTCGGTTTTGCAACTATTACCAATTTCAACTCCTTATATCTCGAGAACGGAAAAAGTTAATAATACGAAATTTTAAGTATATAATGAGAATATCGAGTACTATATGAAAAAGTATAAAAACCATATAAAAAGAATATCATGGAACAAGCCCATTAGATGGTGAAAGTTATAACAACATCCCAATGAACAATTTTTGTTTTGTAAAGGTACTCTGAATATCACCATCACCGAATTATAAAAACTTTAGTAATGTATATTTTCCGTGAAAACTTTTCAATTACCACTTTATACCACTTAAAGAGCTTAAATGGCGCGCTCTATAAGGGTCACCATTACCCATCTCCAAGTTTTATAGTAAAAAGTAATAGAAATGTAACTGTTACTCTTATAAACTTGCTTACAAACTTTAAATACAGAACCTCTCCTTCTCGCTCTTTCTTTCACCACAAACCCCTTTCTCTTTCTTTAGTTGATGATGATGATGAAATTATTACATCTTTCTTTCTAACAATATGGAGACTTTTACTCTGTGTATGAAATATACGTACTTCAATTAAAAATGTATTATACTTGACTTTTATGGCAAATATGCCTCTGAAATTTTCATGCAAATGCATTTTTACTGTAAAATTGACATTTGTACCTCGAAAAAATAAAGGCGCCACCGAAATTATATATATTTAAAAAATTTAATTAAAAATTTTTTTTTGAAATTTCTCACAACATTCGATTTTTCATAGAAAACTGCACTTTTTAACTTATGGTACATATTTATATTTACATAAAATGTAGTATCAGCTGAGTATATCGAATATTCAACCTGTTTTTCAACAGTTTTCTTAAAAGTATCAATATGGCGTCAACTGACAGGATCGAAAATACGGCATCCATATTGAAAATACCAAAAGGACACTATAAATCTAAAAAGAAACTTCTAGGATTCTTATAGAACTTCTGTGCCTCTATATAACCAAGAATGTGGTGGTTGGATTTTTCCCTGAACATTTCAGGGGTGGACTTGAATATATTTATCAATATCTAATAAAATTTATCAAAATTCAATTAATTTATTAAAGCGTTTCCACAAAAATATGTAACGTCAGCGGTCCTTCTACAAATATAACTTTATGGATTGACGAATCATATGACAACGCGATGAAATATTAGTAATACCCATTACCATGGCAGAAAAATTGTCGACCTTTTCCTGGACGCTCACAAACAGAAAGCCAGATATGCTGCAATTTCAAATGCTATTAAAGTGTGTATTCATTTATAGACTGATGTCCAGGTTTACATACTTATAGGTATTTACGTATAGTAAAGACAGTGGTTTAGGTGTAATTTTAAAGTGCAGCTTTTAGATTGCGTTAGTCCCTGGTTATTTTAGATATTTATTGTTATTAAGTTTTGTGAATTATTTCATCTTTATACTTATCTCGATTATTACTTTGGGGTAAAAGTAACTTAAATATAATTAAATAGCAGTAGAACGAAATCCGGCCCTGCAATGACCATGAAAATTCAGACTCTGAACGCTAATTATAAGTTGAATTTCCAACTTGTAAAAATCAACAATATTAAAAAATGTGTATACTATATGAGAGTTTATGAATCTCACACTGATTCTAGTTTAGAAATGAGAATAAAAACATTAAAAAGGAGAATAAACTTACAAAAATGTAGAATTTGCGGTTATGTTAACAATTATTGTTGTTATTGTGAGACGAGGAAGTTTTATATTCATCAGAGCCAACCCCTATATAGGAATTGTAAACTTTTAGTTTTATAAATTTGTGACTACAACTTCTATAAAAACTCTTTATATAAATTATAGTAACAGTTACTAAAAGTTGTATAAGTCTGTGATGGAAATGTTTCCGTTGCCGTTTTATAAAACCTAAGGTTTTAAAACTTTTAGTAATCTTATAAACCATTTTTATAAACTCACAATCTTAATAAACCACTTATAAAAATAACAGTTACTTTAAGTGAGCAAAATTGTTCATTGGGATACTTAAAGTAGGAAAAGTCAACATTGGTTGGGACAGATGTGCTGTCTATGATGCAGTAGACGTTGCAGTATGTTACAACTGTTGTGGGTTTAATCACCTTGCAAAAAATTGTAACAGAGAAACAGTTTGCGCCAAATGTGGAGGCCCTCATCGTACACAGGAATGTAAAATTGCAATTAAAGAGGCGATATGTGTAAATTACAAATTTGCAGTTGTAAAGCTTAAGCTTAAACATGTTGATTTTCATCATCAAACTTGGAGCAAGGAATGTCCAGCTTATTTAAGGAACCTAGAAATAAAAAAAGTAAAACAGATATTTTAGAGGAATTTGAAATACATTTAAGAGTGGGTATGCCGTCTAAAAATCAGAAATAAATTACTCTCAAACGCCACCCCGTCCGCGACAAATTATAATTAGACCATTGCAGTTATGAAATTTGTGCAGGCGAAAAATAGAAGAAAACATATCAATCTAGGTTTGTATCTTTTTAATATTTTGAGAAAAAATGGTATTAATTAATAAGATTTGTTTTAATTAGCAGCAAATTGCTGATTTTTTTTTTAATATTTAGAATCAAAATATGAGAAAAAGGACTCGATACAAACCTTCATTCATGTTTTCTGTGTATCGTACTATTTTTATTTTTCCAAAAAACATAATACTTTTTGCAAAAACATGTATAGCACGGAACCGTGTGCAAAGGCACATTTTGCAACAAATGTTACACTGATACGAGCTCCCTCTGGATTTATTATTGTTTAAGCTCCGCCCTTCACCCAGAATTATTTTATGAATGAGAAAATATAACGAGGGAACGAAATAAGAAATTAAACCAAATCATTTCTAATAACACGGGACGCCCAATAAAATACCAAATTCCATTAATTTACTATTATACTTAACAGGTACTCTACTCTTTGATTATACTACAAGTACGGAATTATAACAATATAGTAACTAGTTATATGTAGCCACCCATGCACTAACAATAATGTGTAATTGTGTTTCAATTCTTCTTTATAAAATGGTGGTATGCTGGTATATTTGAAAACATTTATTGGACAATACAAATACTAAATTTTAAAGATGTGTTCTTGTCGTAAACACATGAATATAGAATTATAAGGGGCGATGCGATTTGCAATGAAAGGAGTTAGAAACACAAAAGTAAAGCGCACATTTTCCCATTTTCTCATCAAGTCACACGCATCAGTTTGTTGCATTAGACCAAGCAACAGGATTTTTTTCATAATAACTTTTATTTCTGGGAAAAATAGAAAGAAATGTTTGGGATAAAAACTGTCGGCAGTAAAGTTATCTATCGATCTGTCAAAATAATGAAATCTAGGCTCAAAATGTAAAAAGAAACAGAGAAACCAACGTACTTCTTTAAACCCGAAAATATTTTCCAGAAAAAAGCAACTTCGTGAAAATTTAACAAATCAGAGCTAAAAGTATTGTCCAGAAGGTGATGTGGACCGATGTTGAAAATATTTTCTTGTTGAGATCGCGCACCAATGTAGACGTTCTAAGACTCAAGTTGCAGGTTTTTATCTCTGCTTTAAAAATTTCTAGAGAAAACATTTTTGAATACAAATTTTAGCCATCTTTTTTACTTTCAAAATTTTGCAAATTTTTAGAATCGCTCTGACATTCGTATTTTAAAAAAATGCACTATTAAATTTCATTGATACAAATAATTGATGCTTTGGATTTTTAAAATCTAACCAGTAAAACCAGAGATATCAATATTTTTGAGAAATAACCTACTATGTCTAAAATTATTAATGATATTTTGATGCGGGGTTTAGTTTAAAACATCTATCATTAAACTTTTGTCTACTATAAAAGCAAATTTGTAAGTTCTCCCCATCCATATATTTTTTTAAGAAAATATGAATAATAATTCGTAAAACTAAGTGTACACCAGGCAAGTTATTTTATATAATATGTGCTAATATGTGATATGTGCTAAGTATATAACACTAGTTCCTTGGTCAAATCGAGAACTACTGCTCCTAGAAAGTAAAATTTCAAATAAAAGGTTGCCTCTATCCTTAATCTTTATTTATTCTCGATATATTTACTTGTTACTGACTTCAAAAAATTGGCATTTGCTTGCTACATTTACGTCTGCAAATTTCAGGTTAGGGTTGTAAAGAAATTCTTATTTTATACTATATACTATCAATACAGTACCTGAGAGGTCAACCACTTGTAGAGATTACACGAACTGCCGAGACTGCCTTGCCTGCGGCGCCTGCGTAACTCCAACCAGCCGCACTTGCGGGGCTTTCAATTATATGACCGCCACTGCCATGGCTGCCGACAGCCTGCCTAAAATTCGGAGAACGAGTGCCGACGGTGGTTTACCTCTCGATAGACAACTAGTGAATTTCATAATGATCCGTTGAATAGTTTAATGCTTATAAAAAATTACTTATCACTGATTTTCTGTGAATCATTTCTCTTATTCTCGGCGTCTATTGGATGTATAACAATAATAATTAAAATTATTTTTTTGTTTAACTTGCCATAATTCAAAAAACGAAAACATTAATGGATCTCAATTTTACTATGTCATCACTACATATTTATTAATGAACTGTGGTAATATGAAGGTCAAATTTTAATAATTGTAAAAAATACGTTTTTTTTTCAAAAACCATGTCGATAAAATGTGAGTATTTGCAAGGATCAGTTAACGAACGGAAAACCCTTTAAGTCTATGCTGAGAAGAAATAAAGATGGAGACACCTTTTTTATTTGAAACTTTTTTTCTGTTTAACAGTTTCTAAGAATATCGCGTATAGACAAATTAGACCAATAAATAACTAATACTATACGCATAACACTTATTGGATAAAACAACTTGCGTGGTGTATATTTTTGATTTTAACAATGGTTGCTAATCTTTGTTTATTGGTAAACTACCATTATTTGAGGGAGACTACAAAATAAAAATTCAAGAAGTCCTGAGGAATCCCCTGAGGATCCAAGAGTTTAAATTTTGATTTGTTGAATGATGTGACAGCTAAAGCTTGGAGTTGGAGTTGAACATTAAAATGTTAAGTTTTCCATTTAGTTATAAACAAGAATTAGTACTATAATAACAAACAAGACTGCAGCTACAGACACGTATTTCGGAGTTATTGCTCTTCATATATGGCACATGAGGTACGAAGGTACAAAATAGAGTACCTACAATATACTGTGCTTTTCTATCTTTGTTGGTCTTGCTTTTAACAATATAACAATATTATTTATGCCATGCTACGCTGATGAGGAGCAATAACTCTGAAACGTGTGTCCGTAGCTGCAATATTGCATACCACTAATTTTTGTTTATAATTTTTATCGGACCTCATCAACTCTTATTCTTTTTATTTAATATTATTATTTCCTTATTGACGATTATTATTAATTAATGCAGATTACTAATTATTGAATATCTTTTCCATTATGCAAAAATATAGATATACTCGTATACTCCATATTACAAATTAAAATTCTAGGGAAGCATAATACCTAGCCGTCTAAATTATAAATACTGTATTTATTGAAGGAATAATATGTTAAAAACGCATTTAGGTTAGAATGATAGGATAGATGTGTCGGGTGTCGGCATAACCTTTGAGCTTTGGCAGGTAGAATTTATATACAATCATGAACTAATTTCGAGCTTATACGTAAGTGGAATCGCGGTCATTCATTTCTATTTACTACTACTATAAACACATAAAATAATATTTTATCGTTTTTAAAGGACCGCCCACTGGAGTTTCCCTTTCACCTCCCCTGTTGCAAATTTTAGCAGCTTGTCGAGGCATACCTACTCCTAAGTGATGAAAATCCAGATGTAATCTGTATAACAGAGAGCTGGTGTCGAGATCATGATATTAACTATATTAGATTACTAGACTACACTATAGGAGAATATTTTAATAGACAAAGCTTTCTGCATGGTGAAGTAATAGTGCTTATCAAAAATTCTCTTAAATTTGTTGAAATTCCTGAATGTGCTAATTTAAGTATAGACAAGACATTTGAATATGCCGGTGTAAGTGTTACGAAAAACAATGAGTGAGTTGTATATTATGTGTTTATAGGGCACCAAATAGTGACTCTGATTTATTTTTTGATAAATTGGAGAAATGTTTGAATAAAATATGTCATAAAAATCATTTTGGTAAATAATTGTGTGTGGAGATCTTAACATTGATTATTTATCTGATTCACAAGACAAAGTTAAACTCATTGACCTGGTAAACTCTCTCTATTTAAGACCAGTTTTTAATGAAGCAAAGAGAATAACTGCATCATCCGAAAGTACTATCGATTACATTTTTTCAAATTTTAATAACATTATAACAAATAAATATATTATTCACAATGGCATATCTGACCACTCTGCATAGATAATTTCATTTCCCATAACAGACGAAAACAAGTACACATCGTATAAAAGTCGATCATTTTCAAACAAAAACATTATGTTGTTTAAGAATTATCTTGAAACAGAAGACTGGCATGATATTACAAATTCTATTAGAGACGTTGATACAAAATTTAGTACATTTAACAACATCTCTCATGATCTCAGTTTTAAAGTTATTACAAAAACAAAACATAATTTTTGCAAAACAAAAAATTGGATAACACCAGGTTTAAAAGTATCGGCATCAAATCTTAAAGATTTATTTATTAAGAAAAATCAGGGGTTAATTACGCTAAACTATTATAACACATACAAAACAATCTATCGACGTACTATCAGACAGGCTAAGCAAATGTATTACAACAATCAAATACTGCGCTCTGACAATAGATCAAAAATCGTATGGAATATTATAAGTTCGTCACTAAAAAACTTTAAATCACAAATAAATGAAAATAGAGTTGTAAATGAAGAAATAGCCAACGCATATAATAAAATGACACCAATATTGAAAACTATACATATAGATCCAATTTCACAGAGAAAACAATTTTTCTAGAGGCAGTCACTGAATCTGAGGTTATTAGCATATTAAATGACTTAAAAAACACAAACTCTACTGGTCCAGATCAATTCTCTACCTCAATTATAAAAAAATGTGCAATCCAGCTAGCTGAGCCGCTATCACATACATCCAATATTTGTATCTCTGAGGGTTGCTTTCCAAGCATGTTAAAAGTCTCTAAAGTTATTACACTATATAAAAAGGGAGATCAAAAATTACTCGCCAACTATCATCCAATTTCGCTCTTGTCAGTGTTTTCTAAGGTGATTGAAAAAATTCTAGCTAAAAGAATTACAAAATTTTTAGAAACCAATAATCTCTTAGCAAACACTCAACGTGGATTTAGGCATAAAAAATCTACAATGTCAGCCTTACTGAATATCTTGGATATCATTTATAGACAACTGGACAAAAATAACAAGGTGGTGGCACGCCCTCTAGCGGCGAAACCATACGGAATTCGGACAAAGCATAGATACAAAATTTGTAGAGAATTTTATACTCTACAACTTTGCTCTCCTGTACTTTTGTGGACATTATATTATACAATTTGCCAAGTTTGCCGCCAGTTTTTATTAAATATCATCGATTTTTCAACTAGGAATAGTTGAAGTTGGAACACGTCAATTGATTGCAAGCAGTAAAAAGAAATGATTTTACAGAAGTATTTCAAGCATTTTGTTAATGGTAAATTGTTATATGTTAAACTAAAAATTTTATTTTTAACGTGGTTTTATATCATAGGCCACACTGCTGTGTTACAAGATTAGAATCAACATAAGATGCAACTTGAAACCCAGCTATCAAACTGAAAGTGGTTGTGATAAAATAAGTGCTGTTAGTGCAATCTATAAACAATTTGGTATAGAAATTAACCGTTTATATTGGTTTGACTGATATTTTTTGTATCTAAACTTAAGTCGAGTGACGAGGCTCATGTCGAAAAAGAAAAGTGTTATGAGACAACCATTTTAAATATGGTGCAATTCAAGACGAACTTCAAAGAAAAGCGACAGATTATATAAAATCTGATAAAGTTTATAGATTCAGAATGAAAGTTCAAAGTGTCATCAAATCAAATCAAAAACATATTTATTAAAAATTTAAGAACAGTCTGTCCCACCCGAACACCCATGTCCAGAGCCAGCCGAACATCTGCGGCGAGAAATTCAACAAGGTATGGCTATATCAAACCACTTCAAAATTAATCAAAAATATAATTAGGAAGAACAAAATTTCGATAAAAGACAAAAATTACAGAAAGAAACGAAGGGGGGGATAGGAAAGAATGAAGATTGAAAATTGTTTCAGATAGCAATTAAAGAAGAAGAAAAAAGTTTTGGCTACAACTGTTGCCGAAAGATGGGCAACGCTTGGTATGGTAATTTGTGTTTAATGCGAAATGGTGCATTATGCTCTCTGATTTGTGTGATGTTGTTTGTAAGCGGACTATCATCAAGCTTGAATTGATAAAATTTCTGTGATATAGTTTTGATGTAGTCCACTAGTGGTGTTATGTCGTTGCAACGCTCATGTAAATCTCTGATGGAGGTGTATCTAGAAGAATTTGAGATGAGGCGTAAAAATTTGTTCTCTAAAACAGTAAACAGCGGAGATATGCAGACATTAGAAAAATGGTAAAAACCAAATTCAATGTGCTTATCAAAAATATCTAAGTAATGTCCAGAATGAATGGCTGAAAATCCCAATTTCTTCTGGGCTTATGTAAAACACCAGAAAAGTTCAGTTGATATCCCTAATCGATATCAGCTGATAGTGAATAACTAGTGAAGAGGTCAGTGCTGCTATTAAAAAGCTCAAAGTAGACAGATCAGTGGGACCAGATGGTATTCCTTCGGACATAATAAAAGGGTGTGCTTCTGCTTTATTGTGTCCTCTAGTCCATATATTTAATAGCTGTCTTGTAAATTGCCAGTTCCCAGAAAAATGGAAGCTGAGTAAAGTCATTTCAATTTTTAAGTCTGGTCTAAGACAGATATAACAAATTGTAGAACAATATGTATAGGCTCTAGTTTAGCTAAAGCATTTGAAATAATAATTTATGAAATAATATTTGAGCAAATATCTGGAATAATTTTAATGCAACAGCAACAGTTACAAATCTTTTAAACTTTACTCGGTGTGTGCATGAAGCTTTCAGACATGGTCAACAGGTGGATGTTATCTTTACAGACCTTGAAAAGGTTTTTGACAGAGTTTGTCATAATGAAGTAGTTCAAGCATTAATTCAGCTTAAGGTTGATGAGAACATTATTTTGTTAATAACTTTATACTTACTAAATAGATATGTTGAAATTAAAGGATATAATAGATCTTTTCGATACACACCAACATCGGGGGTCCCTCAGGAATTAAACCTCGGTCCATTACTATTCTTAGCAGTAATAAATGGTTTAGGTTGCAACTTAGGTGAAGCACAAGGGTTGATCTATGCTGATGATCTCAAGTTATTTCGAATTATAAATGACACTGTTCATTGCAGCACTCACACAAAAGAAACGATTACATTCGACTATGTACTAAGCAATCATACACTTACTAGAAAGAAGTCTCGGAAAGATCTCGGTGTAATATTAGATGAAAAACTAAACTTTACAGAACATATTGATAAAATTGTTAGTGAATTATACAAGATGCTAGGTTTTGTAATAAGGAATTCTAGAGGTCCTAAGAACATTGATGCAATAAAAGCACTATACAATGCATTCATTATTCCTAAATTGGAATATGCCTGTATCGTGTGGTGCCCCAAATACGAAGTCAAAATAACTGCACTAGAAAATGTGTAAAGAAAATTTCTAAAGTTTCTATATTTTAAGACATATGGTAGTTACCCACCCAGAGCGTATGATCAGATAGAGTTGAGAAACGTTTTTAATTATAAAAGCTTGCAGTTTAGAAGATTTGTAGCGTGTACAATGTTTGTCTTCAAATTAATAAAAGGTTTAATTGACAACACAAACTTTCTTGCTGAACTTCCATTCAGAATAGGTACATCAATAATAACAAGAAATAATGACCTATTTTATTTAAATGTTCCCACAACAAATTTTTACAAAAACAGTCCACTGTTCAGAATGTGTTCATTGGTCAATACATATACTAGCAATGTGTCGACTCCTTCTGCACTAGTTTGTCTAGTCTTGAAAATGAAATAATTAATCAGCTTGAAAATGCTAGCTAAATGTAATGTATTTTATGTGTGTGCGTCATTAGATTAAGGGCAACTTTATATGTATGTTTATATGAGTATGTATGTGTGTCTATATACATATGTTTTCATGTAGTTTTAAATCTGTAATTGGTCATATGTACTGTTGATACAAACGATAAATAAATAAATAAATATTTTCCGGTTTACTTGGAAACTTGCCTAGTTTGGTTAGATTTGGCATTCTACGTTTTGCAGACATTTAGGCATGAATAAAACTAATTAACGATACATAGAAATAATCTCTTATTTATGAAGAAATAGGTAGGTACTTATCTTATTTTACTATGTCTTGCGGAGGAAAATTTCTATTAACCATGCTCCCATTTCCATTTTATACAACTGAGATTCCTCGCCCGCCATAGTCTTGGATACTATTTGATATTCCGCTGGTATGACCAATTTGAGGTAAATAAATTATGAAGAAAACGTGCTCGTACAGAATGTTTATCATTAAGAATATTTAATGTAACGAAAGCATTTGTAACATAAGAAAAGTTCTAAAGAGAAATTCTTGTTATACAGAAGATGTTGACCGAATCAAGAAAACACAATTTCAGTTATGTCCATCTCGATGGAGAACTTGAATGAAAAAGAAAGAAATTAACCCAGCGAGGCGTATCGTTAAATATTTCCTGGGCCGGTAGTCACGTTGCCCCGCCCATAAAGTAGTTCTCTTTTATTAAGGGAATATTGAATTAAAGAAAGGATCTATATTTGTTTTGATAATTTTGCATTTTCATGTGGCTAACAGACTTTATTATAATTATTATTTAATATACTCAACTTCATTTTAAAGTTAGTTTGATCTATTTATTTAATTTGAATAGTATAGAGCATGCGACATCTATCATCCTGAGACATAAGCTTAAGCTACTAACAATTTTTCATCTGTCATAGGTATAGTTCGTAGTAGTACCAGAGCATAGGAGAATAATATTTTCGATAATTAATAATAATTTTTCTAATTATTAGAAATGTAACGAAAGATGCTTTTCGACACGTTACCTTTAATGCCCCACATACAAATTCACCTGTTGAAATGTGTTTATCAGCAGTTAATAGCATAAGCTGTGATGTAGATATGTTCAATATTACTAGAATCAAATTAAAATTAAAACTGTGATAAGAAATACATAAAAGACTTAGGTGTTGTGTCTGATCATAAAATGTCATTCAAATATCATATTGATTATACAGGGTGTCCGGAAACAAAGTAGAAAAAAATTAACTGAAGATTCCTTAGCCCAAATTAATGGGAGTTCTTCATATAACATTTTTCAAAATACCCCTTCGTTGTCAAGTTACAGCCCCTTTAAAGGGGTAATTTAAAAACTGTTATGATTTTTTTACTCAAAAAATAAAATTTCAACAAACACAATAATATTTGGCGTATCTACTACATTTATTAAAAGGCATCTTGTGAATTTTTTTCACCCCCTTGAGTGCCTCACCAAGGGGTAGAATGGGCAACCCCTAATATATTTTTAAAAATATTTTAAAATCTATTCATTTTACATTTCAGAATAAAATATTTTTTGAATCCCTTGTTCATTCTAAAACTTTTTTATCTCTTTAAAAAATGCCGTAGTACCAACCGTTTTCGTGATAAAAAATAAAATTTATGTTCATGCAATGGAGTTCATTTCAATCATTACTGAACGATAATGTTTTAAAACTTTTAGTAGGCTGCCTTCAAGTTTCAATTTGACAGTAGTATTAACATTTAAGTATTTATTGGAATTGGTCTACCACATCTAGTAGGCTCATGTCAATTATTGGAAATAATTACATAGTTTATTTCTTACTTAAAACCATTATTTTTTCTATGTCGTAAGCTTTTAAAATGCCTAGACATATTTATAGTAGTGAAGAATATGCTGATATGCATTTCATTTATGGTGAATGCAAAGGAAACTCTCTAGCAGCCCAAAGAAAATACAACCTGAGGTTTCCTAACCGTGTTACACCTAATGTGGCGACTTTTACCAATATCCACATACGGCTCAGAGAAAGGGGTTCTTTTGAAAAAAGGAATCGAGATACTGGTCGTGAAGTAGAAGTGGCACCTGTCTTAGAAGAACAGATATTAGAATATTTTGGAGAGAATCCTGAAATGAGTATTAGACGGGCTGCTCTTCATTTTAATGTAAGTAGATGGAAAATATGGAAGATTTTGAAGCGGCAAGGACTGCACCCTTACCATCTGCAAAGGGTTCAGGAATTGCTCCCGCGTGATTTTCCAGTAAGCAAGGCTTTTTGTACAATTATTTGAAGGAAACCATTAGAATTCACAAAAAAAGTATTGTTCACTGACGAGTGTTGTTTTACTTGTCATGGGATTATAAATTTTCGTAATCAGCACCTATGGAACGATGAAAATCCGCACGCTGTGGTAGCTAAACGATGTCAGTACAACTTCTCTATTAATATTTGGGCTGGAATTATAGGCGATTATTTAATTGGACCAGTTGTGTTACCTCACAGATTAAATGGGATATCGTACTTGCATTTTTTACAGAATGACTTGTTTCCGCTTTTCGATGACTTACCCATTGAATTACGCCAAGATATGTGGTATATGCAAGACGGAGCGGATCCCCATTATTCCGTACAAGTTCGGGAATGGCTTTCGCAATATTTTAGAAATCGTTGGATTGGAAGAGGACAAGAAGCTACAATTAAATGGCCCCCCGGTCCCCGGATTTGAATTCATTAGATTTTTACTTCTGGGGGCATATGAAAAATGTCGTTTACTCTACACCACTTCCAAATGAAGACGTTTTGATACTGCTGACGAAATTCGTAACTCCCCACTAATTCTACGGAGCTTGTACGGCAATTTGAGACGAAGGTTACAAACATGTGTTCGTACTGAAGGGCGCCATTTTGAGCAGTTAATTTAAGTTTGGAAAAATATGTTCTTGTTTGTCAAAATTGTTTCACTTTTTTTAATATTATTGTTTGTATTTCATAAATTATTCCATTAATAAATATAGTATTTGTCAATTTGATTAAAAAATATGTACGTTTATTATTACATAGAATTTGTTAATGAATATTTAGATTATTCGATTATAGCCTACTAGCAGCCTACTAAAAGTTTTAAAACATTATCGTTCAGTAATGATTGAAATGAACTCCATTGCATTAACATAAATTTTATTTTTTATCACGAAAACGGTTGGTACTACGGCATTTTTTAAAGAGATAAAAAAGTTTTAGAATGAACAAGAGATTCAAAAAATATTTTATTCTGAAATGTAAAATGAATAGATTTTAAAATATTTTTAAAAATATATTAGGGGTTGCCCATTCTACCCCTTGGTGAGGCACTCAAGGGGGTGAAAAAAATTCACAAGATGCCTTTTCATAAATGTAGTAGATACGCCAAATATTGTGTTTGTTGAAATTTTATTTTTTGAGTAAAAAAATCATAACAGTTTTTAAATTACCCCTTTAAAGGGGCTGTAACTTGACAACGAAGGGGTATTTTGAAAAATGTTATATGAAGAACTCCCATTAATTTGGGCTAAGGAATCTTCAGTTAATTTTTTTCTACTTTGTTTCCGGACACCCTGTATAGCTAATAAAGGTCTTAATTTACTTGGATTCATAACTCGAACTTTAAATTATTTCGATAATATAAGTTGTGTGAGAAGTACCTATTGTTCGGTTGTAAGATGCTCTCTTGAATATGCTTGCCAAATTTGGTCTCCTCATTATTCTATTTATATAAATCAGGTGGAAAAAGTGCAGAAAAGATTTCTTAGACATATTGCTTATAAATTAGGGATAAGAGATGACATAAACTATGATGAAATGCTCTCACTACTAAATATGCCAACACTGGAGCAAATACGTAATTATTTTGACTTACATTTTTTGTTTAAAATATGGTCAATGGTCTTTATGATTGTCCTTATATACTTAATGAAATCAATCTCCGTGTGCCACAGAAATCATGTCGCTGTCAAGATTTGTTTATCAATAAATTTTATCGAACGAACTTTGGGTACTTTTCACCGGTTCCTAGAATGTGTAGAAATGCCAATAAGTTAAATGGAGACATTGATTTCTTTAATTGCTCACTAACTAAATTTAAGCAAAACACTAGATAAGATTATAATGTTAATATAATGGGCTTGTTTCATGATATTCTTTTTATATGGTTTTTATATTTTTTCATGTAGTACTCGATATTCTCATTATACACTTAAAATTTCGTATTATTAACTTTTTCCGTTCTCGAGATATAAAGAGTTGAATTTAGTAATAGTTGCAAAAACCGAGCGCTCATTGGTGACGTCACTATACGCAAGTGACATAAGAAAAATGGCTTTCTGGGACCTTTCAAATTTAACCTGAAAAGTCGAAAAACATGGAATTTTTAAACGCTGGTAACTAAATAAATACGTCGAGTGGAAGTTCGTTCTATGTGTCTATGGAAAGGAGAAGGTCGGCGATGAATTATAATCGTAAATTGCAGGGTCGAAATCGAAAATTCGTTCTGGCAGGAGCGAGAGAAAATTGTAATTTTTTGACATTTCACCAAATTGTACTCCCCTACTGTCAACTAGTAAGCAAAACAAACAATACTTCGAAAATACTTATAATTATAACCAATAAGGAGTATCAAGTCTATTGAGATCGCCGAGTCTATGCGTATAGTGACGTAGCGCCTGGCCACGCCCCATTTTCGCGAGATGGAAATTTGTAATGGTTTTTAAGCTACTAAACGTGCGAATAAGATTCTGATATTTTGCAGATCCATTAATTTATACTTGCACTTTCGATTTGTGAAATAAAAAAAAAATGCTGAACAAGCCCATTATAGGTTTATATGTATGTGCTTGCATGTAATGTGTGATATTGTATCTGTGTGAGTGTGAGTGTATATGGTTAGGTATATGCATAAATATATAAGCATTATAAATAAATTATTATTATTATGAGTTCCGATCATGTTAATATGTAAAATGTAAATTGTAATGGAATTATTCCGTAAATAAATGAATAAATAAATAAAATAAAATACATTAATATTTTTATTACTGTTTTGTCATTAATGGTCCGTATATCTTTCACATCATTTTACTTTTTTCACTGTATATATGTAATTAGAGAGTATATGCAGTATAAATAAATAAATTATAGGGCTCTATTTTGTAAAAGAAAATTCGTCAGAATTATTTTCATAGAACCTTCAAATAATGTAGATATCTGGCTTAGGCTAAAGACGTACTACTGCGACCATGGTCCACAACCACGATCGTGGCTGGCCGCATGTGATCGTTTTTATACGAAATATGCATATACCAACGCGCACGTTGGCTATGCTGTCATCCGCCTAACCCCACTGCCAACGTGCACATTGGATTATGTATATTCCATATAAAAACGGTCGCATGCGACCAGCCGCAATTGTGATCGTAGCCATGGTCGCAGTAGTGCGTCTCTAAGCCTTAGACAGACATATTCCACATTTTCAAAATTTCTGTCATAATTCTTAAAGTAGGCCATGGATTTCAGATATCTTTAGAACTTTCTGTAGCTCGTAAATATCAACACAATTCTTACATAAACAATTTTTTAGCATGATTGATATTAAGCGAAGAGCCTAATAAAATGGACAGCCTCTACATTTAACATTTCACAGACTCCATTTGAAACACCACGTAATTAATTGCTTTTATTTTAGATCATACTTGGACATACTTAAAAGGGGCATTCTGTTAAGTTTTCTTTGGATAACGTTAGCTATTGTGTTTTTGGCTGGTACAAACCGTACGAACATATTTTCTGTTGGTTACCTAATAGGAGCATTTATCTTCCTGTGGCATGGTTCAGACTTTTATTTACGACCAATTCCAACAATTATTAAACAGTAAGGACCAAACTATTCTTAAATTCAACAAACTACAATATCTTTATTGGTTTTCAGGTGGCAGTGGCTAATAGGTTATAATGTAACAGCTATTTTTGTGAAAGTTCTGTTTCAAATATTAGGGTGTATTTTCATCGAACAGATACCATATAAACATTGCTGGGTGGCGCAATTACTGGGTATAGGATGTGTAAGAAAATTTGCATCTGAAGATGTAAACCATATAGATGATGATGATAAGATATGTACAGTGTCAAGGGAATTTATTGGCATAGCTTGGGATGGAATATGTTTTGGGTTGTTAATTATGCAAAGGCGAATATTCAGTAGCTACAATTTCTTTCATATCGTTGATGAAACTAAAGCTACAACAATTCTTGCTTCAAGAGGTAAGTTTAATGCTTAAAAAGGTTGTGATCTGGCGATCTAGACCATGATTCCTTATGTATTTTTGGGTGCTAAAACCGAATTATCAATTAAAAATTTTCTACCCTGTAGATTTCGAGGAAATTCCAGTTTTCATTGCAAAAACACGATTTTTGACAGCAAAACCGGGATTTATTTGAAATCTACACGGTAGAAAATTTTTTAAATTAAAAATTCAGTTTCAGCACCTAAAAATACATAAGGAATCATGGGTTAGATCGCCAGATCACAACCTCTTTTTTTTATAAACCTGTGTTATAGTACTGCACCCACAAACTTTAAAAATTAAAATAGGACTCCATATTGGCTAGTTGTTTTGACACCCCCCCGCGGTCTGCCATGGTAGGTTGCTAAGGTTACGTTAAGTGAACAGTTGGTTCAGTCAAAATGTAAAATTATTAGTTAAAGTCCTACGTGTGGGTAAAAAGAACAAAAATGGCGCTCGTCCACTAAAAGTAATATATCAATCTTCAGAGGAGGCCTCTCTCGTTATCAGGGGTAAAAGAAATATTAACAAACAGAGTAAGGTTTATATCGATGTCGACATGACAACTCTCCAGATGAACAACATAAAAAAAATTGAAGTAGAACTCATAAACAGAAGAAATAAAGGTGAAGATGTGTTCATTAGGTATACAAAAGGAATTCCTCGAATTGCGAATAACCCAAAAAACTAAAAAAAAGCAACTCCATTTCTGTTTTTTATCATAACGCTGGTGGTCTTAGAACTAAAATTGTAAACTTTCAACATTCTGCTTTGTGTTCGATATACAGTGTCATTATTATTACTGAAACTTGGTTAAATGATGATTATAGTGATAGTGAGCTGGGTTTAGTTAGTTACGATGTTTTTAGGCTTGATCGTGACCCTATTCGATCAGGTACGGCTCGTGGTGGAGGTATCCTTATAGCTGTCAAAAAAGATTTATCTGCAAAATTATTAAGCATACCTACAAGTAGCACAGAACAACTATTTGTTCAAATCGTAAATAATAATACAATTGTATTTGGAGGAATTTATATTCTTCCAGTATCTGATGAGATGAAATATATTGATCATGTTAGTGCTATTGAATATATCTCAAACAATATAGTTGATGTCAAATTTATTATCTGTGGTGACTATAATTTGCCTCATGCCATCTGGCGTAACGATGACTTGGGCTTGAATGTAGATTATCCAGCTAACTCCCATGCCATCACTTTACTAAATGGATTTAGTATTTACAACCTTTACCAAATAAACACCATACCAAATAGTAGAGAAATCTACTTGGATCTCATTTTTTCAAACTTTAGAGACATACATGTGCATGAGTCCATTGATCTCCTACTAATGAATAGTACCCACCACACTTCAGTAACTTTTGATTTAAAATTAAACTTAGAGAACTATCTCCAGTATGAAGAGTACTTTTTTGACTTTCGCAATGGTAATTACTTGGAATTAAATAATTTTCTAGCCAGTATTGATTGGGAAGTTGCTCTAAATAAATCTGATGTAAACACAGCAGTGGAACAATTCTACAACATATTTTACGATGGTCTTCACATGTTCATTCCTGTCAAAAAATTTAAGACATCTAGCTATCCCCGCTGGTTCAGCACTGAACTTAAAAAAACCATTAGTGAGAAAAAATGAATACATAAACAGTTTAAGTCGACTGGTGATATCCACCACTACCATAATTTTTGCCATTTAAGAGCAGAGTGCTCTAGATTAAAAGACATTTGTTTTAATCGCTATATAGCCAGAACCGAGAACAATCTCGTTAACAACCCTAAACATTTCTGGTCCTACTTCAAAAACAAAAGAAATCAGTATAATCTTCCTACAGTTATGCACTACGATGATGCATCTGCTGAGAATACTAATGATATTGTTAATTTGTTTGCATCTTTTTTCTCCTCAGTTTATGGCATCAAGCAGGTAAATCAAATTCCTAATTATGACCACTTACAAAATCATGTGGACATTACCTATTACACAGTTACCTTAACTGAAATGATAGAGTTCTCCAAGCACCCTATAAATTATCATTTGGGCCTGATGGCATTCCACTGTACGTTCTAAAAAAATGTATATTTACATTAGCGATACCACTACATAAAATCTATAACTTGTCACTGCACACCGGCATTTTCCCTGAGTTCTGGAAAAATAGTTTTTTATCACCAATTCACAAATCTGGTCCAAGAGATGACATCAAGAACTATCGAGCCATTTGCATTCAATCCGAGATACCCAAGCTTCTTGATTGCTTGATTACTACTAAAATATCATGGGATACTGCACATATTATCAGCAATGAGCAGTACGGTTTTATGCGTAAAAAGAGCACCTCAACTAATCTACTTCTTTATGAACATTTTATTCTCAATGCTTTTGAACATCGATCACAAGTAGATTCAATTTACACTGACTTCACGAAGGCATTTGATCGTGTTGATCACGTATTACTTATAGCCAAACTCAAGGCATTGGGTGTTGAGGGTTGCATGCTTGAATGGATTCATAGTTATTTATATAACCGAACACAGTTTGTCAGATGCTCAGGAGCCGTATCATCTTCTATTAAAGTTACTTCCGGCGTTCCTCAAGGATCGCATATTGGTCCATTATTATTTAACTTATTTGTTAATGATATTAGCGAGGAACTTATTAACAGTAATTATTTAATGTTTGCTGACGATTTGAAGCTGTTTAGAATCGTTGACAACTCTTACGATGCCTCTCTTTTGCAAAGTGATCTCGATAATTTAGTTCGTTGGTGTGACATCAATCTATTAAAACTTAACCCTGCCAAGTGTAATCAAATTTCTTTCACAAGAGGCAATAATCCTGTAATATTCGACTACCATCTAAATAATGCTACTTTAAACAGGGTAAATTCCATAAAAGATCTTGGTGTAATATTCGATTCAAGGATGACATTCAAACCTCATATATCAAATATCACAGCACAAGCACTGAAAGTGTTAGGTTGCATCAATAGGGACTCTACCTTTTTTTCTATTGACATATATAAATTGCTCTACTCTTCTCTGATAAGGAGTCTGCTAGAATATGGCTGTGTGATATGGAATCCAGCATATGTTGTCGATAAACAATCCATTGAGAATGTCCAATCTAGATTCCTTAGACAATGTGCATTCAAGATGGGTCATCCAATAGGCGAATATTCCTACATTGATATCTTACACGAACTCAACCTTCTATCACTTGGGTGTAGAAGAGTGCAACTCGATTTATGCTTTTTGCACAAATTGATTAATTGTAATATAAACTGTCCAGAGTTACTTCAGTTGATCAGCTTCAACTTAAGCGATCGCAGAACTAGAAATTCAGAACTCTTTAAAGTACCTTTTCATGTTACAAATTATGGTCAAAATGAGCCCATATGCAGATTACTCCGTACAGCAAACTCTTTCCATAAAAATATAGAACTCTTTGGCTCGTCACTATATACATTTAAAAACCAAGTTAAATCTTGTATAAGTAATTAAAGCTTGTCTAAGACATGGTGTAGCATAATATTGATTTTATTGTATTTGCAAAAAATTTATTTCTCTTGTTTTATTCATTATTCCATGCTATTTTAATTATGTTCCTATTTATTGAATTGTAAAATGAAAATGGCTCTGCCGTATAATAATAATAAATAAATAAATATAAAGTCTGACCGATCACCTCATTGGGCGAAAAGATGACATTTTATTGTTCTTTTGTGGGCAAAAGAGTTACTTTCATTATTGTAATTCATGTAGCAAGTCAAAACAAAGTTTAAATTGGAAGTTGTCAGATTTCATCTAATATTATCCCGTTGCTGTTGATAAACAAATTATTGTTTGAATTTGGAAACAATGTAATTAAGACTAAAGTATCAATAAGTACTACTTAGGATAGCTTATTAATAGAAATGTTTTAATAATCTTGCATTTATTAATGTATTTTCTGTTCAGAGGCATTAGGGTAGAGAAGTAATAAAGTTTAAACAAAATATAATACATTTGGCAATATGCCGCAAAATAACAACTATGTCCAAATAACCAACATTGTAGCAGTTGATATCCCTATTGGATCAACCTCGAATAATTTGACGACCTATCATGGCAACGATGGTTGGAGGTATCAAAAATTTAACTTGGGAAATATGTGTTATAAGGTCCAGTTTTATTTATGAAGTCCGTGACTGTGCCCCTCGATTATAGTACTATACAGACTTCCTACTTGAACTGACATCCCAGACACTAATTAATTATTATAGGACATATGAAAAAAATGTATAAAAAAGTAGCCATAGCAGCTAAGCGTCTTTGTAATGATCAATTTTATAATCGGGCTGGTAACAAATCGAAAGCGGCTTGGTCAATCATAAATGAAGATTTGGGGACAAAAAGGAGATCCTATAAAGGAGGTTGAAATAGATGATAACATGGAAAGTGATGTTGGAAAAAAATTGATAATGAAAATTCTACATCTCCCTCTATAGAAGTGCAACACCCAACCATGTTTATTAGACCTGTTTCAGAAACTGAAATTCTCAATATAATAATGGATCTTAAACAATCAAACTCCTCTGGAGTGGATAATATTAGTTCAAAGATGTTGAAGGTAGTTGCCAGTTATGTTGTGGAGCCTTTGGCTTTCCTAATAAATAGATCTTTATCTGAGGAAGTATTTCCTAATAACTTGAAGCTAGCTAAAGTAATACCTTTACACAAGAAAGGGTCTACAGCAATAATTGATAATTATCGTCTCCAGTTTCTTTGTTGTCAACTATCTCAAAAATTTAAAAAATAATGGAAAGAGTATTCTCGAATGTTAAACTTTATTAATAAGTTCCGTATAATGTCTGATGCTCAGCATATATTTCGAACAGGAAAGTCCACTCAATTGGCTGTTATGCAATTCCTCGATAAGCTACATGATGCCATAAATAAAAATAATAAATATTTTGTAATTTTCATGGATTTATGCAAGGCATTTGATCTAGTGGATCATGGCTTGCTTATTGAAAAACTATCCAGATATGGATTTTGAGGAAAAATTAACAGCTGGCTGCAAATAATATAAAATCAGATGTACTAAATGTATCCTGTGGCGTTCCACGGGGTTCCGGTCTTGGACCGTTGCTCTTTTTATTGTTTATTAACGATTTACCAAGCACTGTTGATAACGGTAATATGATAATGTTTGCAGATAACAATTCATATTTGTGTACTAGTCCGAACATGACTAGTCCAATTGATGTTTCACAAAACAGAATTAATACCTTTACATCCTGGTTTTTTGAAAACAAATGACTTTTAAATGCACCAAAGACTGTATTCATCTACCTATTTGTTCAAACTACAACATAAGCAATTTAATAAAAGTTAATGGTAAATCACTAGAACAAGTTCAGCATACACGATTTTGAGGTATTTACATTGGTAATGCCCTAAACTGGAAAATACATATTGACCATTTGTGCAAATAGCTTACTTCAACATGTTTTGCCTTACTTAGATTAAGAAAACTTACTAGCACACCAGTTGTCCTTTCCTATTACTATGCTCAATTTTACTCATGGGTGAAATACGGCATCGTATTCTGGGGCTTATCTCATTTCTTAGAAAGAATATTTAAAATACAAAAAATGGCAGTAAGAAATATAAAAGGGATAAATAAGACTGTATCTTGCAGAAATGTTTTTAGGGAACTGAATATTCTAACAATACCAAGCATATTTATTCATGAAATTGTCATATTTGTTATGCAGAATTTGCATGAGTTTTAATGTAATAATTATAACCATGCCTATGAAATTAGAAGGAAAAACGACATCAATACCAGTACATACCCTATCTGTTTTCGAAAAGAGTCCACAATATATGGGTATCAAACTGTCCAACAAGCTGCTGCAAACAGTAACAGAATTTAATAGTATAATATCTTTTAAAAAGGAAGTTAGAAAATTACTTTTAAATAATGTATATTATAACATTAGAGAATATCTTGAAACACAGTTTTGAGATATGATTATTATATATGTTCAGCAATATAGTCACAGAAACTGTGGTCTGGCTGTTTGCAATTGTCCTTGTATATATTTATCACTTGTATATGTATACAGTTAGGTAAAAATATAAATATACAGGAATAAACCATATACAGAATAAAATGATTTATTGGTGTTAAATACACAAAGTACTTACACAAGTCAAAGTACAGATGAAAAAATAATTTATAGTACAAAATTAATTATTTAATGACTATACTACCCTAGGTTAAAATGCATTTAAATACAATTTAAAAGAGTGGAGAAACATATAATTGTATAATAGACAAAAAAATTGTGGAACAAACAAATTTAATATATATTTTTTTAAGTAATAAAAGAATAATGCTGCTTGTTAGCTGCCCAAGAACTTAATTCTGATAGGGTTGAATGTATAGGCTTATTTAAGATACTGCAGATAATCACGTACTCACGTTTTATTTTCTTTGTTACTTTCTTATTGATTTTAAATTTGAGCTGTGTCACTTGATAAGAATTCATCAATACTATAAAAGGCATTTTTAAGTAGATATGTTTTTATTCTGGTTTTAAATCTTGGGCCATTTAAAAGTTTTACTTTTACATTACAACAGTGTATTTCATTGCGTGTTGTATATTGATTCACATTGTTTTTTATATAAAGGAGACATTGGAGTATATAGGTACATGGTACTGTTAATATGTTTAGTATTTTGTACTGTTCTCTGCAGTCGTCTCTAAACTTAAGTCCTGTTATAATACGTATGGCCTTTCTCTGTATGGAAAGCACATTGTCCAATGAAGTTGCATGCCCCCATACAAGGATTGCATATGATAATACCGAATGGATAAAACCATGGTATGAAGCTACCAATGCCTTTTGGGGAATTTTGCCTACAATATTTCTAAGTAAGTAAATATTTTTGGAGATTCTTTTACACAAGTAGGATGTGTGTTCATCCCATATTAGTTTTGGGTCCAAGTATAGTCCAAGAAATTTAGTTGATATTGGATTATCTACTTCTTCCATATTTCTTAAACTGAATACCATTATCTCAGTTTTAGAGGTATTTAAATTAAACCAGTTTGCTAGGAACTAGTTTTGTAGACTTGACTGTGTGTCGTTGGCGTCATTCAATAGTTCCTTAAGGTTACTATTTATATCGGTTAGATTGGTATTGTCAGCAAATAGAATAGATTCTGTTCTGCCTGCAGAATTAGGGAAGTCATTTATATATATAAGGAATAGAATTGGGCCTAGAATGGAGCCTTGTGGAACACCATGTTTCGCTGGGAGTAGGTTGGAATTAGTTCTATTGTAATTGACATACTGTAGACGGTTGGATAGGTATGACTTTACTAATAATATACTGTCTACAGAGAATCCGTAGTATCCTAGTTTATTTAGAAGTATGTCATGCGACACACAGTCAAATGCTTTCGTGAGATCCAGAAATTGAGATAATATGTATTTCCCCTCCTCAAAACCAGAGTTTATGATAGAACTTAGTTTATCGATGGCTAAAGTAGTTGAGAGTTTATTCCTAAAACCATATTGGCTGGAATTAAAGAGATGATTAATTTTGAAGTAGTTTGATAACTGAGTTTTTAATAGAAATTCATAGATTTTTGCGAAATATGGGATAACCGAAATTGGTCGGTGATTTGAAGGATCATCAATATCATTTTTTTTATATATGGGCACTATCTTGGAGACTTTTAAGCTGTTGTTAAATATGTTGTCCTCTATGCACATATTGATTAAATTTGTTAGTGGTAATATAATTGTGTGTATTATTGATTTAACGATATTTGTGTTTATATCATATACGTCCTTACATGTTCTATTTTTTAGTGAGATTATTGCCTCATGTACTTCTTGAGGGGTTATTTTTGTAAAAGTGAAATGATGTTCAGTAACCTTTTCCGTAAAATCAGTATATGTTGCATTACCCAGAGGCATAGCGTTTAGAATTTCCTCTGGGATATTGACAAAATAATTATTAAATTCTTCGGATGTTATTTTCTCTGTATGATTCTTATTTACATTTTTGTTGCTATTGATAATTTCCCGCATAGCTCTTTGAGGGTTTCCATGGTTATTTATATAGTTTTCGTGGGATATCATTTTAGCATTGTTAATCTCACTCCGATAATAATAATAATAATAATAATAAACATTTTTTATTTTCAAGTAACGCCACAAAATACATTATACATGTAATAGCAACATTAAGTAAAATAAACGTCGGCACATAAACACTACATACTATATTTATATCTACAAACAATATATTACATTTACTATTTAATTACATAGGTACTCTGATATAGTATAAGGTTCCAAATTTAATAACAACCTAAAAATTTTATTTTTAAAAAGAGGAAAGCTCTCAATAATTTTAATATTATGTGGAAGTTTATTATAAAGCTTTATACAACTATACTGCACATTTTTCTCTGATAGTGTCAATCTGTGTATAGGGTACACGTAATTAAAGTTTCTTGTATTATAGTATTCTGCAGGTAAAAATTCATTAAAAGAGTTTTTGTTTTTAAACATAAAGAGTAGGATCTCTTTATTTTTATATTTGTTAGTCTTAAGTGTATTATTAGTGTGATATTTTTACTATATGTTAGTTTGTGCCTTATTCTTAGTTGTAGTTTATAGTTATTATAATTGTATATTTTGACACATCCAATATCTTATACTAGATCCAAATGGGAAAATAAAGTTCTTATTCTTATTCTTATTCTTGAATATATATGCCTGTGACAGTTAACATTTTATTTTCTAGGATCTCTTGAATATATATGCCTGTGACAGTTAACATTTTATTTTCTTTAAATTTTCCCCGGCACGACTCTCTTTGGTTCACTTTAAGTATACTTCGGAGGGCTCTTTTTTGTATTGTAAAGATCTTATATATTTGTGTACTTTGTCCATAGAAGATAATTCCGTATCGGATTATAGATTCAAAATTAGCATGGTAAACCATCTTTAAAGATGTTAAATTTATATATTTTGATAGAATTCTCAGACTGTAACATACTCCATTTAATTTGTTTTCAATATTTGTAATATGTACATTCCATCTGAGAGTGTCATCAATATGGACTCCTAAAAATTTGGTATGTTCCGCTAATTCAATTTTTGTGTCTGTAAGAGTAATGTCCTTCAAAATTTCCTTGTTTAGTTTTAAATAATATTGCGTTAGTTTTAGTTTTATTGAGTATTAACCTATTATTAGCACACCATTCTGAGACTGTAGTGTAAAAGTAGGTGGCACTGGTGAGAATTTCCATGAAATTTGGGGCAGCAACTAACATACTAGTGTCATCAGCGTATTGAATGAAAGTAACATTATTCCTATCGTTAATATTTATAGTGAAATCATTTACAAAAATTATAAAAAGTAAAGGTCCTAGAATACTTCCTTGGGGGATTCCAAGGCTAATAAACAGGTTATTTGATTTACTTGTGACATTATCTTTGGTAATAACTACCCTTTGACGGCGATTTGAGAGGTATGATCGAAACCACTGCAGTAGATTTCCTTTCACTCCATAGTTATCTAATTTGTTTAATAAGATCTTGTGATCAACACAATCATATGCCTTGGATAAATCTAAAAACAGGCCTAAAGCCATGTCGTTGTTTTCTAATGATTGTAGTATTTTTAAATTAAAATGATAAACCGCAGTATGTGTCGATTTACCCCTGAGAAAACCATGTTGAGTGGTAGTTAGCAAATTTTGTAGTATCATATGATTCATAAGTCTATCATACATTACTAATTCAAATAGCTTCGCAAAAGAAGGAAGTAAACTAATTGGTCTATGATTTTCCATTTTGGATTGGTCACCATTTTTATAAATTGGAATTACCAAAGCAGTCTTTAACTTGTCTGGGAAAATGCCATATTTCAAATAGTTGTTGATAATAAATACTCAGACTTGTACTTATTATATATGAGTTTGTTTACATTGGTAGGGTTGCTTTTGTAAAAATCATAGAGGAAGTTCAATTGATCACGCATTCTTCGGAGGTCGTCATTATACCACTTTAATTTGAGATTTTTAGAGCCATGTACCATACGGGATTTTAATGGAGGACATGATTGTATTGCATCAGTGACAGTGCTGATGAATATTTCGAATTTACGCTCCGATTGAATATTATTGTTATCTAGAAAGATCCAATCTTGGTTACTTAAGTAAATATTTAAGACTGTTAGACCCTGTTCGGTTATTGGTCTGTAGCTAATTCTCTTTGACAATGAAGAATATTGGTTTCTAATTGTATACCTAGGTGATCGGACAATCTTGTTTCGATAGAGGTAGTTTGCAAGCTGTTATTTCCTATGTTTGAAAAAAATGTTGTCAAGGTAGTGGCTATTCCTAGAGTAACCGAAATATGTTTGTGAAATTCCAGAAGAGTTAAAGATATTCTGTAGCGTTTTGGACTGTTGGTTACGATTGTTATTCTTCTTCTTCTTCTTTTTTCGGTCTTGGCCTTAACTTCGTGGCTATTTAGCCAGTTTCTAGTTTTCTTTTTGAGTTTATTTTAATTGCTTTTTTTTTCTTATTTTTCTCCACCATTATATTGATTTTTCTTTATTACGTTTCTATACTGAGTAACTTATTGAAGGAGAGAAAGGATTGTTAGGTTTGGTAACATAAAAAAAAACTCTTCTGTCTCTGGAGCGTCGGCAGAGCCATTAACACAACCGAAAATGACGCCTCGGATCAAGAACCCTAGGGTTTTAAAAGAAGGAATTTAAAATTGTGTTGGGTTGGATTATGCGGGTTTGGAATTGAATTAATCTCATAGTAACATTTCTTACATTTTGAGATGCGCAGCTTCTAGAAATTTTAAGATATTTTTGGCATTGTCTGTATTAGGGTTTGCTAAAACTGAGTTGATATTCATGGGAGCTTCATTATTTTGATTTAGTAAGGCATACAACCTATTAGAGTTTTGATAGTGTAATGTACATTCAAATATGACATGATTTAATGATCCTAATTCTCCACAATCACAATTAGGGCTCTCTTGGATTCCAATTTTGTGCAGATGGGTCAGGATTAGGCAGTGTCCAACTCTCATTCTTGAAAATGTTGTGATTTCTTTCCTAGTGAGGTTCAAGTCATGAAACCATGTTTTTCTTTTTATTCCTCCACAGATGCTAGCGTAATGAGCCCCCTTAGTTATTGATATATTTGTCCATTCGATCTTCCATTCTTTATGTATTTTTTCTTTAATGTGGGGAAGAATATCTCTAAAATCTACTTTTGTTAAGTTGCATCTATTGAGGCTTGTACCTGTTTTTGCTAAAAGGTCTGCTTTATCATTGCCCTGAATATTTGTATGGCTTGGAATCCAGACTAGTTGTATCCTTCTATTTTGAGCTTTAGCTATAAAGTATGACTTCCTGGTGCTTAATGTAATCCAGTCGTTGTCTGCTACTAGTCCATTTCTAGATAATCTATCCAGAGCACTTTTAGATTGATTGATTGATTGATTGATTTGCCAGCGTAAGGTGGGCATTGCTGCCAATTCCGGTGCAGGGAGATTTGTTCCACCACGCAGCCCGATCGCCCACCGATCATCCCACCGTGTGCCAGAACAAACCCCCAGTGCTTTTGTATACCGCCGGACCAGCTGCATACGCTGGATTGGACATTGGACATGCTTGTTGTCAGCAGCGAGAGCCGCATGACGCATGGGGTAGGAGTATAGGATGGAGCGTGTAGGTGTTTGTGAGATGTTTCTTCTTGTTTTCCTTCTGTCTTCATCGGATGGAAAGTGTAGGCGCTTGTGAGATGCTTCTTTTAGGTTTTCGTGCTTCTTTTTACTTTCAGGTTTTTGTGATATGCTTCTTCTTAGTTTCTGTCTGTGATCATCTTCTCTCCTATTCTACTTCTGAGTTTTCTGTTTCTTCTGTTTCTGAGTCTGGCAGTGTGTATATCCTTGATATTTCTTTATTGTATTCCATTTTTTGTTGTGCAAACTTTTCCCAGTGTGTATAATCCTTTCCTAGCTTATTCATAATTCTCTCGATTGTTGTAATCCATGTGTAGCATGGCCTCCCTATTTTCAGTTTGTTGCTGTTCATTCGCAGCGCTTTCTTCAGTAGGTGTGTCGTGTCCCGTCTTTGGACATGTCTCCAGTATTTCATCGCGTATGATTCTATTCTTTTGATTATTGTTCTTCCCTCTAGTAATGTTGACGTTTTCTGTCGTTTTTGTGGTTTTCCTGTTTTTGCTAGCAGTTGGATAATGTCCCTTTCAGCTCTTCTCAGGCTTCTTCGGTTGGCCTTTATCGTTGCTGCGTTTTTGACTCCATATATCATCGTAGTAGGCATTATGATGGTCGTGTATACCTTTTTGGTTAGGCACCATGGTGGTTTGTTGTCCTCAATGAAGGGTAGTAGAGCTCTTGTGACTCTGTAGGCTGTTTTGACTTGGTCCAGGACTGTGGTGAATAGTCGGGGGGATAGGGGACATCCTTGTTTGACTCCTATATTCTTCATTTTTGATTCCGTCGTCTGTCCAAACCATTGTATTGCAGTGTTTTCGTGTAGGCATGCTTTTATTATTCTGTCTATTAAGTATTGCGGTACTCCCCTGTTGAGCAAAGTGTTGACTATAGCCAAATGCCTTTTGGAGGTCAATTGAGACTATATATAGTTTTGTTCCTTCTTTCCACTTTTCTTCCAGGATCCGTCTGGTGGTGTACATGTGGTCGTCTGTCGATCTACCCTTGATAAATGCCGTTTGATAATCTGGTAGTTCGCCGATGTATTTTTCCATTTCTCTGAGGAGGAATTGTGCGTAGTATTTATACCCTACACTGCTGAGTGTTATTCTTCTGTAATCGTCCACGTTTTGTGGTGATTTGATTTTAGGGAGCGGTATCTGTATGGTTGTATTCCATTCCTCAGGCAGGGGTGTTCTTTTGATTATTGTTCTTCCCTCTAGTAATGTTGACGTTTTCTGTCGTTTTTGTGGTTTTCCTGTTTTTGCTAGCAGTTGGATAATGTCCCTTTCAGCTCTTCTCAGGCTTCTTCGGTTGGCCTTTATCGTTGCTGCGTTTTTGACTCCATATATCATCGTAGTAGGCATTATGATGGTCGTGTATACCTTTTTGGTTAGGCACCATGGTGGTTTGTTGTCCTCAATGAAGGGTAGTAGAGCTCTTGTGACTCTGTAGGCTGTTTTGACTTGGTCCAGGACTGTGGTGAATAGTCGGGGGGATAGGGGACATCCTTGTTTGACTCCTATATTCTTCATTTTTGATTCCGTCGTCTGTCCAAACCATTGTATTGCAGTGTTTTCGTGTAGGCATGCTTTTATTATTCTGTCTATTAAGTATTGCGGTACTCCCCTGTTGAGCAAAGTGTTGACTATAGCCAAATGCCTTTTGGAGGTCAATTGAGACTATATATAGTTTTGTTCCTTCTTTCCACTTTTCTTCCAGGATCCGTCTGGTGGTGTACATGTGGTCGTCTGTCGATCTACCCTTGATAAATGCCGTTTGATAATCTGGTAGTTCGCCGATGTATTTTTCCATTTCTCTGAGGAGGAATTGTGCGTAGTATTTATACCCTACACTGCTGAGTGTTATTCTTCTGTAATCGTCCACGTTTTGTGGTGATTTGATTTTAGGGAGCGGTATCTGTATGGTTGTATTCCATTCCTCAGGCAGGGGTGTGGTTTCCGTCCATGCGTTGGTGATGATTTCTAGGATTAGCTGTTTTATGTTGTCCGGTCCATAGTATACTAGTTCGTTATTTATTTTATCTATTCCCGGGGCCGTGTTTCTTTTAGTTCTGGCCATTATTTCTAGTAGTTCGTCTTTTGACGGTGGCTTTCCCAGAGGCCAGTGGTCCATTTCTTGTATTGGTTCTATTTGACTTCTCTCTGCGTTTCCTTCTTCTAGTTTCCTGACCCAATGCTGCAGTGGTATGTATTTTCTTGACTGCGTATTGTTGTTTCTCCTGTATGTTTTGGGGTGTCTAAAGGTTTGGTTTAATCTCTGTCCTGCTGGAGTGGATTCTATGTTTTCGAAGAATTCCCTGCATTTTTTTTTTTTTTCTGTTCGTGCCTCCTCTCTGTGTCTCTTCTTTCTTTCCTCGCTTCTATTATCTTTTTGTCTATGTTTGGTGTATATTGTTTTCCTGTGGCCTTTATTTTCTTTAGTTTTTCGTAATTTCTTTTCGTGTCTTTTCTTTTTGGGCTCATAGGGGATTTGTTCCTTTTCAACGTTTTCCTCGCCGCTATTTTGATTTTTAAACCCATTGTTGACCAATTTAGTTCCTTTCCTGTTAACTGTTTTTCTATCTCCTCCTGGTATTTCTTTTTTATTCCTTTGTTTTGTAGCAGTGAGATGTTCCATGTGTCATTTGCTGTTTTGTTGTATCTTTTTTTTTTTTCTTCTTGTTTCTTTATTACTAGTGTTCCATATAATATTTTGTGATCTGTTTTGACGTTTGTTGCTTGTTTTGCCTTCATATTTTTGACCCTGTCCCTTATTTTTCTATCCACTAGGATATGGTCTATTTGAGGGTTGATGTTTCCTTTATTCCAGGTATTAAGGCAGGTTAGGTTCTTGCTCCATGTGTTTCTAACTGTTAGATCTAACAGATGTGTCAAGTTTTTTAGCAAGCTTCCATTATCGTTTGTCAATGTGTGAAGTAAGGTTTTTCCTATGATATTCTTGTCTTCATGTGTTTGGTCGTCCTTTCCTATATGCGCGTTGAAGTCTCCTAGTATTATTGTGTTCATTTTTCTATTCCTATTTCTTCTAGTCTCTTGGGTAATCTGCCTGAATACTCGTCCTGCCCGTTTGTCGGTGGGCACATGTACTCCTAGTATGCATATGTTTTCCTTTCCAATTTGTAAGTCTGCCATGGTTATGTTTTCGTTTACTTTTCTTGTCTTTATCTGGATAGGGGTGTTCCGTCTTATTGCCCATGCGACTCCTCTGCTGGTTTTTTCTTTGTCCCCTCCACTTAGATGCCATTTGTAGTTTTGAGTAACTGCAGTTCCGTCTATCGTGTGTGTCTCTTGTATGCATGCAACGTGTATGTGTTCCATCATAAGAACCTCATCGATTTTTTCTCTTTTCTCTCTCGTTATGCATCCTCTGACATTCCATGTCGCCAGAATGATGTCATCGTGTTGTAATTCTTTCGAGCGTATGTTTCTTCTGGTTGTTCTGCTTCATGTTTTTCTTGTGCAATAATCGCGCTATCGTAGTGATTTCTTTCGTTTCAGTGCTTCCTATATACTATCTCTAGTGGTGTGTTCTCTCTTCCCTGTTGGTTAGTAGGATGGAAGATTATATGCTCTCCTTCATCTTGATGTACTATTATTGTCCTGTTTTTCATATTTGTTGTTACTGCCATTGTTTCCTACCCCCCCCCCCCCACCCCCAAAAAACCTTATCTTCTCAGATCTCGAATGAATGCATTTATTTTTCCCGTATTAGAGTTGTATCTAATGTAACGGGGTGCTAGTTCATGGATGGATGCCTGCATGAATGGCATGAAATGGTCTAAGTGATTTTCGATATAGTCAGCTACTTGTTTTCGTAGGGTTTTCGTCGCATTGGTATGTGCCTGTGATGTTATATTTTCTCCCTCCAGTTGGTGGTTTAATGCTCCATATAGGCAGTTTCCGTCGCCGTCGATTTTTTTTTTTTTTTTTTTTTTTTTGTACCAGTAATTGACGTGTTCTCGTTTCAACGTCCTGTATTAGTGTGTCCATTTTATTTGCCTTGTTTTTCAAAACCAATATTAGCTTGCTGTAAGAGAGTCTTTTTATTATGTTATCTGTATCGCGGTAAAATAACTTTTTACAGCGAGTTGCAAATGAGAAAGCGGCCCGAAAGAAACCTCCGCACACCCTGTATATTGTTTTGATTTTTGTAGTGCCTAATTCAAATTCCCCATATAAAACTAATAACTCTGCAGCGAGAAACAAAAAGTTTATAGTAAATAAATTATTTCTTAAACAAAAGTACCCGTTCCACATGAAGAATTCATTCATTCGCGTATATGTGAAACAATGGATTTCCGAATCACAACATTCTTCCCATCTGTGAAGGTTTAATAAATATATCTTATCTTAGAAATAAATAGAAATAACACTTATCTTTCATGCTTCGTACTAGCCACTTTGTCCGAAAATATTACAAAGTCTTTTAGATCTAACAATATGGCTTTTTTGATGGCAATTTGGATAGCCATGACTTCTGCGGAACAAATTGAATAGTAATCTTGTGCCCTTAATGCTAGAGAGACATTTATTCCTGGTATATATACTCCTATACCTACTTTTTTTCGAGCTGGATCCAGTGAACCATCTGTAAATATATACTTGGCTGAAGGCCATTTGCCTCCTATTATTCTGATGAAATCTGGATGGTTATTAGAGGATGATTTATGGAGTCCTAAATCAACATATGATACCTTTTCTCCCGTTTGTAGATAGTGGCCATATCTGTAACATGGAAGTACATGTTGTTTTTGGATTATGTCCATGAAATATATATACAGATCGGTTGCTTCTATCAGAGGCGAAGAAGGTGGTAGCCTTAGTTTCTGATTGTAATTGGCATACTGAGTATAAATCAGGGGAGTCAAGGGGCTGTTTTCAAAAGTAAGCGATTTGAATATGTATTTACATGCTAGCCATGTTCGTCTATATTTCAGCGGCCATTCACAAGTTTCCGCAAGAAGAGCATTAGTTGGTATTGATTTCATTGCCCCTATGATGATCCGTAGGGCTTGAAATTGTATTTTGTACTTAATGTTGAGGGGTGAGCCCCCCACCAAACTCGAGATATAGCTCTCATTGCATTGATCCCTCCTAAGGCTTTTTTAGCCGTGAGTTCTATATGTGATTTCCATTTCAAGTTAGAATCTAGTACCACACCCAGGTGCTTGATATTTGTTGTCCATGGTATGACATTGTCTCCCCAATAAATATTTGGAAGATCCTGGCGAATGTTACGTTTCTGAAATAAGATCGCTCTTGATTTGTTAAGAGAAAGAGTGAATCCTAGACTTGTAAAAGCAACCATGAGATTGCCTAGGGAACTGTTTATTTGTCTGATTATATCTATGATGTTACTGCCACCGCTAATTATAACAAAATCGTCTGCATGTCCCAGGAGAGTTGTATTTTCAGTCATTTGACTATATAAGGAGTTAGTGTATATGTTAAAAAGTACAGGACTTAATGGAGATCCTTGAGGTAATCTTACATTAGTTAATTGCGGCCCGATAAGATTTCTGCTTGTAGGATCTCTGATGTATATAGTTCTGTTCGACAGGAATTGCTGAATAAGGCTAACTGTGCTCTTTGGGATTGAAAAGCTTCGCAACTTTTCTATAAGGATGGCTGGGATAACGCTGTCATATGCAGAAGATATATCTAAGAATACTGCCACTGCTTTGTGTTTGCTATCAAAGCAGTTATTAATTTTAACTGTGAGATAGGAAAGATTGTCCATTACTCCTTTACCTCGCCGGAAACCGGATTGCCTTGATAATAGCAGGTCTTTACTTTCTAAGTGGTATTCAATTCTATTTTTGATTATTACTTCCAGTAACTTACCCAAACAAGATGATAGAATGATAGGACGATAACTAGAAAAAAGGGTTCGTTCTATAATTATTTTATTAAAAAGGGTAATGAGATATTCTATTGCACGAACGGGTAAGTTTTTAACCATTGAATAAGTAATTTCATCTAATCCTGGAGCTGAATCTTTTTTTTTTTGGGGGTCATACTGTCTCGAGTTCTTCTGTGCTAAAAGGATTTATTTCTTCTAGAGGTTCACTTTCTATGGAAGGTAGATTTTCTGGAGCAAAAGGCGGGGTTAGCGAATCAAGGAAATCATATACCCAGTTTGAGTCAATTGGAGTTACGGCCTGAGGAGCCATACTACTTTGGTGGGCGTTTGTCTATTTAGCGTTTTACAAAATTTTTTAAATGTAAATTTTTTTGTTTCTATAGCTTGAATTTGAAGTTTCTTACGATTGTTATGGAAATGAACATTGAAATCTCTTGAAATAATAATTATTTTGTTACTATTTGTTAACAAATTGAGTGCTTTATGTAGTATTTCTTGCAATATCTGAAAGTCTCCGTTAGGGGATCTATATAGCGTCATCAATCTAATATTTTGGTGTTCAATAGCTGTAATCTCACAGTGTACATCGACAGAAAGTTCATTGATATGCTCCAAAACTATACAGGTATAGTCCCTCAATGCATAGATAGCCACACCTCCATGTGATAATGTGATTCTACAATGTTTGGAAATGAGATTATTACGAAGGCGTGGAAAGGACATAGTAAAAATATTTTTATAATTGCCAGTTTAAACTTGCAATTATCTATAATTGCAACTTTAAACTTGCAATTATACATAATTGCAACTTTAAACTTGCAATTATACCTAATTGCAACTTTAAACTTGCAATTATACCTAATTGCAACTTTAAACTTGCAATTATACCTAATTGAAATTATGTATAATTGCAAGTTTAAAGTTGCAATTATGGATAATTGCAAGTTTAAAGTTGCAATTATAGATAATAGCAAGTTTAAAGTTGCAATTATGGATAATTGCAAGTTTAAAGTTGCAATTAGGTATAATTGCAAGTTTAAAGTTGCAATTAGGTATAATTGCAAGTTTAAAGTTGCAATTATGGATAATTGCAAGTTTAAAGTTGCAATTAGGTATAATTGCAAGTTTAAAGTTGCAATTATGTATAATTAATAATAAATAATAAATAATAATAAAATTTATTCATCTGTAAAAACTTACAATCACAATTATAAAATTGATGATATAAATCTTATTAGACTAGTCATACAAACAGACAAAAATACAGTCATACATACAGACATACAAACATACAAGCATACATCGAGTCACACACAATAAGGCTTTGTACTCACATATATAAATAAATATAAAATTACATTAGATTGTACATTTAAAGATTAGAATCTAAAAATTCTTCAACAGAATAAAAAGCATTTACTGATAAATAGTTAAATAAGGGAGATTTAAAAGCAGTATAATTACAATTACCAAGCAACCTGGTTGCATGATTATAGTAGATGATTCCCTGATAACTTGCTGAATCTTGACCAACGGCCAATCGGGAAAAAGGTAATCTCAGTTCATTACCCCTTCGAGTGTAGTGTTCATGTATCATATTGTTTTTTAGATATTGTGATTCATTCTTTTTTATGTTTACAGCTACTAAGTATATGTAAAGACATGGTAATGTTAGTATTTCCAAACGTCTAAATATGTCTTTGCAAGATGCTGTATGATGAGATCCTGTAAGACATCTTATTACTTTTTTTTGCATAGTAAATACTTTGAACATATGTGCTGAGTTGCCCCAGAAACATAGCCCATATGTTATTACTGATTGTACAAGTCCAAAGTATGCCACTCTAAGCACCTGCGGAGAAGCTGTTTTATAGAGTTGCCTGAAGACGAAACACAGAGTGCTTAGTCTAGAAGCCACTGTATCAGTGTGCTTTTCCCAAGTCAGCTTTTTGTCCATGTTCAACCCCAGATACTTAAAGTGGTCAACTTCTTCTATAGACATATGATTGAGCTTTATTAAAGGACAAAAGTCATAGTTGATGTTTTTTTGTTGGAAAATCATAAAAACAGTTTTATTTAAATTAATGAGTAGCCCATTATCAGAACACCAGCCTGCAAACTCTTCTGTTGCAGCATTTGCAGCCTCCACTGATAGTGAAAGTTTGTGCTCAGCTATTATCTGACTTGTATCATCTGCATAAATGATCATTTTTTGTTGTGTTTTGCAGCTGTGTATGTCACTGACAAATATAATAAATAACAAGGGTGCAAGTGTTGAGCCCTGTGGGACCCCCATAGGGACTAGTGTAAGTTTAAAGTAGCAATTATAGATAATTGCAAGTTTAAAGTTGCAATTATGGATAAATGCAAGTTTAAAGTTGCAATTATAGATAATTGCAAGTTTAAACTGACAATTATAAAAACATTTTTACTATGTCCTTTCCACACCTTCGTAGATTATAGTTTTTTATACTCACATAGTCAATTTCGTCCGCTATACACCAGTGTTCATTTATCAATAAGAAATTGTAACAATGATCGTTAAGAAATGCTTCAAATTCATGATGGTGAGTGGTTTGCAGAAGTTGAAGAATTCGCATTTTCCCCTTCAGCTATTCTCTTCCTCTGGACGTATCTTTGTCTTCTGCTTACAACTTCACGAAACCCTGTTTTATTTTCATTAGAATGATTGGAATACGTCGGATTGTCATCAACAAATACACCCCCTTCAACATCATTTTGTTCTCGATACTTATTTTCTTTTTTTCTATATTGATCACTGAGTTCATTATTGCTTTTTGTTTGTTTTCTAAAGCAATAAGATTTTTTTTTGATGTACCTATCCTTTTTTAGTACTTTTGAGAATTCTATGGGTAACACTGGATTTTCGTTTGTTGGTATATGTGGTTTATTAATAGGATGGTTTTTTGTTTCATTACTGGGTTTTGCAGAACTCTTATTTTCATTTATTTTGTTTATTTCATGTTTCGAATAGTTTATTTCTTCCCTCAATGTTTTAAAACTATTATCAAAAGTTATTGTGAGTGTCTCTGCAATTGATCTAATTAGTACATCTTGTATTTGATTTGTATTTTTGGATTTTTCCTTCAAGTTGGTATTTTCTATTTCCAAATTTTTGATTTTCTGAAGATGCGAGATGGTGTCACAATTCTGGCATCTTGGGCAGAAGAATTTCAATCTTTCAGTTGAAGAACTTTAACTTCACAAGATGTAAGATTCCCATAAGCTTTGCACATTGAATTTTCACAGCCATCACAGCTGAACATTTCTTTAATTTTTGTCTCATTACATATGTCACACTCCATCACTTGAATTTTATTTCCTTATCATTTAGCTGGTTCTCCCTGTACACTTAATCTTTTTTTATTTTCTAGTATAAATTTACCTATGATAAGAATGTAGCTTTTTATCTACTTTTTTTATTCTTCAAACAACTTATTTAAAGTAAATTTGTTTAAATATATACAGGGTTGGGCAATAGTCCCGGAACGGCTCGATTACAGCCGAACGGGACCTCGTATCAACTTCGGGTTTTCGACACTGTATTCAGCGAAATTTTTAGAACTTCTTGACATGTATTTCAGGACCGTGACGTCATTACGTTCGGAGGTGTGACATAAGTGTAAATTTTTTTTAATGGAACACCCGGTATATTTTTCCATATTTGTATACTTTAAGGAGTCCCGAATTCAACGATGTAACGTTGGTATGGATTCTGTTATGTAATGTGGTCTCAATAAGGGAAAATTATAAATTACAATCGTAATTAACAGAGAACAGTGGATATCCAAACAGCTGTATCCAAAAAAGACACTCTTTTTTTACCATTTTTTTTACAAAACTAAGACCCACGTAAACAAGTTTTTTTGTAGTCGTTTAATAAAAACACAGGTCATAGTTAAATTGTTCTCATTATTTTACTAGTTTATCTAAGTAAGTCGTGGTATAAACGTCACTGTAACATTACTTTTGTACTACTAATTTATGATTCTAAAAACGTGTCTTTAAAATGGCTCAACTGAACGACACTGAACGGATAACTTTACTCATGATGATTGGATTCGGAGAGAGGCGTCGATCCCTTCAGGAAGCAAGTGACCTCTTCAAAGATACCTTTCCTGAGGGAAACCCGATTTCCAAGTCGACAGCATGTCGAATTTTGCACAATTTTGAACATACGGGAAATGTCAAGAATTTACCAAAAACTGGCCGCCCAAAAACAGCGACAAACGACGACAGAGCTTTAGATGTACTGTTAGCGATTCAGAAGGAGCCTAAAACGTCAATTCCGAAACTTTCATTAGAAACCGGTAACAGTGAAAGATCCATTCGAAGAATACTCAGGTGAAATAAAATACATCCCTACAAAGTCAGCTTACTTCAGGAACTTGCGGAAGATGACCCTGATCGTCGAATGCAGTTTTGCCAACAAATTATGAATTTCTTAGACGAGATACCACAGTTTATAGATCGCATTTTGTTTTCCGATGAGGCTACATTTTGTTTAAATGGATTTGTCAATCGTCACAATTGTCGCTATTGGTCTGCTGAGAATCCACATTGGATGGAAGAAATGCACACACAACATCCACAAAAAGTAAATGTCTGGGGGAGTATACTTGGAACACATGTAATAGGGCCGTTTTTTCTAAATGGTAATTTAACTGCTGATACCTATTTAACTTTATTACGCGAAAGAGTTATACCCGCTGTAATTCAGATATTTCCCAACCGCGAAAATCCTCAGGTGATCGCAAATGACGTGTACTTCCAGCAAGACGGAGCTCCGCCACACTATGCCAGAAATGTAAGAGATTTTTTGGACACTGTCTTTCCCCGGAGATGGATAGGTAGAAGGGGTCATATCGAATGGCCAGCTAGGTCACCTGACCTAACCCCTCTTGATTTTTTTCTGGGGTCATTTGAAGTCTGTGGTGTATCGCACAAGACCTGCCACGGTACAAGAGCTTCAAGAAAGAATTCTAGCGGTTGCTGATATTACACCTCAGTCCCTCCAAAATGTTCAGCGGGAATTTGTGGACAGGCTAGCACATTGTCAGGCAGTGGAAGGATTCCAATTTGAACTTTTAATAAAATAAAACTATTCTCTGTTAATTACGATTGTAATTTCTAATTTTCCCTTATTGAGACCACATTACATAACAGAATCCATACAAACGTTACATCGTTGAATTTGGGACTCCTTAAAGTATACAAATATGGAAAAATATACCGGGTGTTTCATTTATAAAAATTGACACTTATGTCACACCTCCGAACGTAATGACGTCACGGTCCTGAAATACATGTCAAGAAGTTCTAAAAATTTCGCTGAACACAGTGTCGAAAACCCGAAGTTGATACGAGGTCCCGTTCGGCTGTAATCGAGCTGTTCCGGGACTATTGCCCAACCCTGTATATAAACAACAGTTTATTTTAAAAATTGACTATACAATCTTATTAGTAGCAACCATCACTTATATTCACCAGAAATTGGCTTTTTAAATGAACGTATTTTCTCAGAAAACTGTAATTTAATGAGGAGAATTTTGTGAATACACCACAGCTTGTTATAATACACTTAAAAAATAATAAGAGTATAAGTAACTAAAACGAATTAAAACAGATTAACATACCAAAAGTAACATATAAGTTGTATATTACAGATGGGAGTATAGCTCATTTTTATTAGTATTAAAAATATCTATATTGCAGTTTCTTAGAAAACTGTTTACAGTAAGTAAACAATAGGGTCGTCTCCTTCAACAAAATTTATAAAATATTATACCATCAAAAAATATACTAAATATATATTCCATATATCGTATTAAAGAAAGTCCTAATAATCATATGCAAGAATAAATTGGTTTTCAAAACAACAAGGCGGTAAATGATGACGTGTATAATGAGAATTCAATTTTAAGGAATTTTCATGTTTTCGTTTATCATGTTGGTGGTAGTGCTCGGTCGATTTTCACGTATTTGTTGTTTACAGTGTTGATTTTCTATTATAAATTATAACCTAAAAATTTTAAATTTTAAAGTGTACTTCATATTAGTAGAGGGTCCACGCCTTCGAAAGCCGTCAAAATCGCCAAGTAACCCATTCCAGCAAGGTAAATGATATTTGAGCTCGCATATCGAAAGAGGTTCCTAATGGGCATCAATAATGGCTTGTTGGAATTTTGTTGGCGCTTGCACAACTTCTCCACAAGAAAAAAAGATGGCGGAACTTTATTTCAAGAATTCGTGTTTTTAAAGGCATACTTCTCTCTCGAAAATTAAGTACGTGCGATATTGATGTAATTTTTTATATTTATATACTACTGACATGAGCGCATCTATCTGTATTAATAGAATTTCAAAATCACTTACGGTTTTTTTCTAAATAAATCCTAAATCACAGGAACGAAATTTGTGTGGTTGAAATTTCGACGTGCAGTCAACTATATTAAATGTTCAATTTCTTTACATATTATATGCGATAAAATATGGTTTAAAGATCAAAAAAGTTTTTGCAAAAAGAACTTGTCTTACACAGTTTTTGAGTTACAGACTTTTTAAAATAAATCACTATTTGGATTTGTGGTACTCCTATCAGCATGCGGCTGTTTTTTGGCGTACTGATGTCTGGCTAATTGTAATGCATCAAGATAGTTAAGCCAATACATTTTTGAAATTGAGCTATTATTATTTATAATTTTACAAAAATATTATTATGTAAAATGAAACTCATTTGGCAGAGGATTTATTAGATCTATAGATTATGAAGTTGTTGTATGTGGGGACATTATTTATTAAGTATACCATTATTATGGTACAAATATAGAAATAAAATATAAACACATACACAAAACAGGTAATGTATAATAATAATAATAATAATAATAATAATGATCATAATAATAATAATAATGCATAATAATGCATAAAAGAGAACCTGTTGATAGACCGCTGTATTGCTCAGGATTCTGTGCGTAATCTATCAATGGCGTGGATCGATTACCATAAGGCATTCGATACATCACATGCATTATTGTTACACCTGCTCCAGTGCCTTGCGGTACCCGCACCAATAGTGAGATGCATTGAACAACTGATGCCACTCTGGAGAACCCGCTTCACCGTAACAACTGGTGCTCAGCGGATTTCGACAGAGCCGGTATCATTTAGGAGAGGAGTTTTCCAGGGCGACTCCCTCAGCCCTCTCCTATTCTGCATCTCACTGCTGCCGTTGTCTGTAGAACTACGTCACACCCGCAGATACCAATGCGGATCACCCAGCAACCGGAGGCATAAGGTCACCCATTTATTCTATATGGATGACCTAAAACTGTATGCCTCCAGAGAGGGCGAACTCCAAAACTCTCTTAGGGTGGTCCAAGAGTACACGCGGGCTATTGGCATGGAATTTGGGTTGGACAAATGTGCAGTCGTCCACCTCAAGAGAGGACGATGCGGGCTATTCCCTGAAGATGCACAGCTGGCAGACGGAAGCATCCTAAGACATCTGGATGCCGGAAAGACCTACACGTACTTGGGTGTGCAACAACATCACATCCAGGACGTAAAACAAATTAAGGACACTCTCCGCGGCAAGTACAGACACCGACTTCGAAAGATTTGGTCTTCCGAGCTTTCGGGAAAGAACAAGGTGTCTGCGACTAATATACTTGCCGTTCCGATTCTGCTCTACTCCTTTGGAGTAGTCAAGTGGACAGTAGACGAGCTGCTTCAATTGGATAGGGATACCCGCAAGATGATGCATATTCACAGAAGCATTCATCCTAGATCGTCCGTTCCTCGAGTGTACCTCCCACGTCAACGGGGGGGCAGAGGACTCTTGAGCCTGGAGTGCATGCATCACAGAGTAGCGCTGAGTATGACATGTAACATCTTGAGGAGCTCAGATCCACTCCTGCGGTTAGTGAGAGATCATGAAACCGTAGGAGTGGGCGGATTTTTATTTAAGGCAGCACGCAGGGCCGCCGATGATCTCGGTCTCGTTTTCGACTTCAGGCGAAGAGGCAGGCGAGGTGCTGATGCACAGTCAGTAACTGAGCTTCCGCCAAATCGCCTGACAACCCAAATCAAAGCTGCCGAGCAGAGAAATCTGTTCAGGCAGCACGTCGATAGACCCATGCATGGAGTGTTCTACAACAACATAGAGACACTGGGTTTATCGACAAAGCTGACCTTCTCATTCCTGAGGTCAGCAGGGCTAAAGTCGGAGACCGAGGGATTCATTGTGGCCTGCCAAGATGGTGTTATTAACACCTTGGTCTACCGCAGTCGTGTTATGGGTGTAGAGGTCCCTAACCTAAATTGTAGGACCTGCCATCAGGCGCCGGAGTCGCTCATGCATTTACTATCTGCATGTCCGATTTACGCGACTTCGGCCTACATCCACAGACATAACGCGGCTTTACGAGTGCTGTATTACCATCTTCGGCACTCGTACGAGGTAGACCAAACACCGGTGCTGCCTTATGTTTCCGGAGAGATCGAGTCCGTTGTCGAGAACGAGAAGTGCCGAATTTATTGGAACTACTCGTTCCCGACCGTCAGGCTGATTCAAGCCAACAAGCCTGACATAGTCCTCCTCGACCACCAGACCAAGGTGATGTATGTCATCGAGTTCTCGGCACCTGCCGAGACAAACATCACCTTGAAGGAGGAGGAGAAACGGACCAAATACCGAGATCTCCGGTATGAGCTCCGAGCGCTATACCCAGACTACTCGGTCAAGATGGTCGTCCTGATAATCGGCGTTCTCGGTGGGATGAGGCCTACGCTGCTCTCAGCATTGAAGACCATACCGGCCTGCCAAAAATCAGCCGAATGGTTGGCAGGCCAGATGCAGAAGGCAGTCGTCTTAGGGTCCCTGCGTCTACTTAGGGCACACGATTCTGGAATGTACAACCACTAACCCTGCGGGATGTGGGGAGTGGTTGTAGATATTTCGCTGGCGCTTCCCCTGTGAGAATATCGGAGACACGGGAGAACTGTCCGGCATCGCTAACGCGAAAAAAAAAAAAAAAAATGCATAATAAGTATACAGACCTCATTAAGCATTGACAAAGCGATATATAGGCATTACTAGTAAGAATCACTGTGTTAAAAACTGCTCTGTATTATTTCTGCCCTTAAAACAATTATTAGGAAAGGCTGCACATGCAACAGAACACCATGCGGACAGTTTTAGTCACACTTTACAATTCCACTTTTTGTTTTTTTTTAGATCCACTTGTAATTTCTTGTCATCATTTGTGGTTTTATTTGGTTATTCTCTGTCAGATATCCAAATTTTCTGGGAGAGGGTAAATTGGGAAGGAGGTCGGAGAATCGCTTGGACACGAACATTTGATGTGTTTTCTTAATTGTTGATAATGTTACAAATCCAGGATTTTGTGTTAGGTAAGGGAAGTATAGAGTCTAAACCACTTTTGGTGGATAATTTTTACAATTAAAGTTATTTCGCAGTAAGAAGGGTTTGAACCTGCTTCGCTGGGTACTTCAGTTGCAAGCTAAACTAGGCATACTAAACAACTGAACTACCAGCCCCTGTAAAGCCCGTTTTAAATACAATAAGAAAGCGTCTTTTGTAGGACATAACGAATGTAAGTCTAATAACCTTATGCTACCTAAATGCTGCCTTAGCAAATCTAAGTATTTAAACTCACTACGGCCATACATATTTACATAGGACTTACGAGCATCTTTAGTTATGCGATGATCAATTGCATCACAGTTATTATCTCCAAGATTAGCCAAATTATTTAGGTGGCCTGTTTGCTTTAAACTGCAACTGCTGATTTTTCCCTTTCTGAAAGGATAATTGACAGGTCATACAATACACGGACTGCCAATAAAGTTTTTATACTTAATATTTCCTTCATATTTTTCACCTAATTATTTATTGATTTCGTCAATACCTTAAAACATCCTATGTTGTGGTGTACTTACTTTATAGATTTCTATTTTGCAAAAATTAAACATAATTTGCGCAAATATTATTGTGTTCGCTTCTTCATGTTGCACGTCAAGTTTGTTGCTACGCAGGAGGAATCGAAGTTCACATTGTTGGGCAACATGTGTCCTTATTTACACCAATATTCAGAAATATATTTTAGATGATTCGCTTTATTTTTGTTATTATTTATAACATTATTCCAGTTTGGAATGGGAATTGTGTCAGTTATGGCGAGTTCATAGCATTCTGATGATTTCTTAAGTCATACTAAACATTTTCTTGAATCTGAAGTTTCAGCCAATGTTTATTTTTTAGACTGAATTATTTATAACTTATTAACGATTTTGTATTGCATTTACACATTTGGATATACTGTCCCCCTAGGCCAAAATGACGTAACTCAAAATTTCCTAAGCAAATTGGACATACTTCAATGTTTCGTTGTTAAACGACCAATTTTCTTCAATAATCATTAAACCATTATTTTCGCATCTGTCTCATAAAATTATATCCAAAAATAAAATATAAATATTTAAAAAAAAAAACAAGTAGTGCTGATAGCTGCATAAAATGTCAAATATCTCAAAATAACCAGATACTGAAGTACCTACGTCATTTTGGATTAAGGGGGCAGTAATGTAAATGGTTTGCGAACAAAAATTCCTGAACTGGTAGAAAATAGTTCTATCAATACATATGACATTTATATTATCACTGAAAGTTCTCTAACATCAGACATTCATAGCTCCGAACTAGGATTCTATAACTATCAGTTATTCAGAAAAGATCGTGACTTAGAGGCTACGGGAAAATCACGTGGTGGGGGTGTTTTAGTGGCAGTGCATGAATCAATTAATGTCCAAGTTATTAACTTTAATCATGTAGACTCTTCTATCAAATTCGATGAACTCTGGCTGCTTATTAACTATGGAAATCTAATGATGGTGTTAGGTGCTGTTTATATTCCTCCAAGATCTAATAAAGACAGTTATCAGCTCCACTGTGATTCGACAGAATTTATGGCATCAACTTATAGTGACGCGATGTTGTTAATTGTTGGTGATTATAATTTGCCTGAAATTACTTGGTGGAATGATGATCTAGGGCTTCTATCATCCGGTCACAATTCTTCTGCCAATTGTTTAATCGAATCCTTCCCATACTTGAACTTGTTTCAACTAAATACAATACCAAATGCTAATAATGTGATGTTGGATTTAGTTTTTTCCAGCAACTCATTAGATGTTTCTCTTGCCTCTGATTATTTAGTAAAATGTGATAAGCATCACCCCTCTATTGCTATCTTTGTGCCTTGTGATAAAGCATATCAGTGTTTGGAGTTTGAGGAGCTCATATTTAATTTTAAAAATTGTAATTTTGATGATCTAACCTTATCTGAATGCATTAATCTATTTGTTCCTAAAATGAAAATAAAAAGTAATTTTAAATTTCCAATCTGGTTTGACAATGAGTTGAAACAAAATATTATAAACAAGCGAGCTGCACATAGACAATATAAAATTACTAGAAGAATATAGTAGGGGAGCCCAATAGGGGATTTTGGGATTTACTCAAGCGCGGCAGATTAACATATAGGGAATACCTTGCACCCTGTTGAGTACCTCCACCATATCTAAGCCCTCTATATAGGGCCGTGCGTGTAGGGCAGCCGATCAGAATAGTAAAAAAAAATCCATAGTTGGAAATACTCGAGCGCGTCAGATTAAGGTGTGATGGGTTAATTACATGCTGAAAAGTGTGTGTTTCAATAATCTGACGATTTCAGCGTGACGCAAGGGAGTGGGAGGGTCACAAACTTGCAAAAAAAAAAACGTCACCTCGACATTCTCGAGCGCGGTCGAATTTTTTTTGTTTTGAAGGAAATAATTCAAGGATAATGGGAAAAATATAATCTGCCGATTTCCACAAGCCGAAGTAACAAAAATCGTCAATAAAGTTTAGCGCGTGCACCGCAGTGAAGCACGTATTCCCCACTCCGCGCATCTCTCTCCCTTTCACTCTTCTCTGTCTCTCACTCTCTCGCACCATTCCCACACGCCAGACATCACGCCATTGGTGATCAATTACCAGAAGTATATGAAGATGTAGTCATAACACCAGATATTCTAGGGGATACTCCAGATTCAGGTACATTTACTTTTCAATACTTTAATAATACGCTTTTCATTAAATAAAAAATATATTGTCAAGTATTATAAACGATTTCTTGTTATAGATATGCAGGCTGTGGATGAAATTGATGATCAAATCGAACCAGACTTGCTGTATGATGATAATTCCACGGATGAAGATGAAAATCAAAAAAAAATATTTTTAACATGTTTATTTTGTTTCATTAATTTTTTGTGAATTCTGTAAATTTATTACCCATCAATAAAACTATTAAAAAGTTTAAAAATATCGTATTTTATTAACCCCTGCCATAATTTTTTTTTACCTGTTATTTATTAATCATTTGTAATTTTATCAGAGAAAGAGATTACCGAAAGTATATATACATAAAATATATCTGTTTATATGTATTATAATTAAAAGAAATAGATTTACGTGTGCAGAAAATAAAATAAAAATCTTTCTTTACAAATTTCAACAAAATTTGTAATTTTCTTTTATTTGCATGCTATTTTCCGTGCATTTTATTTGACACATTTAGTGGTTTAAAAAAATCATAAAAATATTTTTTTTTTCAAATCGTCAGATTAAGAAAATCCCTCCAAACAATCGTCAGATTATTGATCAGCACGACCAGGACATCAAGCTAAACCATCTGTATGAAAATTTGACGTGCTCGAGTATTTCAAAATGGCGATTTTTCTTTGCATTTTCAAAAAGCCGCCACGAGCTTGCGTCACATCTGAATGGTCAGTCTTTTGAATGGGAGCTTCGTTCGGGTTCACTTAACATCCCCTCTAAATATCTGACGTCGGAGACACGTGGGGCATATACACTATCAATATCTGACGCGCTCGAGTATTTCCATGTGACTGTTTTTTTTTACATTTTTGAAAGCCTGTAGACGCTTCCCCCACCTGTGAAAGGGTATACATCATATAACCTTTTTTTCTTTCTACCATCTAGTCTTCAAAATCCAATAGGTCCCCACGACGCTAGAGTAAATCCCCATTTAGCATCGTGGGCTCCCCTACTAATAGAAGATTATAATCATTTCAGTTATTTAAGAATAATTTGTAAATAACAAGCTTCCGTTTGCTACAGAAACTATATTAATGAAGTTGCAAATAGCGTGCTAAGTGATTCAAGAATTTTTTGGGACTATATACGCGATATAAATAAGGAAGATTTTATTCCTAAAATTATCAGTTATCTTGATCAAACAGCCGAAGATGGAAAGTCTATTGCAAATCTATTTGCAATTCACTTTGCATCTGTTTATAATGACTTACGACCTAAGAAAACAAATAACAATATTGATTCACAGAATATAGTTGATGTTGTGAATGTTGTTAACATCAATAATTTATGTATAGGAATAACTGAAGTTCTAGACAAACTGAGTAATCTAGATTCTAAAAAGGGTTCAGGACCAGACAACATATCAGCTTATTTTCTAAAGTCCTGCGCCTTTGCTCTCTCAAGACCTCTGTGGCTTCTATTTAACAAATCATTATCCGAGGGAGTATTTCCAACTAATTGGAAAAAATCCTATATTGTTCCTATCTATAAAAAGTCTGGAGACAAGGGAATGGTTATTAACTATCGACCGATTACTAGAATTTCACACATACCTAAAATTTTTGAATCACTGGTAAATGACTTCCTAACATACAAACTAAAAAATTGTATCACTAGTAAGCAACATGAATTCTTTCAAGGCAGATCTATAACAACAAATTTGTTAATATATGAAGACTTTATCGTCAAATCTTTGGAGAAGGGATATTCTGTGGATTCAGTTTACACAGACTTCTCTATAGACGAGTAAAATTGGGAAGCAAAGACGCTTAGTTTCCGAGAAAAAAAAAACTGGCGTAGAACCAAACCAGACTTGGTGCGATTTTTCAATTAGGTGATCGTGTACATGAAACCACTTTTCACGACATTTTCTGGTGGTCTGGAACTTTTTTATTTCGAAAAAACTGTAAAAAAATGAATTTTCCATGAAACATGTTTTTTAACGTCCCCATCGTTATATCTTTAAAAATAATTGTGCTATGGAACTGATTTTTTTTTTTAATTGAAGTAGACACAATAGCGCTTCTAACTATCTACAATGTGATTGTAAAATATAATTTTTTTAATTGCTAAAATAATAGCAAACTTAAAGTTGTTATTTTCGTCAATGTATTTTTCAGCAATCGAGAAAAATTTTTATTTATGAAAATATGTATATCCATGCTGTGAACAAATTGAAGCCAATATATGAAAAAAGTTTTTAGAATCATAATTTTTGATGTGTAGGTTATAGTATGCAGTCAGCGATTTTTTTAAAACGGGCTAAATCATATTCTTGCACGCCCGGCTCTCATTATACTGCTTACCGCCTGCGGACTACGGTTGTTGGATTCATATGTACTAATCGGGCTTTTATTAACAGCTCCAAAATAGGTACGAACCTACCTTTTGTTGTTTTAAGGTAAAAAATATTTAAAAGCAGGTAAATATAAGTCATTGTTATAAAGTAAGTACCCACCTAATAAGTAGGTTATTACACATTTTTGATTGAATTAAACCAAGATGCAGGAATAAAACAACTTTATTTTTTTGCAACTATTTTTGTATTGAAAAATGAGTATTTAGTTACGTAGGTCCTGCGTTAAAAGCATTCTAGTTCGTCTGTACATTCATCGAAACCTTTAAATAACAGTATTTCAAGTACGGCATTTACACTCGTTACAACATTTTAGGTCTTCTTTAATACAATCATATTTTCGATTTTCACAATTTTTATCTGAACAATAAATACTTAATGAAAATATTGTCCAAACATCGTCACTTAAATTCCGTCCTGAACCATGTGCATTTATAAGCGTAGTTGGCATATTGCTTCTGTGCGATATTCTAAGTTGATACATAAACCTGCAATAGTTAACTAAATGTATTAGATAGGAAATCTATGATTTAAATATATATGTTTACCTTAAGAATGGGTGGTAAAAGGTGCCTTCAGTTGAAGGAAGCTCCGTTTGTTGTTGTTGCTAATTTGATCCTTAGGTCGTTTAATATCTGAATTTGTTTACTTTTGTTTTTGTGCAGTACTAGAATCAATTTTGTAAAGATCTTTAAAGCTTCGTCTTTAGACAGCAATGGCAGTTCCGATAATTTTTTAAAAACAACAATATTCTTTAAGAACATCAAACGCAGATTTTTTAAATATTTTTAAAAAACCATTAGTGGTGTCGCAACCAGTAAAACAATGAAGACAAGAACAAACTGTAGTTCATAAACTTTGCACTACCTTCTATATTTACAAATATTGTCTGCTAGTGCCGTGTACAAGTTGCATAAATAAATTAGCTCCATTTAAGTCAGAGTCCGAAAAAAGGAGAGTAAGTAAAATTAATACATCTATATCAACTGATTTCACCAATGTTTGTTTGCTAAATTTAGTTTCGTACATTGCATGCAAAATCATCCTGGTATCTTCCTGTTTGCTAAATAGATTTTTGGTCATTTCTGAATGACGTTTATGTAGTGAAACTACTTTTTCTGTTAATTTAAATTCTCCATCTATTATTAATATTTCGTATTCGATTAAGTACTGTGCAGCATCTGTTGCAAATCGGCGCGGCGCGGCGGCACTGTATGATTGCAAAAACGTTCATGTTTTCAAAACTTGTCTACCTATACGACAGTCTATATGATATTTTAATTAAATTTCGTCATTTAAAATATCTTTTCTGACACAATATTTCCGCGATGTCGTCTTTTTTCAGCACTAGATATTAGTGACAACAAACATTGTATCCTAGGTCTTGGTACCACATATTTGTCATCATCCCGCGCAATTTTCTTACAAATAATGCACTCCATTATTTTAGAAAACTAAATTGCGAATATTCTACAGCATCGCATTTATTTAAAACTATTTATGCGTATACTCTAAATCCCGCAAACTACTAATATACGATTCAAATGTATTAACCCCTCATTTTAACCGCGAAATCTCAAAAATAGCGGACCAGAGAAAATTTGAGAAAATATGTGTTCATTATGTGTCTATTGTGAATTATTCACTGAAGTTTGAATAATGTACATTGGACGGTTTTGAGGTTTTGCTAAGTTATATTGAAAGATACCCTACTTTTTAAGGAAATTTTGACCATACCAGTTTTAAATTCATTATATCTTGAAAAATATGCCTACTATATGAATAATATTTTAGATACCGATAAAGCACGGCATTTTTTGTACGAAGAAATTCTTTCATAATTTTTTATTCTAAAATTTGGCAGTTATTGTCAAAAACGTGACTTCATGTTTATTCGGCTATTTATCAAGGTATATGAAAGATTTTTAATAAAATAGTTAATCATATACAACGTAAGGATTTTCAGAAAAAAGAATTGGTATATATCAAATATTAATTTAGTTATCAAGTGCAATAGATAATATTGCAGAACGCGGGCAATAATATTTATTTATTTATTTATTTACGGGAAAGCCCAATGAGTACATGTGTATATAATAACAGTGACATAATTAACAAAGAATGTGTATATTACCTAGACTTATTTGATAACAGACTGTTTCTTAACCTATATAATGATATATTGAACAAATCTAGCTGTATAGTGTTGGCATTTTTCATAATCCTGGTGATACCTAAATTTGCACCGTATAAAGAACGGTGATTTGAAATATAAAATGTATATGAATCCCTTAACTGTCTTAGGGGTACATAGAAGTCTAACATAGATAGCAGTTCTGGACTGTCTATAATTCCGTTACAGAGTTTAAATGCCAAGACAATGTCTGAGTTAAATCTCCGTTGCTGTAAAGTCTGAATGTTGAGAAGAGTTAGTATTTCATTATAGCCGATTTGCTCACTGGGAATGTGGATTTTAAACGCTATATAGCGCAGAAATCTTTTTTGCACTCGTTCAATTTTGTCTATATGTATCTGATAGTATGGAAACCAAATAACTGAACAATTTTCGAGTTGAGATCTAACTATTGAGTTATATAAAGATTTTATGGCATAAATGTTGCTAAATTCTGTACATTGTCTTTTAATATATCCAAGGGTTTTTAGAGCTTTATTACAGATTGATTCGATGTGATGTACAAAGGTTAATTTAGAGTCAAAGTAAATTCCTAGATCACGTATTACATCAACATTATCAATAGGTATATCATTTATGAAGTACGTGTTTAGTGACTGGAAAATCCCTTTATCAAACTGAATATATTTACATTTTGTGATGTTAAGAGTCATTTTTTTGTTACTACACCATTTCTGAAATCTTTCAATGTCTTCTTGTAGTTCTATAATGGAGGTGGGATCAGTAATTTCTTTAAATATTTTTAAATCATCAGCATATAACAGTACTTGAGTATGCAAGAAACATTCAGTAACATCATTGATAAAAAGATTAAATAATAATGGAGCCAAATGAGATCCTTGAGGAACACCTGATATAACCTTGATTTCATCTGAATAGTAGTTATTAATTTTAACAGTTTGGACTCGATCTTTTAGGTATGATTCTAACCATTGAAGGAGCATACCATGAACATATTGAGATAATTCTTTGAGTAACAAAGAATGATCGACCTTGTCGAATGCCTTGGAGAAGTCTGTGTAAATTGAATCTACACAGTTACCCCTCTCCAAGGCACTGACAATGTAATTTTCATATATTAATAGATTAGTTGTTATAGATCGACCTTGACAAAATCCATGTTGTTTAGAACTTATAAGGTTCTTTAGTTCTCCTGTCAAATAGTCATTAACAATTGATTCAAATATTTTAGGTATATGAGAGATTTTTGTTATGGGTCTATAATTAGTCACCATTTCTTTGTCACCAGTTTTTTTGAATATAGGAACGATATATGATTTTTTCCAAAGGGTTGGAAAAATTCCTTCCGACAGAGATTTATTAAATAATAGCCACAGAGGTCTGGATATGGCAAATGCATATTATCTATTGCACTTGATAATTAAATTAATATTTGATATATACCAATTCTATTTTCTGAAAATGCTTACATTTTATATAATTAACCATTTTATAAAAATGTTTGTAAATACCTTGATAAATAACCGAATAAACATGATGTCACGTTTTTTAGAATAACTGCAAAATTTTACAATAAAAAATTATGAACAAATTTCCTCGTACAAAAAATACCATGCCTTATCGGCAACTAGAAGATTATTTATATAGTAGGCATATTTTCAAATATATAATGGATTTAAAACTGGTATTGTCAAAATTTCCTTAAAAAGTAGGACATTTTTCAATATAACTTAGCAGCACTTCAAAACTGTCCAATGTACATTATTCAAATTTCAGTGAATGATTTACAATAGACACATAATTTTTTCAATTTTTTCCGTTCCTCCGTTTTTGAGATATTCGCGGTTAAGGTGAGGGGTCAATAGATTTGAATAGTCTATTAGTTAGACGCTATCCTACCTTCCATACGGGGTGTACGTACCTAGATTGTGAGCCGCAATAATACATATGACTAATTTAGCGCGCTTTAAAAAAAATCGCTGTTGCCAAACGATACACATTGGGAAAAAAATAATTATATCAAAAATTTTCTAATGTTTGGGCTACATTTGCTTCACTGTATGTGTATAAAAATTTTCAAAAATAAAAAAGTTTATCGATTGGTGAAAATTGTAATACGTAAAATTCAAATATCTAGATTTCTTAATTTTTAAATAAATGAAATTGCGAACTGTGTAAAAACCATTAGTACAGTTAAAAGCGCTATTGTGTGTACTTTAATTGAAAAAAAAAACAACGTCGATAGCAACACTAGTTTTGAAGATATGACGGTGGAAACAAAAAAAAACACATTATATTTAAAATACAATATTTTCCCTTTTTTTTAATTTAAAAAGGTCCAGACCACGAAAAAATGTCGTGAAGTACAATTTCATATGCCAAGTGACATGCTTAACAAATCCTACCATGTTTGACCTGGTTCTACGCCAGAAAAAAAAAACGGCACGATAGAGTCTCGAATTCGCTCCTCTACTAAGGCATTCGATAAAGTAGATCATACATTGCTTCTAAATGAATTATCACGATATATTCACGGCAGTCTTTTGAAGTGGTTAAAATCATATTTAAGTTATCGAGTTCAAGTTGTAAAAGTTAATAACTATTATTCTCATGAAATTCAAGTTAGGTCAGGTGTTCCCCAAGGACCGCACTTAGCACCTTTGTTGTTCAATCTGTTTATTAATGATGTTGTAGAATGCTTCTTACATAGTCAAGTACTAATGTATGCAGATGACCTTAAATTATTTAAAGAAATTAAAGATCCCAATTCCATGGTTGAACTGCAACAAGATATTAATAGATTTCAGAATTGGTGTGAGCGGAAAAAGCTAACGCTGAATATTTCAAGATGCAAATATATGCAGTTCAGTAAAGAGATATCCCCATCTATAAATAAATACATAATTAAGGATACATCAATTAAAAATGTAGATGTAATACGTGATTTAGGCATATATTTTGACTCTAAACTGACATTTGTGTATCACATTGACTTAATATGCAATAAATCTCTAAAAATGCTAGGTTTTATTAAAAGACATACTAAAGACTTTAGAAACATAGCTGCAATAAAGTCATTATATATTTCATTGGTAAGAACTCATTTAGAAAACTGTTCAGTTATATGGTCTCCATATTTTCAAACACATATAGATAAAATAGAAAGAGTGCAAAAAAGATTCTTACGCTATGCTGCATATAAGACCAACACTGCTATTGAAGATATTAATTATAAACAAATTTTACATAACTTATATCTTCGTACTTTGAAGCAACGAAGAATCAAGGCAGATATTGTCTTGGCATTCAAGATTAGTAGTGGCATTATTGACTCTCCAGAATTACTTTCTACAATAGACTTCTATGTTCCACAGAAACATTTAAGAGAAACATATATGTTCTCCATACAGAATCACCGAACCTTATATGGTACCAATCTAGGCATAAGTAGAATTGTAAAAAATGCTAATAATACTCAAGTAGATTTCTTCAATATCTCAGTCGATAATTTAAAAAGACACTTGAGATGTAATTATTATGAATAGCTTACGGATAACTTATTTGCTTATAATTAAGGATATATACCCTCATGATTTGTCCCGTTATTTATGTTCTATATACTCTCATTGTCGTATTTAAAGTGTATGTTTATTTGTTGTTTTGTTCTATTTTTGTAATTAATTTATTAAAGAGTCATTTAAGCATGTCTCCATGCAATTGTAATGTGTAAATGGGTTAACCCGTGAAATAAATAAATAAATAAATAAATATTACATGTAATAAATTACACCATAATTTAAAACCACGTATTTATAACACGGAAATAATGGTCTAATAAGTTTCGGGCAATCAGTGATCTACTAAGCAACAATGTTGAACGTCACCACCTGTGTAAAACTGTTGTATATATGTTATTGTGTAGAACTTTATTATTATTATTAGTATTATTATTATTATTATTATGATAACTTAATCAAATTAGGTATTAGACAAATGTCTGTCCACAGTTGCACAGAACGAACCCTGCCAATGCCGTCACTTTGCGCGTATTCATAACAAGACATTACTACGATCTGATTTAAAAATCTGTAACTAAAAAAACTCTGTAAAATATTGATCTGATTTTTGTTTTAAAAGCTTTTTTGATATTTAGACCACATTTCACTCTCATGTAGTATATGAAAATTTAGAACATTTAATACAGTAGTCTGCACGTCGAAATTTTCAATACACAAACTTCGTTATTGAGAATTTAGAATTTGTTCTGAAAAAACAGCAGATGATTTTGAAATTCCATTAGTATATATAGAGGCGCTTATGAATCTAGTATATGAATATAAAAAATCAGCTCATTATCGCTAATAGTTGGTTTTTAAGTGAGAGGAAAACGTTTAAAAACACGATTTCTTGAAATAATTTTCCGCCATCTTTTTTCCTTATAGAGAAGTTGTGCAAGAGCCAATGAAAGTCCAACAAGGCATTCCCGATGCCCCTAGGGATCCTCTTGCTGAATTCGTTCTCAAAAGTTATTTACCTTGTTGGAATGGGTCATTTCGTTTTTCAGAGCCGTGGACCCCCTACTATATTTTAACCAAGTTAAATAATAGCTATAACAATAATTTGAAGACAATTAATATGACAATGACTCACGTCGATACTATAACAGTAAACGAACGATGCCCGTCGATTATTTCTCTATTTGTTAACTGCGCATGCTCTCACATCTGATGTCACCATAGGCGCCAATTCAAAATTTCGTAACTTAAATAATTAATTTCACTATTAAAATGAATTTGGAATGTAAAATAAAAAAATACGAGTCAAATAAAATTTTATAAATCACTTGAATATAATATTTTAAAAAAGTGGTCAACAGCCCTATTATCAATAGGGGAATTTGTTTTACATATCTTGAATACATTATCTCTAAGTCTTAACCTAATATCTGGTACGTTTATGTTTATGGCTGATAATATATCTGGTGCAACAATGTGGCCATGTAACACGTTAAAAATGAACACAATTTGGGCATTATCGCGACGTTTACTTAAGAGTGTTATGTTGAATTTAACTCTTTGTCGTTGATATGATATTAAAAAAGGATATGGTCCATATGTTTTAAGATATGTGGACCTTAAATTTTTTTGTTGTATTTTTTCTATCATATCAGTGTATGTGAGAGCCCTAGGATTCCAAATAACACAACAGTATTGAAGAAGCTATATTTGTCTGGGAAGTATTCAAATACACTGCACTGATTTGGTTACTACTTGTTTATTGAAAAGTTAACAAAAACGTGTGCTTGGCACAAATACACATACAAGACTATATCCACTACTCTATTAAAAGATAATGTCTTCCACTGCGGAAAAGACATGCAACACCCTCTATCGGGAACAAGAGAGAGAGAGACAGCAAAACATGAAACTTATTTCATAACACTCCCACCAGTTGAATGCTTTGCTGAACGATTTACCATTCCAAGGCTTTTACACAGAGCACGCAAACGTTCACAAGGCAATGGTTTTGTAAAAATGTCGGCTCGCTGGAGATCCGTTGATACATACTCTACAGAAATTTCTCCGTTCTCTACTTGCTCTCGTATATAATGATATCTAATAAATAAATAAATAAATAAATAAACTCTTTATTGTCCAAACAGGTAAGTACCCAATTACAGGACAAAATATGAGGTACATTAGTAAGTAAAAACAATTAATATAAAAATGACAAACAGTAGAAGATAATATGAGAAACTAACAATTACGATTAAGATTGAAATTAATACTGGAATTAATTAATACAGGCATGCTTGTGTAAAATACCTAACCAAGACTAGATTGCTAACTTATTTTTTATGGTCTTCTTAAATGTACTGACTGGTTGATGGAAAATATCTGTAGAGCTACAAAATTTATTGAAATTATTGCATATAGTGTAAACTGGGGATTTTGCCATTATGTTGGTTCTTGGTGTGGGAAGATAAAAGCAGGCTTCATTTCTGATGTTAGGTCTAGGAATGTGAAAATTTAACTGTGCTAAAAGCTCAGGGCAGTCCGTTAGATTGTTGGTAAGCTTGTATGCAAATAAACAAGAGTAATATATTCTGCGGTTTTCAAGGGATAGAAGACTGAATCTTGTCAGTAATATATCGTTATCAATACCTTGACTTGGGTAAATTCCGTCTAATTTATATGCAACGTATTTCATGAAGACCCGCTGCACTGATTCTAACTGTTGTATATGTATATTGTAGCAAGGTGACCATATTAATGAACCATATTCCAGTTGTGACCGAACATAGGCTGTATATAAATTTATATAGCAATCTTCGCTTCTGAATTCTTTGCAATTCCTAAATATGAGACCCAACATTCTTTTGGCAGATGATGTTATTTTGTTAATGTGTGGTGAGAAACTGAATTTATGGTCAAACTCAATGCCAAGGTCTTTGATTTGCTCTTGCCGATTCAAAGGTGAGTCATCTATTGAATAATTGAATTCAATGAAGTTTATTTTTAATGTGAAAGATATATATTTACATTTTTGTATGTTTAGTGGTAATTTGTTTGTTAGGCACCAACGGTTTAAGTTATTCAGATCTTTTTGTAGCATCCGACAGTCATTCATAGTTTCGATTGATTTATATATTTTTAAATCATCTGCAAACAAAAGTACGTTACTCTCGAGGTCGTCACCGATATCGTTAATAAAAATAGAAAACAGAAGCGGAGCCAGATTACTGCCTTGGGGTGCACCACTGGTTGCTATAAATTCATATGATTTGTGACCCCTGTATTCTACATACTGAGAGCGATTGCTTAAGTAAGATTGGAAAAAACTTACTAAATTATTATCAAAACCAATATAGCTTAGTTTCGTTAACAATAATGAGTGATCTAATCTATCTATATGTTTAGTGCGTTTATGATAGATGGGGTTCTTCATTAAACGAATTGCACTTTGATTGTCAACAAATAACCGAGTAGGAGCATCACTTTGATATCCGATATCAAAACGTAGCTTTCTCAACCAGGTAGCATCTTTTGCTGCTGCGGCAGCTGCAACATACTCTGCTTCAGTTGTACTTAACGTTACAAGTTTTTGCCTTTGAGACGACCATGTTACAACACCATCTGCCATGTTGAACGCATAACCAGATACCGATCTACGCGTCTCTAAATCGCGTGCATAATCTGCGTCTGTAAAGCCTATTAAATCGGGTTCACTCCCACCGCTTCTATACATTATTCCCAGGTTGCTAGTGCCGACAAGATATTTGAAAATTCTCTTTACTGCTTGCCGATGATTATCGTTAAAGGTATTTAAATATCTACTTACAACACTTACCGCGAATGCAATATCCGGTCTCGATACAATTGCGAGAAACATGAGTGACCCAACCGCTTCACGATACGATACATTTGGTTTCACATCTTCCTCATGCGCTGGCTCTAATACTACATTTGGATCAGCAGGTACAGTTACAGCTTTTGCAACGTTCATACAAAATTTATCGATAATTCGCTCAGCATAAGCACTCTGGTGAATAAACATAGTTTTGTTAACATAATCACGTTCTATCTGTAAGCCTACAAAACATTGGGCATCACCTAATGTGATTTCAAAATGTTCTTGAAGAGATTTGACAACTAAATCTAAAACATTATGTGACTTTGATGCAACTAACCCATCATCTACGAACAGTGCTAAGTACACATCACTTTCACTCACAACACCATGAAACACACAGCTGTCTGCTTCGCTAGCTTTGAAGTTATATAGTTTCAAAAACTCACGAAATGTGTCGCTCCAGCTACGAGGCGCTTGCTTGAGGCCATACAGTGACCTTTGAAGTTTACAGACCACCTTGGCAGGATTTTCATCGATGATAAGACCCTCGGGCACTTCCATCAATATTTCTTCTTTCAGCTTCCCATTCAGAAAAGCAGTTTTAACATCAAACTGTGTCATTACCAGGTCCTTTTGAGCTACCATAGCCAACAATACTTGAAGGGAGTCATACCTTACTACTGGTGCTAACGTTTCGGAGTAGTCAATGCCCTCTTGTTGTAGGAAACCTCTAGCACACAAGCGTGCTTTAAACCGACTCAGTTTGCCAGACTCGTCTTGTTGCAGTTTAAATACCCACTTTGAATCGATCGTATTTCGACCTGGCTTTCTAGGTACAATCGTCCAGGTTTCATTCTTATGGTGAGCTTCCAACTCATTTCGAACTGCCTGTACTCATTTGTCAGAATCGGGTCCCTCTACAGCTTCCTGGTACCTAACAGGTGTATTGTATACTGCAATATTGAGTTCATACCTTCGAGGTCTGCGAAGTGTTGCTCGGTCTCTTAAGCATCGTTGATCAACTTGTGTAGCTCCTTGATTAGGTTGTTGTTCTGCATGACTAGAGTTATCTTCACGTGGTAATTGCTCGACACTGATATCAGGTTCTTCATGGTTATAAATTAGGTTCATATCCCCGTCATCTGATAAGTTTCGGAAGGTACCATCACACGCTTCTACTTGCACGCACTCCTTGTGAGACTCTTCTTTGAATACGACATCTCGTGACACAGACACACGTTTGGTTTTTGGATCATAAACCCGATAGTTTGATGATTCTCCTTGATAACCAACCAATAATATTTTCTTAGATTGCGAATCCAGTTTCTGCCGTAGGGCCTTTGGAATGTGCAGGTATCCTTCAGAACCAAAAACTCTGAGATGAGATAAACAAGGTTTCTTACCTATCCAGACTTCATAGGGAGTTGTAGTTGGACTATTGCTAGATGGCGTTCGATTGAGGATATACACTGCCGTGTTTAATGCCTCCACCCACAGATTCAATGGTAAGTTTTTGGCATGGATCATTGTACGAGCACTTTCAACTATTGTCCTATTTTCACGCTCGGATTTGCCATTTTGTTGTGGCGTATAAGGAGCCGTGGTTTCCAGTCGGATGCCTCGGGACGACAAATATTGTTTCATAACACGATTACAATACTCAGTGCCATTATCGCATCGCATTACTTTCATGGGCTGACCAAACTTGTTGCTGACCATTTTCTCAAAGTCTTTGAATTTCTCGTACACATCTGACTTATGCTTTATGAAATAGATGTGTCTAAACTCTGAAGCATCATCCTTGAAGATCACATAAAACTTGGCACCTCCTAATGATTCTACTGACATTGGTCCACCCACATCTGTGTGAAAGAATTCGCCAGGTTTCTTGCTCCCAGTTGCTACCTTTTGTTTGAATGGAAGCCGATGTGATTTGCCGAACTGATACGGTTCACAGAAGAAATCAGTCTTATTCGAGAGTTTGACACCTTGCACTACTCCATTTTCAGTCATTTCACGTATTGTCCTTTTATTGACATGACCCATACGCTCATGCCAGGTTTGAAAGTCTGTTGATATTACATTGGCTTCACTGGTTATTTGAGGAGTCCTAACCTTTAATAGCAGTCTGTAGATATCATTCACCTGTTTAATGCCTTGAGCAACGACTTGATTGTTGCGTTTAATCATAACACTTTGTCCTTTGAAAAGTACATCAAAACCGTTGTTAGTGCATACACTGACCGAAAATAAGTTCTTTCGCACTTTTGGAACGTACAACACATTTTCAATACGAGCTTCTTGCCACTTGTTATCAATTAATCTATCGATTAAAATAGTGCCCGATCCTTTAACCTCACATTCACTGTCATCTCCTAGGGAAATTGTCTCGCCTTGGTTAGAACAAAAATCACTAAACCAGTCCCGTCGGTAAGTAATGTGCTTAGAGGCGCCACTATCGGTAATCCAGACTTCACTGGTGTTCAAGTTCATAATGTACGCCACCTGCTCACTAGATGGCACCGAACTTTCAGCTTTGTCGTCACAACTGCTTGACGCTGTTGCAACGAACGCACAATTTCCAGAATCGTCCCTTTTACTACTTTGACCGCCATCTTCTCTTCTGTCTCGTTTCTTTTTTTCGACAATCTCTGGCGTAGTGTCCCTTTTTCTTGCAGTAATAACATTCAAAAACAGATTTCCTTTTTGATTGTGACTTATTTTCATTCCCCGTATCATTTTTTGCCTGTCTATGTTTGCCAATACTTACAGCTGCGAACGCGCTTGTTGTTTCATCTTCTACTGTTAAGCGGCTTTCTTCTTTAATTAATCTTTCTTGTAGATTATCAATAGTCTGTCTCGCTGGATCGACACTATCCCATGCCGTACGTAAAGCGTTGTACTTTGAAGGGAGACTTCCGAGGATTTTAGACATCACGTGCACATCGGAAATATTCTCACCAATATCCGAAAGCTGCCTTGCCATATTTTGTAATTTAGCCACGTGCTGTACAACAGAATCTGTCGAATTCATTCTGTATTCGTGAAACTTCTGTGTCAGAAGAAATTTGTTTGAAGCTGTCTTTTGCTCGTGTATGTTTGAAAGCTTCGTCCACATTTCGGCGGCCGTTTCACACGTTAATAGATATTCTATCTGTGAAGGTTCCATCGTGGTTGCTATAAGTGACATAGCTTTCGAGTTGTCCCTTATCCACTTATTTTCAGCCATTATAGCATTGTTGTCAGTCTCAATAGCAGGAGCAGGCGGCTTTGCTCTTGTACCCGTAACCAAATCGTAAATATTGTAAGAAATGAGAATATGCCTCATTTGAAATTTCCATGCTTGAAAATTCGTTCCATCGAATTTTGTTGTGTGTTTTACTGAATACTCTTCCGCCATTGTTCGTTTTTTTTTTTTGTCTCTTAACACTCACTACCGGATAAATAAAAATGGCTACCCTTCCGGCGCGACGACAAAGTACGAACTCCGAAATAAATTCACCAAAGAAAAAACTTTGCTTCCAGACAAATCAGTGATTTATAGGGTGACTGGGCTCATAACCTGAAGAAGCTATATTTGTCTGGGAAGTATTCAAATACACTGCACTGATTTGGTTACTACTTGTTTATTGAAAAGTTAACAAAAACGTGTGCTTGGCACAAATACACATACAAGACTATATCCACTACTCTATTAAAAGATAATGTCTTCCACTGCGGAAAAGACATGCAACACCCTCTATCGGGAACAAGAGAGAGAGAGAGACAGCAAAACATGAAACTTATTTCATAACAAGTATTCTAGTCTGGATCGCACATATGAATTAAACAGTATTATGGATGTCTTATAACTAAAATCTTGACTGGCTCTAAGGATGAAATCGAGTTTTCTATAGTATTCAGCCATAAGCTTTTTGATGTGGTCATTAAAAGTAAAGTTCTTAGTGAATACTATACCCAGACCTTTAATTTCGTCTTACAGTTCAAGTTGAACACCATTCACAGATACTCCTATCAAAGGGTTCTTCTTCCTTGTGTAGCAAAGACTTTACATTTAAAGCCAGGTCATTATCCTCACAGAAATCAGAAATGGCATTGACATCATATTGGAGCAAATCCAAATCTTCATTAGATCTTATTATTTATTAAGGAGAAATAATTTGTTAAAGTGGCTTTATTTCATTACTTTAAATTTTGTTTAGTGCACTAAAGTGGACCGAACGTTTGATTATTAGGCCAAGAGGGGCTGTGTACTTTAGGACAAAAGTGAATTGACTGTTTTGTGTATTAGGCAGGTTTGGAATTATTTAATACTGTTTGGACTTTAAGACGTTTGAGTATGGCAACTAGTAGTTAGGGACCCTTTGTAATAAGAACGTATATCTGGCTTGTTGGTCAAATATCGACATCACTGAACCACAGAAAGTTGCCAATACTTGAACAGACCTTTAATTTTGTCAATTACATGTTTTTTTAATCTAGTAGGAATGTTACCCAGCTAGCACACTAACGTCAATTTGCCGTCATTTATTTGTCATAATATACGTCATAAGTCCCAATATAACGACGTTCAATGTATGTCTAAATGACGGTCTAATGTCACATCCTAATGACGTCACAATCACATTCAATATGACCTTAATTTGACGAATACGGCCCCAAATAAGAACCCTTTCCATACGACATTTTGACGTACAATCAAGGTTTAATGCTGACGTCAATATAACGTTTAATATGACTTGATTTGACGAATATGGACCCAAATAAAAATCTTTGTTCGCTTGAGTATTATAAATAACATTGTAACAGAATTTTAAACACTTATCTTAAAATCATCTGGCTGTGGGATTTGTACCGTCGGCCTCTCGCCTGGTAGTCCAGTACGCTTCCTCTGAGCTATTGTCCTTCATGAAAATTTTACTTGTGTATTTATTACTTGCAGTTGAGTACCCGGTTTAAACATAATATTCCCTTTCAGCCTTAACCATGTACCATTTGTGCATTAGTAAAATCAAGTGCAATGGCAAATTTGTATAAAATACTTACGTTGTGCAAATAGTGAATGTTGTTCAATTAAGAGGAATCCTCGCATGCGGGAAATATACGTGAAATATAGCAAACGCGCTTAGCTCTAGCAGCTTTATTTTTACAAGTATCACACTCATTTTTTTTTTTAGAAGAAGTTAGCTACTAGTTCTACAATGTGACCATTGCTTTTTCAAATCCGGTGAACCAATCTTAAGAAAAAAAAATCACAAACTTTATCATTTGATTGTCTGATATTTATTTAATTTTCACATACTTCTAGATATCATTCTCAAAAAAGCATCGGTCAGATAATTCTATCATCTTCTGTTTACACATTCGTTTAAACATAATTCAAAAATGTCAATTTTTTAATGAGTTATACTTCAGGGCAATTACGCATGTAATTTAAAAAATGTTTAGGAATGTTTTCCATCTCCACCTAGCCAGAGAGGCGGATCATATACGCATTGGCTCTTTGTCTAACTTGAGACTTCTCATTCTCCAGGCTTTGACTCTTGCTACAGTAGAGAAATATATAAACTGAGCTTGTTGCGTACCTATTTTAATTCAATTTTTACCGGAACACATTTAATCGCGTAATGGGTATAAACAATAGTTAAAGGCGCAAAGTGTACCAATATGGTACAAGACAAAAAAGAGGAATTACTTCCACATCCACGTAGTGGATTGGAAGTACAGCAATCGTAAAAAAAAATTAAATTTTATTTCTTGAAATAGGTTTAGAACTTCATGAAACGTCGAAATTTTAAATTTAAGCGAAAAAAAAATTTCTGTTTGTGGGTCTGTCTGTCTGTTATTTTTTTTTTGTCACCACATTTTCTCCGGAACGGTTTAAGACATTGACTTGAAATTTTGTACACCTATATATTATAACGAGATCTGGACTGGATTGTTTTTTGAACATATCCGATGAAGGGTTGGGGGTAAATAGGGATAAATGGGGGGAAATAGATAAAGCAAGCTGGTAAGAGTACAGAAACTTGAAATTTGGTGTATGTACTAGCAGCCAAGGCCTCAAATTTTTTATATTTAGAAGCCGAGGCCTCAGATTTTTTAATAACAAATTTCAACCCACCCACCATCCCTACTCCATTATTAAAGGGGTTGATAAAATAAAATTGACTTATTCACTTGAAATTTGGTACACGTATATATTATAATGACATCTGGAACTAAATTATAGAATATTCCGTTGAAGGGTTGGGGGTTAAATAGGGGTAAATAGGGGAAAATAATTAAAGCAAGCTGATAAGAGTACAGAAACTTGAAGTACGGTGTATGTACTTGGAGCCAAGGCCTGAGATTTTTTTATAATATTTTTTAACCCCCCACCCCTACTCCATTATTAAAGAGGTTGATACAATAAAATTGAGATATTCGCTTGAAATTTGGTACATCTGTATTATAACGACAATTGGAACTAATTCATATTTTGAGATGATTCCGTTGAAGGGGTGGCGATGTAAGTATAGGTATATAAATAGTGGAAAATGTGTAAAAGCAAGCTGTGTAGAGTAAAAATAATAATAATAATAATAACAATAATAATAATAATGATAATTTTATTAATCTAGGAAACAGTACTGTTTATAGACAAGTCATTACAATGATACATAGTGATGATTACAATTAATTTATTAATTATGGAATTAAAGTAATAATATGATTAAGAAAGATAAAATTAAACAATGATAACAAGATAACTGTCGGACGATATTCAAAAGGAACAAAATAAAGAAAGAAAGAAGAACTCACTGTTCTTCTTTCAAGTTAAAATTTCACATTTCACATTAATAACATTTAAAGTTGCACAATTAAAATTGGTAAATTAAAATTACATATTATTATTTAAAGTATAAGTGTTACAAAACGGATAAAAATCTTGTATATTGTAGAGACAGGCACTGATTAAAAGTTTCTTTACCTCATATTTGAATTTTTTTACACCAAGCACTTTTATATTTATGGGCAGGGCATTATAGAACTTTAGGCCACTGAACTCGGTTTTTTTTAGTCTAGTGTATGGACAGATTAAATTTTCTTTATGCCTTGTATTATGGTCATGTACATCACTATATGTTTGGAAATCACTTAAATGTTGTTTTACATAGTGTGTAAAATTGTATGAGCAAGTAGTGAAGTGTTTTGAAGTGCTCTGCACAAATAGTCATTTACTAGTGAAACTACTGAACATCTAAAATATGTTTTTACATCAAATTACTCCTAAGAATATGGTGAATTGAGATATATAAAAAAGTGTTAACATTAAGTCTGTGTTAATAAACAATCAAGCATAAATTAAACCAGGATCTGGGAACTTGACAATTTATCAGTGAAAGTTTCTATCCACATAAAAACTATATACATATCTCAATTAAAAAAGGTGCCAGCTGTCCTTGCTTCTTTTCTTTCTTTTTGTGGGACTGAAAACAGGACTGGACTCCCAAGATAAAAAAATGCATGCCATATGTAATAAACAATTTAAATAAGATAAAATAAAAAGTTGAAAAATGGATTGTATAAACCATCAAGAATGTAATAACAAAAACCTGGACCAGAAACAAATAATAATTTGTGATGAATGTGCTAATGCCTACTGCAAGTTATGTGCAGGAATTGCACCCACAGAGATAAGAGTCATGGAACTTGCAAAGAGAAAATTACGATATTATTGTCCTAACTGTAATTCACTCTCCAACAAGATACAACAATTAAATAATAAATTAACAGACGAAAACAATACATTAAAAAGAAAACTTTATGAACAAACCATAATTACTGAAAAATTGAGAGATCTTGAACAGGAAATTAACAAAATGCAAGGAGTATTCACTCAAACCTTAGAACAAACAACTGAAACATTGAAATTAAACTACCAAAACGAAATTACAGCCCTAAAAAATGAAATAAGAAACATACGAGATAGTAATGTTGATTTAGTATGTCTTTTGACAACTAATCAATCGAATGGAAATAGAAATAGCAGTCCCTCACAGGAAAAAACCGACAAAAGAAATGCTTACTATGAAACCAACACAAATGCTCAACTATCCAAATTAAATCAACAGAACAACAGAACATATGTTGACATTGTCCAAAAAACCACCAACAAAAACAAAAACGATGAGCAGAAGGAGGCTATCACCGCTAAATCAAGTCAACAGAAGGAGAACCAGAATATACAAAGAAACTAGGAGAACTACAAAAAACACGACAGCGATGACGGATATCAGGAAAATAAAAGAAGGAGACGGAGGAAAAAAGTGAATCTTGGAACTAACGAAACAACTGAAAATGAGTTTGAAGGTCGACCAATAACCAGCATTAAAGACAAAAAATATGGCTTTTCATCTCGAGAGTGAAGGATGCTGTAAGTACAGATAATATTGTAACATATATAAAAAAGAGAACCAAGTTGGAAGATGAAAAAATATCAGTAAAAAAGTTAAACACCTGGTACAAAGTGGAGAACAATAAATGTTTCCTACTAGGTGTTGACCCAACAATAAAGGATTTAGTGTATAATGCCTCTTTCTGGCCTAGGGGAGTGGCTTATGAAAGATTTGATTTCGTTAAAGGACAACGTTTTCTGGACAATCAAAAAACAACTAGTGGAAATACCCATGAATCAACCATAGTACATAATGAGAGTTTTTTAGCGTAAACACAACAAATCTCATCGTAATGCACTTTAACATACAGGGACTAGTAAATCAAAAAAATGACAGCCTATCCATACCTCTGACCCACCATAAAGTCAATATATTGTGCCTAAGTGAACATTGGTTAAGTGAGGAAGAAATAAAAGTGACGAATATCGAAAACTTTAAGTTAGTGTCCTACTTCTGCCGCACCAATCAAATAAGAGGTGGAGTGTCTATATATGCAAAGGATGACCTAAAAATCACATCTGTTCCATCAAACGGAGATGCAGAAGAAAGACATTTCGAGGTATGCATTGCAAAAATACTTTCACCCAATGGAAAACACTCAATCTATACTATTACAATTTATAGAACACCCGACAGTGATTTTAAAGAATTCATTGAACGACTCGAACTACTTCTTCATAGACTCTATAACCCAAAAAACTATTATGTCATTTGTGGTGATGTAAACATAGATTTTCTACAAACCAGTTCTGAAAAAAATCTGCTACTAAACTTACTAGCTGAATACAACGTCATAAATCACATTCAGAAACCGACAAGAATAGCGAGCCATAGTGCCACCTGTATCGACAACATGTTTTCAAACTTAACTGTAAATAATACCAAAGTCCATGAGTCTTTCATATCTGACCACACATTTCAAATATGCTCATTTCAACTATCTCCACCTAAAGTTAGAAGCTCAAACCATACTCTTAGAAGAAACTACAATACTACAAATATTGAAAGATTTCAACATTTAATATCCGCCGAGAACTGGAATGAAATGTATACAGCCTCCACTTTTCCGCAGAAGTTGGCTGCATTTTACTGCACTTTTCTATTTCATTATAACTGTACTTTTCCTATTATGAAGCCTTCTAACAAAATCAAGACTAAAAAGTGGTTTACACCTGCTATTAAATCAATGCATGACCAGCTGTGTGAAATGAACAGCATCAGAAAACGATTAAATAACCCAGCCTATACTGAAAGGTATATGTAATTTAAGTTAATGTACAAAAATTGCGTCGAGCAGCACAAAAAACAATGTAACGACCAGCGTCTAATAAATTCCAACAACATAATGAGAGAGAGCTGGAAGATTATCAATGAGTCCAAATCAATAAATAAGAAACAGTCATCCATAGACATATGCGACAGCCAGGGTATTCTGATATCAACTGCCACGGAGAAGAGTAACTATATCAACGACCATTTCATAAATGTTACGTCAAACCAACCTAAACCTAACTATAACCTCAACATTGATAAGGCACACACCAGTTTCTTTCTCACACCGACGACACCACAAGAAATAAGCGAAATAATTGGAAAAACTACTCTTAAACCGGCCGCTGGTATCGATGACATCAACGGAAAAGTGATGAAATTAGTAAAAGACTCTATCAATGTGCCATTGGCGTACTTAGTGAATGAATCGTTTTCAACTGGTGTATTTCCCAACTTAAAAGAATCCAAATGTATACCTGTATATAAAAACAAAGGTCCCACAACAGATATTATGAATTACAGAGCTATATGCATGCCAAGTCAAATTGCCAAAATCTTTGAGGCGTCATACTCTCTAAGACTAACCAATTATTTAGAGAACTTTAATTTTATATCAAATGTCCAAAATGGCTTTCGAAAAAGTAAATCCACCAATACTGCTATCTTAGACTGCATAGATTTTATATACAATGCATTAAACAAAAAGAGTCATGCCTTGGGTCTTTTTTATGATTTAAGTCGTGCGTTTGATACAATAGATCACAATCTATTACTCATGAAATTAGAAGGCATTGGGGTACGAGGAACACCATACAGCTGGGCCGCCTCATATTTACAAAATCGAACTCAAACCACTGTCGTTGATGATGCTAGATCCAAAACAAAAAATGTTAATCTGGGAGTGCCTCAAGGCTCTATTTTGGGACCTCTGTTTTTTATCATTTTTATCAATGATATACCTAATACATGTGTGACTTCAAATCAACTACTTCTTTACGCAGATGACACCAATATGCTAATATCTCACAATTATATTGAACAGATTGTCATCAACAGCAACAAAGCATCACAGGAAATGAGTCATTATTGTAGTGAGAATGGTCTAAACTTAGATTTGAATAAAACATGTCACATGCGGTTTTTGCCAAAAAACGCGGTGACAAACTACAGTCTGTACCTGAAGATATTAAATAAGTCCATCCAGAGTACAACAACCACTAAATTCTTAGGTGTCACTTTAGATCAAAAACTTACATGGGAAATGCATATAAATATGGTTTGTTCAAAATTAAGTACTATCTGCTACATAATAAGAAATCTGAGAGATTCTGTCGATATAAACACACTGAAAACTCTCTACTATGGATTGGCTCAATCTCAACTGCAATATGGGGTCATTTTCTGGGGGAACTCCTCTTACTTTAAAAGAGCATTTCAATATCAAAAAAAGGTTATAAGAACCATGTGTAAAACTCACCCCTTAACTAGCTGTAAACCGTTATTTAAAGATTTGCAAATACTTACCCTACCAAGCTTGTATATTTACCGATTAATAATGTTCATCAAAGAAAACGAATCTCAATTCCTCAGAAACAGCGACATTCATGCGCATCATACGAGAAATGAGGGAAATCTGTATCAGCCATATTCTCGCCTTGCATTAGGAGAAAATTCTCCAAGACACATCGGCATTAAATGTTTCAATAAAATTAATCAGTGTATCAATACCGGCAGCATCATGTCATTTAAGAATAAAGTATTCAAATTTTTATGTGATAAGGCATTTTATGATATTGATGAGTTCCTAAACTGTTGAATTCGTTTCACCTATATCTAATTTATCAATTTTATATTATAGTGTCTCTGTGTGAAGACTAATTCGAAAATAATAGTATTTATTATATGTACACTTGTAGCTGTGTCTAAATAGTGGAGTGCAATTGTTGTATGGTGGTGGGATGTGTGGTGAACCATTCGGGAGGGAGGGGTGTGTGTTTCGCCTGGAGAAGGGCGAGATATGCATTTCTCTTTCTTCGGTGTCTTGCTGCACATCGCGCCATCGTACGATCAATTTCACTGTACCTGTCACCTTATTATAACTTAAATCCTTAAATTTTTACAATGTTCTTTTTATTGTGTATTATATTTGTACCTTATTTCACATTATTGTTCTTCTTTTTTGACTAGTCAGATAAGTTATATGTTTGTATGGCTTTGTGGATGAATAAATCTTATAAAATCTTATAAAAAAAAAAAAAAAACATAGTAGACATTTTCATAAATTATTAAAGAAAATACAGTCATTATATTTAATTGTTTAAATAATGGTCTACAGGAATCACGGTGACTTTTCTTAAGTATTCCTCGAATCGCTGCTTTCTGCAAAATTAGTATTCTTTGGATGTGGATATTCGCTGCAGTTCCCCAGGATAATATTCCGTACTTTATTGTGGATTGAAATATGGCATAATAACAGGTAAGTGCGGCTTCAGCGTTTATGATGGAGGTTATCCTTCTAAGCATGAATACTATAGTGGAGAGTTTTTTACATAAACTGTCTATGTGGCTTGCCCATGTCATTGAGGCATCAATATTAATACCTAAGAATTTGGTGGATAGGTTAGAGGAATTATTTACTGAGAATGACATAACATCTGTTTTGTTTTCATTGAGGAAAAGTTCGTTGTTGTTGAACCACAATTTGGCTGTTGTGAGCACAGTTTCATTGATGTCCTCGAGGTTTGAGTATTTCGGTGTTCTTATACTAAAAGTAGTATCATCTGCATACATTAGGGTTGTTAGAATAACATCATTGACTTTCATATTGTCTGGTAAGTCATTGGTGTATATGACAAACAATAGGGGGCCCAGAATTGATCCCTGGGGGACGCCTCGTTTTATATATAGTGGTGCGCTGTTCGTTCCATGGCAGTGTACTACTTGTGGTCTATCTTTTAGGTAAGATTTAAGCAGTTGGAGCGCTGGCCCTCGTATTCCATAATATTCGAGTTTTTCTTCTAAAATTGAGTGTGACACGCAATCGAAGGCCTTTGAGAGATTGATAAAAATAGAATGGTATAATTGTTTTTCTTCAAAAGCTTCATATACATTTTCTATAAATTTTAGTATCGCATCTGAGGTATTTTTATTTTTCCTGAAACCATATTGCTCTCTGGAGAAATATTTATTTTGTTCCATATGTTCATAGAGTTGTTTATAAATTGCTAGTTCGAGTATTTTTGATGGAGCTGGTAATAATGTAATGTGTCTAAAATTTTCAGGATTTGTGATATCACCCTTTTTGTATATAGGGATTACCTTAGAATTTTTTAGGATACTCGGAAAGGTACCATCTTCGAGGCAGGTGTTTATTATATGACACAGTGGATTGATGATGTGTTCAGCAACATGTTTCATTAAGTGGATGCTTATGCCATATATATCTTCACTTTTTTGTTTTTAAGTTGTTTTATTATGGAGAGAACATCATCTGGGACCAGTGGGCTTAAGAATATTGAATTAATATTAGTAATTTGTTTATTTCTGCAGAGGTCTATTGGGCTGTTTTCACTTTTTTGGAGATTTTCCACAATGTTTTCACTAGAATTTGTGAAGAAGTTGTTTAGTATATCTGGCGTAAGGTTCTCACCTGGTGATTTTTTTTGACTATATTTCCTGCCTGTTTCATTGTTTATTATACTCCGTGTAGTTTTACATTTGTTATCTGAGTTGAAAATCGTTTCCATATTATGTTTTTGCTTAACCTTATTGAGTAAATCATTATATAATGATTTGTAATTTTTATATTCATTTCTGTTACCTTCTGTAGGATTGGTTTTGTACACGGAATGTAGAAACAGTAATTTTTCTTTCGCTACTATAACTTCTTGTGTGATCCAGCTTTTATTTTTTTTTCTTTAACTTTTTTAGTTGGGAATGATAATTCATGGTAAAATAAGAAATGTTTCATAAAGACCTCCATTTTTATTTCAGCTGAGTTCGCTGTGTATACCTCTACCCATTGTTCTTTTTGTAAAAGATTTTTAAAGTTTTGAAGATTGTCCATGCTATAGTTTCTTCTGGTATTACTTTTGGTGCTGTCGTTTCCACTCATCTCTGAGAATGTTTCTATTTTTATTATCTGAGCTTTATGATCTGAAATGAGAAGATCTAGTGTTTTGGCATCATATGTGTGAGCATTTGTGAATATGTTGTCGAGGCAAGTTTGTATTTTCATGTGTACATGAGTAAAATCAAATATTGTTTGTCTTAGATCAAATGTGTTTGTTATGTCAAGGAATTTACTTCTGTTCGTGCTGTGTTCCAAAAAGTTAATATTAAAATCTCCTATAAGGATGATGTTTACGTTTGGAAATTATTCTAAGAATTGAAGGCTCGACTGGAGGATGTTTAGCATTTGGTCAATGGATGGATTTATGCGAGATCGATATACTACTAAAATGACAGTATTAAATTTTTTTAAGTGTACTGCGGTTATTTCACAGGTTTTCTCAACTGATAGTGAAGTGATGGAACTTAAATCATGGCTTGTAATATTTTTTTGGGTATAAATCGATACTCCACCATATATTTTCCTACAAAAATAGCTAGCTAAGTAAAAGTCTGTGAAATTATAAGTCTCTATTTCATTTTCCTGTAGCGAATGTTCTGTAATACATAAAACATGTAAGTCTGTTATTTTTGACATGGATTTTTCTACGTTTAATAATTTATTTCTGAGGCACTGAACATTTAGATGTAAAATGTTTAATTTACCTTTGGAAAGTTCACTCCTATTTTGATTTTCATGCAGTGGATTGTCATGCAGTAGATTGTCGTTAGTTAGACCATCTGTGTTTTGTCTTTCATCTATTCCGTGTAAAAATCCTCTTTCGTAGCTTGCGGCTCATTTATATTTATTCCTACCCCACTCTTTTGGCATTTGGGTTTATCCAGAAATCGTGCCCCTTTTCGAAAGTCGAATCTTTCAAAAATCACTCCTTTTGGCCATAATTTTGGGTCATATATATTGTTCATGAATTTTTTGTCGAACCCTATTAAGTAACAATGGTTATCCTTCATTTTATAATATGTTTCTAACCATTTAACACTTATCTCCTCTTCCTCAGCATTCAATTTTTTTTCTAGGTATTCCTTAATTTTTTCGGTATCTGCATGGTCTTTAACTTTTTTAATAATCAACCAGTGTTTTTTGTTTTTCCACACTGCACTTCCTTCCAAGTTGTTTTCATCCTCTTGATTATCATCTGCGGTACCAATGTTTCCTCTTTTTCTTCTTTTTTTTTTTGTTGTTAACTTCAATGAACTTATCATCCCCTTTTGGTTGCTCATTTAATAGTAGACTGGTTGAGTTTTCAGTATTATTTGTGTTTATGCTGGAATTATCGATTTGTCCTAGGTTTATTATATTGTTTGCTATTTGTCTTTGTGCCGCTTGTTCAATTTCATAGTAGCTTTTACTGGGATTTAATTTTTCAGTTCTGGTTGTTATGGATGATGTACTTGCTTTGTGAGTATTCGGGTTTGGAGATGTCATCATTTTTTGTTTTGTTGCTATTAATTGGGTAGTTTGTTTGTTGTTTATTTGCTGGGTGGTTTGTTTAACTTGCGCATTTTTCTGTATTTCCTTGTTTTTGTCCATTTTATTTTTGTTTGAAAAGTCATTCAGATTACTAATTTGACGTTCAGTGTTATCTTTTAAGTCCTGCAGCTGTTCCTTTACAAATTTTTTCATATTTATGTCCTTCTGTTCGATAACATTTGAAAGATGTTCAATTTTCATTATGTACTCATCCATTTTTTCCATTTTTTCACATAAAATTTCCACATATTTTTGTATTTCCTTACTGATTAGGTTTTCATTCGGTTTTATAAGACATTCTGGACACGAAAAAATCATTTTTCTTTGACTTAATTCCACCACCTTCACTTCACTAGAAGAAAGTTGTGAACATCCTTTGCATAGAACCACTTTGCATATATCACAAATGATTGGTTTTTTTGTGTCTGCTGGTATTATTGATTTACATTTAAAACATTTATTATCCATTTTACATGAGATATTTGTTTTCCGTACTCATATCCATAAAACAGCCAATATGAAAATTACTTATTCATTCATTTAAATCTATAAGTATGCCCCAGGCATTAGTTTACAGTTTTTGTATTGGTTAATTTCCAGTTTTTACTTCACACTATGTGTCTAGAGTTTTTGCTATCCTTTTTTATTTAATTTTATTAAAATTTTGTTTATTATTATTTCACTATATATATTTAATGTTATTATAAAATCAAACTGCACCAATTTGAAGTTTTACATGCTGTTTACAAGCACCCAAAAATTAAAAATTTTTGGTACACTCTTAACACTTGATAATTGCCACTTTACTGGAGCACATGTGGTGTGTGTGTCACTACTTAATATTATCTTAACTCAGGTGAATCTTGGTGAGTGCCGATTTGGTTTACCATTCGTTGCATTGAGGAAACATTTTGAGATATTTTTTGGATGCTCGTTCCAATTGTTTGGGACAGCTTTTGAAAATCTTGCTCCCTTGCTTGTCCCCCGATAAGAGGAATAACTGCTCTCCATATTTAATGTTTACAAAAAAAAATTTATAACTTGAGGTTTGGTGCGCACTTATACGGGAAGCCAAGCCCTCAGATTTCTTTATAATATTTTTCATCTGATATCTAAATCTATGTTCTCGCATTTTTCTCTCGACGCCGACCGACGCCTAGCGTCATTTTTGTAAAACTCGTGTGTTTGATAAATTTTAATTCCTAGATTCATATTCTTACGTCTCGACGCTGACTGATGCCTAACGTCGTTTTTGTAAAACTTGTGTATCTAAATCTATGTTCTTGCATTTTTACTTTTAGTAAAACTCGTGTATTTGACAAATTTCGATTCCTAGATTCATTTTCTTGCATTTTTACGTCTCAACGCCGACGCCTAACGTCATTGTTGTGAAACTTCTGAATTTGATAAATTTTAATACCGAGAATCATATTCTTTCATTTTTTCGTTTCGACGACGACCGACGTCTAGCGTCGTTTCTATAATATTCCAATTTTAATAACAATAGGTATGGATATATTACATACCATGTGACAACAAGACTACCTTGTTTGATTTACCAATACTTCCATTTTAATGAAAATCAAACTAGAAACAACCTTAGAAAAATGCAATGGAATATAATTAGTCAACCGCCCAACCGCACTAACACCACGACGCTGCGCGACGTGGTTGTGCGGTTGGCTCCGGCAATGTTGTATATTTTAATTATTGAATAAAATATGTTAAGGCAGTATTTTTTTTGAGAGATATTTTTTAATATTTTTCACTAAATGCAAATGTGAGCTTTGGCAATTTAAGTAATGTCCGGCGGCTTATTTGAAATATAAAAAACATTTAAGAAAACGGTAATAAATTAATTAAATTGCGAAAACTGACATTTGTTTTTGGTAAAAAGAATTTAAAAATACATTTGGGATAAAAATACTGGACATTTGCTAAGTACATATTACATTTTTTTTAATAAGATTACGAAAAAATGAATGTTTAAATCAAATACGTCCTGTACGTAATTTTTTTTTTTAAATAAATGCATAAGTGAGGACGTCCCTGTTTTTGCTGCCACCTGTCCTGGTAGGTGTATAACTGTATAATATGTTGGTAGGAAAATGTTAACATTCTTTTTCATAACTATAAAAGCAAATTTCCGGGTAATTTGTAAAAATTTTGATATTCAATAAAATATTTAAATGGGGGAATGCCACTCAATTCTGGTTTTTGTTCAATAATAGGTATAAAACAAACAAATATTTATAGAATGATGTATTTCAGGATACTGAATAAAATATAAAAGTTAGTATCTGACAATACAGTAAACTTTCGTCAAATTTCCTAAAAAAATTCTTTATAGTATTTTATATCTTACATAAATACCCAAAATGTTTTTTTTATATATAAATGCCTATAACTTTTCTACGAACAAATAAGAAAAAAAGCAGAAGGCACCAGGTTTGGAACCCAGAACCCTGCGATTGAAAGTCTGATGCTACATCAGACCCACCACCTGTTCGTGTCCCGTAATTATCTGTTTACACTGTTTACACTTCAAATGCGATCCGTATCATATAAATTATAGGTTATCTCAGGTAATAATGCTATGAAATAAATCTCTGGACACTTCCCACTTCGCACTGCGCCTGCGGTTGAAAGAGAAGACGTGTCCGTTCTCTCTTCACTAGCAAATAAAATGTAAAGTTATTTCTCCTACAATTGGTGTTGCCGGGGGTAAACTAAACCGTAATCCTTGAAACTTCGCAGGTGAACTACTAAGGGTATTCCTCTTAAGCAATGGATATTATGTTCATATGGATGTTAAAAATTATTTAAAAATATTCTTTATTCGTGAAAGATAGTTGAATGTTTGAAAATTAAAAGAATAAAGTGAGTTTTCATTTAATGTAAATGGCAGCACTACTGTTTTGCATTATGGTCAAAGATAAGAGTTAATTTTCTAATGTTTGCTATAGTGGTGGTAGAGTGCCATTTTAATAATTGTTTTTTGTTTAATTCGCTCTGCGCTTTAAAATACATGTATCCGTATATAATAGGTAGACCTATTTCCAATAGGGTGGCGATAAAGATGTATACTGGCAGTTGTGATAAAGACGCAGTATAATTTGAATTTCAGTGTCACAAGTACCTAATAAAAGTAGAATAAAAATTACATGGCATATATGCAGTAAAGATTGCACATGTAGCTGTGGTACCTACTTACGTGATAGAGTAAGAACATAGGAGTTATTGTGATTCAGTACTAATCAATGCAGCTAAGTAATATATAAAAGTAACTATTATAAAAGATGAAAATATAAAAATAGGTATTTGACCGTTTATATGTATTTATACAATACCCAAAACATGAGCGTGACTCAGAAATGACGTCATAACAACAATCTGTCTACGATGTCTCTTCGACATTCTACAATGTGATGTGACTTTGACGTCCAGTGTATGACATCAGTAGATGACTCAAAAATGAAGTCATAACAACGTTCTGTCTACGACATCTCTGCGACGTTCTAAAATGTGATGTAACTTTGATCTCATTTTTAAATCCAGTGTATGACGTCAGAAAATAACTTAAAAATGATGTCACAACAACGTTCTGTCTACGACGTCTCTGGGACGTACTGAAATATGACGTCATTTATTTGGCAAATGACGTCGTAGACAGATACTGACCTTAAACTGACGTCTGATGATGGCAAATTGACGTCAGTGTGCTAGCTGGGTAGCCTTTTCCCAAATAAGAAGCACATCACTAACAGCACAGAGTCTCTTATATTTAAATTTAATTTGTTTTTGTAATGAAATCTATATTTTTGTATTATCGTTTTATCTGACAACAAACAGACTGTATTTTTACTGAGCGTAATGATTTATGCTTGTTATAGCATATTAAGCCTCGAAACCTCCTATTACAATCTTGGCAAAGTATCTCTTCTCTTGTTTTCTCACAAATGGGAGTTTGCTGGCAACAAGGACAATTTTTGACGCATGTGTGCTTATTTTTGTAATTATAAGGTACATGACAGTTTTCACAGTAATATCTGCAAACAAATGCTGCTGTAAGATTAGTGATAACATTATAATGATTTTTATGATAAAGAAGATTAATTTTATGCAGGGAGTCTGGATCTTCATATAACATCTCTACCCTTCGTACCATACCTATGAACTGTTATTTTAAAGTTCCTAAGATGTTCTTGTAATTGACCTATTTCATCTATACCGGCGCCCTCTTGGGGTATATGTATTCCTGTTTCGCTCATAAGTCTAGTGACCTCTTGATCGTGAATTTTGCATGTAAGTTTTTGGCGCCCGTAACATGAGCCATGGGTACTACAAGGGCACGAATTAAGCACAAATTATCATTATTATTAATTACGATGATTCCTCGACGACTTTTATATATTTTTTTATAGGTATTGTAGGAGCCTACCCGTCCGGCCCCCCTGATATGACTCACTGCAGTCGTCGTCATTCTGAATGTATCAGTATCAAAACCTGCGGCATTGCTTTGGTAACTAGATCCTAATAGATTCCATATATCCCCAAAATTAATTTTCTCGGCGTCTCTAAACGATAAATAGCCTTCCTTGTGGAAATTATCGGACGTAAACGTAAATCCTACTTTATCACAATGTTTAACATCTTTTACTACATGCTGTATAATAGAAGCGATACCATTCTTGATCCATACTTCAGGATCTTTAGAGCTAGGCGGTCGACTATCAAGCTTAAGACACACACTTTTCTTGGCCAGGTTATATTTGCTGTTCCTTGAACATTTTTCATTTACAATTTGAAAAACCATTGTTAATATAGGACTTCTAATAAACTTTCACGTCTTAACACTACAAACGTCCTAGGAAAACTGAAGATGCTTCGGTAGGATCAGTCAATATATATTATATCTCAGTAGTTTTGTGTCAGTGACATATATATATGTAGCCCCCTTCTCAGGGTAGAGCGAGGACTAAAGCCTAACTGAAAATTAAAAAAAAAATAATTGAAACGAAAAGACTGGTAAATAATCCTAACATTTATTAAGATCGTGAGTACAGATGTCTTAGTTGCCTGGTATCAAGTGAAGACTAATTACCAGTGAACAAATGAACGACTTAAATTAATAATATTAAAACTAAGCCGATGGTTTTGTTTAGTTAATCGTTAATCACACGGATATACCTAACTCTTTAGGACGGCAACCGTTTTGTGGAACGCAATAACAGATATCAAGAGACGATACTGTCTACATATGTGAAATTTTACACCACCTCAACGAAAGGGGTTTACTTTGGACTAGAACTTTAATTACTCTGAGTTTGTACTATATTTCAAATACCTAATCAGTAATACCTAATATTATTGGTAAATTTCCTTATATCTTCAACTTACTGAAATTTCAACCCAATATACAACTTTTTGTGGTATGTTATTAGTTTCAAAGCGGAACCATGCCATCTAAGTGTACGAGAAGCGAAATTTATTACGAAAACAATAGAATTTCCCCAACAAATGATACCTCTTTGATACAATTTTAAAATATTGCTTTAACTATTGCTGAATTATATTGTGGTTTGTATAAGCAGACACAAGAAATAAACGAAAAAAGTATTTTTGAAATTTGTTTGTGAACATTTATTTCGATACTTACATATCAATACTTGTCAACTTCCTGGTGTGGGACCAAAGAAGAATCAATTTCTGAGGGCAGACATCTAAAATAACAAAAAATTAATTTGTAACTTTCCTTGTTAATTTCTGCCTACCATTATTTTGAGAGACACATAAACTAGTAAGTATCCCTCTTCAAATAATGTTAAGATTGAATTGGAGACTATCTAGAGGTAGATATAAAATTTTTCAATGAGGAGATATAGGTACGTAGTATAACATTTTACCAATTAGATGCACATAGTTCTAGTATTTGAATGCGTATCTTCCATATTTAAAATACACTACACTTAATATTATCAGTGTGTAAAAATAAATCTGCAATGGGCCTTTTCAGCATATTTTTTTTATTGCGGAATCATAAATTTTATGAAAAATTAAAATACCCGTATTTTTTCAATTTCTATTTTGATGCAGGTTAGAGCCAGAAAAAAATAATTAAAATCACCTATTTACAAGTCCAATTTAAACGATTATCCGTAACGCGCCATTAATACGTCAGCAATCCCAAGCCAATAGTGTAAAAGGCGACTCGGCAACATTGTACAAAATCAGCATTCAATTGACGTTTGTAGTGCTGGGCGATATCGCGATTTTCCAATCACTCCTTAACGGCGACTTATATTTTTCATTTCCGGTGGTTTTAAACTAACGCCATCACAATCTGCAAGCTGATATGTTTATCTTTCGCCGTAATTTGTTTGTGTGAATGTATGGCTGCATTAAGCAGCAATGGACAAGTATGAATTGAAAGTAAAACAATGTAAATTACACTTTATATTAATATTTTATATAATCACGGTGATTTAATCACGGTGATTTAATCACCGGCAGTGACATATCGCTCATGACTAGACGTTTGACAACTTGTTAATGTTAACATTTTGGTTTTGAGGTTAGCGTAAATTGGAAGCCTCCGATTTCGATTAAAATGTCTAGCAAGCAGTGTCTTGTTCCATTCTGTGAAAATACGACCGAAAATGCCCCAGAAAAGACGACAGCTCAAATGAAAGTTTAAGGTTATCCGCTATCCGCACGCTCGGTTCGGTTTGCAAGTTCTTCTGTTGTGTCCTCGATGATGATTGGTGGGATTACGTGTGCAACCAAGGCGCGTGAAACTCGAGCGTTTGAAGTACCCCGTGAAAGTTGTTGTATTTCGCTAATTTATTTCTCAGAGATTGCTGTTCTAAGACGCCTCATTTTCGGATAAAAAATTATTTTATTTTCCCCAAATGACACACACCATATTTAAATGTCAAAATTCGAATGTACTGTAAAGGCCCATTAAATTAAAACTTTGAAATCTTTTGTCAACCACTGCACCATACCACACCTCAAGATTTTTAGATTAAATTACAATATAAACTAACTCGACCATAGAGAAAATAAGATTTTTATAAGTTTAGTGTCCTAGGACTTTATCGACGAAAGTTAAAATTTCACAAATTTGAAAATATAGACCAAGATCCATGAAATGAAAAGAGACACTTCACAGTTTAAAAATAAAATGTATCAGTTTTAAGCTATTAAAAACATAAGTAGGTATCATATTAGAAAGACACAAGACATCTCGCATAGATATATAATAAAACACAACAAAAAATATAATAGATGCTAAATGAATTGATTAAATTATGATATATGTCGAACTATAAGTGAACTATATCACCAACAGAAATAACAATTTGCTCTATTTGATAGTAGCTTGATGAAAATATTTATGCGGAGTGAATAAAAACAAAGAAAACCTGTACATCCGAAGAATTCAACTCGAGACACTTTAATGTTAATAGTATAGTAGTATTATATATTACCCACATAGAAATTATTATCAGATATATGAAAACAATTCTATAACCTCATATTTCTTAAATAGATACTGTTTTATTCTATTGAATAATTTAGGAGTATGTATCTACCTACTAAATTAAATTTCGAATGATTTACCTACTAATTCCTAACATGTAACCTAAACAGAGGTAGGAGTACTCATTAATTATATTAACAATATACAAGTAAGTACTTAAATATACCTATTTAGGTATCTGCACTTTAAAGGTTTCATTTGTTTTATTCCAATTTGTGATTTGTTGTTATTGTTTTAAAGGGTGTAGCCGGATAAGCACTTGGAAAATGCCCATAATGGAAATAACACGAAAGGGGCACCAAAATACTTCCTCGGATGTAAGAAAGTTTTGGTTATGGTACTATTCTAAAAAGTCAAGAGGGGGCTGTCATATTTTAAGAAATATACTAGTACGTTAAAAATTCCTTGCAGCTAACGTTGCAGACCAAAAAATTTGAAAAAATTAGGGATTGTAGAGACCTTCAAGGAGAACTGAGAAAAAATTATTGTGTTGCATTTGGCGCGAAATTCAAATTATTAAAAAATAAACAATTTCAAAAAGTGCTCTTTCGACCATTTCTTGATAGGGTGCTATCATAATTTTTTTTACATAGATGCGTTTTCGCATCATTATTATTTTCTAATTTTTTCAGATTTTGACATTTGGTGGCACATGCAAAAAGAAAATAATTTCAGCAGAAATCTTTTATTAAATTTGTTCATACAACTGTTGTGAATTATAAATGGAGAAATAATTAATCCTCGTCACTTTGTTCATCTATCACTGGTTCTATGTTTGCAGAGTCAAAAATATTGGATAGAATTTCAGCTGGTTTGATAATTCGTGATAGATATCTACCATGTGATAAGTAGTACACAATAGCTGCGATGTGTGAACAGCATCCAACTGTGCGCAACCCGTTGGCACATTCACAAAAATAACGCAGTATACCAGTATAACCTATAGAATTTGTCATGTAATGGATATAATATTTGTAGGTTTTTCTGTTAATGTGTCGGGACCTTATTTTACGTCACTATATTAGGTGCTTCTTTTAAGTAACTAATATTGATGTTATCTTGATCGTCCATTATTTCTGCAAGGTAAGATACTGCTTGACTTAGTTGGTACGAACCCGTAAAAAAATATTTTCAAATCCCTTTCACTCATTTCGGGAAAATCGAGAAGGCTAACTAATGACATTTGTTCAAAGAGCAATTTGCGTCTACTCCGTTTCCTTTGCTTCTAAGGCAAGTGGATTGTCACATCCTCTTCGGATGTTCATGTACTGAGCGATTTCTTCATGCAAACCCTCATCCGAATTCAGTCTTCGGCCGAAGGTGTTATGTAAAAAGCAGGCTATTTTACAAAATACTGCTGCTTTGGAAAGGAGTCGGTTATCGAGTTGATGATGCAAAATTTTATATTTTTGTCCAATAATTCCGTGCACAGCTTCGACAACCCAACGGAGTTTAGTTACGAATCTGGATTCATTGGATTCTTTTGCGGTTAATTGCGAGCGATTAAATTTCAATGCTGGCATAAGCACTTGATACCCTTCACTTTCCAGATATACCACCACATCTCTAAATCCTCTGTCCAAAATAAAAACTTATCCTGGTCTAAGAATACTGCGTAGCCGTTTTCATCTTTCATAATGATTTTTAAAATCTCTGCTTCATTTTGTGTCGCATAGAACGGTCCTGGCACATCAATAACGAAACCATTCGTGGTGCTTATTGTAAAAGGCTTACATAATGGCAGCTTTTTCTGTCCAGAGTAAGATTTGCGTTGGTACATATTATTTTTACTTTTCTCGTGACGAATGTATGTACCGTCACAGATTATAACCAAGTTATCGGTTATTTTATACAGTGCATTGACATAAACGGAGGTTTCATTTTGAATTAAATCATTTCGTTTGCATGCTTGAAAACCAAAACGTGATGGTAAGATATCATTTTCAAATGACTTCAATACAGATTGGCAGAATTCTGAAACTTGTTGCTCCTGCTCTAGACCTAGAATGGAAGCAAGGAGGCTGTTTGAATTTCCACTTCTCAGTTTAAATAGGAAGACGACAAGAGCCTGTGTGACAGTTCGATTTTCAGATTTTCTCATGGAGGTCATCATTTCGCGTAGTTTTACAACATTTTCCCAATTGAAGCCTGTAAATACTCGAAGTTTTTCTTCTGAAAGGGTAAAGTCTCCTATTTTGTCGTGAATACTGGCATCTGTTGAAACAGCTAATTTCTCAATATATTGACTTAGCTCAGTCAGTTCTATATAGCTTGTGTTGGCAACAACTCGCAAATTACATAGCTCGTCTTCATAAAATCGCTTTTTTAATAAATGTTTTGAGCAGCAGCGATTCCCATTGGGAATAAAAATTCGCCATCGGCCAAAAGCCTGCATTCGTGCTTCAAATGGCACTGTTTTTATACTTTTCTTCGAAGAACAAATACAGCAGCATTGGTGTGTAGAGATGACACCCTTAAAAGGAATTTCAACAAACTGACGATCAGGCTTATTGTCAGATTCAGGAAACACACATAACGGATCGTATGTTGAAGACAGTGAAGATCCACTTTCAGACGATGAGGATGACCATTCAGCTGGCAGTTGTACAGAACTCTCATATTTCGAGGTACTTGGATCGGTACATTTAGTTCTGGCGGGAGAAGTACTGGAATGTTTCCTACTTGGGATACATTTAGATGTGCTTACTAAAGGTTTTGTTAATGATTTTAAATGTTTGACTGCAAATGAACGGCATTTACTACATAATGTATCACCAATACTGACACGATTTGTAAAAAGTACTGTTAAATTATTTGCTTCCAATTCTGTCTGAACTGTTTTTTTCTGACCTCGTGTTTTACGAAGATATGCACTGCACTTGATGCATTTTTTATTGTAATCCGCTTTGCATTGAACAGACATTTTGCAAAGAGAAGTGTTTAAAATGTATCTTAGTAACAAACAAAAGCAATAACCATGCACTAATAATAACGATACACATAGCAAAAGGTACTATAGATCTTCAAACTTGACGTAAAATACAGTGCACTTCTTTATAATTCCGTGCAGACAAACAAGAGTCGACACGTCACAGCTGTGCACATCCCCCACCACACCGCATCTACAGCAAGCGCGACACACATGTGAATATGTCAGTGAAACATGACCAGTCCTGCATATCGTTTCTTGTTTCTTATTCTTAATTGCAAGACGTTGCGGTAACGTCTTTGCCGAGCCTATCTTAATCCTAAAACCTCACTCACTAGTTGCTTTCGGTTTGCATTCTCCCTACTTATGGGCCGTTTCTTTTACACAGTTTAAAATCGCAGAAAATTGTTCGTACATTCTACTTACCTTACTACAGCAGACAATTCTTTGGTGAAATAATCTCTTTTAACTCACGTATATAATGAAATATACTTCATAATGGTTATATTGAAAAAATTTAATAAAAGATTTCTGCTAAAATAATTCTTTTTGACATGTGCCACCAAATGAAAAAATCTGAAAAAATTAGAGAATAATAATGATGCGAAAACGCGTCTATAGAGAAAACATTATGATAGCACCCTTTCAAGAAATGGTCGAAAGAGCACTTTTTAAATTTTTTTATTTTCTAAAAATTTGAATTTCGCGCCAAATGCGACACAATAATTTTTTCTCAGTTCCCCTTGTAGGTCTCTACAATCCCTAATTTTTTCAAATTTTTTGGTCCATAGCGTTTGATGCAAGGAATTTTTAACGTACAAGTATATTTCTTAAAAAATCACAGCCCCCTCTTGAATTTTTAGAATAGTACCATAACCAAAACTTTCTTACATCCGAGGAAGTATTTTGGTGCCCCTTTCGTGTTATTTCCATTATGGGCATTTTCCAAGTGCTTATCCGGCTACACCCTTTTTTTGTTCATATTTGATTTTCCTAAAACAAATAATTTTATCATATATTCATGTACATTGATCACGATTCTAACAAATTGTTATTGTATATTTGTGATTGTATATTTATTAGGTAAACTTTCTTATAAAACTCAGTTCTTTATTTTAAAATCAGAGAAGTGACGAGGTAAATTACTATCACGACTATTAATAGATTATAACCTAATATTTTATTATAAACAACTTACTGTTTTCATTCTCAGTTAAGATAACTATAAATAATTTTTACTTACCTTTCATTATTTCAAAAATTATACGTTACTATATTAAGCAAAATTTTGTGTTTGATATGAGGAAGAATATATTGTAATGTATTGGGACGTCTCGTAGATCGTAGATGAATATTATACTCCAGTAAAAACAGAAACTAAATACACAAAGTTTTATTAAGTATAAAACTCACTGACATTCATTAAAATAATTAATTTGACACCTATCGTCTTCTTTTTATAATGTATATCTGGTTGTATACTCCAACATAATGGGGTATTATTTTGAGATTATCATGGTACCTAGGTATGGTTAACTACTCTAGCTGTACACATATATTACAAATATTTAAATGATTTTACAGATTTTCGGCGATAAATAAAACAGACACAAAATTATGTAGTAGGTACTTAACATACTCACTAAAATAAAAAAACTAGTATTATTTTGTTTACTTGTATAAAAAAAATTATAGAAATTTAAAGACAGTATGTGATAATATTAAAATAACAATATCTAAGATAAAATATAAAAGAGTAAATCACTCGATCGTTATGTTACCTCAGGTATCCCTACTACATTTATTATTATTAAACAAATCTGTTAGTATTATTCTAATAAAAACAATAGATCTATTGATTTCCATCTCCTAAGCCCTTTTAGTAGCCACCTGAATGAAAAGGTTTGAAGAAAAATGTTATGTTATCTATATAATATATACATACCTAAAACCATTTTAATTAATTTTTATATTAAATAGGTAAATAATAGTTTTGTAGCACCTGAAATGCAACTATTAATATTCACGATACAACTAAATAATATGGTTTAAATGTATTGTACCAAGTATAAAATAATTTTATTGTGCTTATGTAAAACAGAAATTCTTAAGTAAATAATATTAAGATGATGTTGAACCAAACTACAGGTTTTAAAACAAATTTCACTTCAGAGATGGATAATAATATACTTACATAGGAAATAGAAAGTTAAAGAAATAATGAACATTTGCTGTCAGTATGATGCATGGCCTTCATCTAATGTAACTAACGCTGTAGACAGTTTTTAAATGGAAAAAGAGAAATAGCAATTTATTTACTTATTAATGATCCCCGTCCAACTAATACTAGTAACTTCGTATACCTTTTCGTTTATTGTTTAGATAGTGTTTGCTAAGTAATATAACCTAATTATTGACGATGGATTAGATATAACGAAGATTTCTTCTAAATTATTTCTTACAAAATTGCCACTTTCTGAACAGAGAGTGTTCTCCACTGCAAAGCTTCAACATTTCAAACAAGACATACAATCTACTGACTGGAGTGACATATATACTAATCATGAAGATCCCAATCAAGCCTATGAGTTATTTATACACAAATTTACAACAATTATGAACATGATTTTTCCCAAAAAATTGGTAAAACGATCCAATAATGCAAAAATATGGATTACGAAAGGCATTAAAACATCTTGCAACACAAAAAGGAAATTATACAAATAAAAACTTTGTAGTGAAATCTCAGAATTAGAATATGAAAATTATTGTAGAATTCTAAAGAAGGTCATATCTGAGGCCAAAATACGTGCAAATATTTCATATATTGACTTGTCAAATAACAAGGGCAAAGCAGTATGGGACCTTGTAAAAAATTATACAGGCTCTAAAACCTACAATAATGATTCCATATTACAGAATATTGACACACAAGAAAATAATAAGCGTACAGTTTTAAATAATGTCAACAATTTTTTTATTAATGTCAGTCCTAACATAAATTTTAATACAGTTGTAGTAGATCATGTGAAATATTCAGGAGTGAACATATTTCTGTTGCCAACATGCCCTGAAGAGGTATGCAATATAATAAAGAACTTGAAAAACACAAAGTCTATAGGGGAAGATGAAATACCAGTAAAACTTCTGAAACATGTTGCTGCAGAAATATCTAATCTTCTGAGTCATATAATAAATTTATCGTTGCAAACTGGAATATTTCCAGAAAAGTTAAAGATTGCTAATGTAAAAGCTGTATATAAGAAAAAAGGGGATAAGAATGTTATTAACAATTATAGACCTATTGCTTTACTCTCAAATATAAGCAAAATTTTTGAAAAAATAATATACTCAAGATTAATAAACTATCTAGAGAGTCAAAGTTTATTGAGCAATACACAAAACGGTTTTAGGAAGAACAAATCCACAATTAGAGCATGTTATCAAGCTCTGTATGAAGTAATTAATTCCCTGAACAACAAGGAACATACAGCTGTCATCGGTTTAGATCTATCAAAAGCATTTGATAGTGTAGACCATCGCATTTTAATTATGAAACTGGAGAAATACGGAGTTAGAGGCATTGCTTTAAAACTATTAGTATCATATTTAAGTAATAGATTACAATGTGTAGTTGAAATAGACAGTAATGGTGATTTACAAAAATCAGAAAAACTAAAAATTAAAAGAGGTGTCCCGCAAGGCTCAATATTAGGACCGTTACTGTATATTTTGTACACTAATGATTTAACTATGGTACTTGATGAGTATGCAGTTCAATATGCTGATGAGTGCACATTAGTTATCCACTCATCTGACTCTTTAGCTCTAGAAGAAAAAGTCTTTTCATCATTACATGTTTTAGAAAAATATTTCACTTCACTCAATCTCAAATTAAATACAGACAAAACCCAAACTTTATTATTTACATGTAACTCATCTAATATTGAGAAAACGTTCGACAGCGGTGTTAGTACATTGACAAGTATCCCAGCAATGACTTTCTTGGGATTTAAAATTGATGCTAGACTTGACTGGAAAGCCCATACTGATGATGTCGCAAGTAATATAGCCAAGTATTGTTATGCCCTGAAAGTGATGTCGCAAAATATTAGTGTTGAAGCAGCCCTTATAGCTTTTTATGCCTATATGAAATCTAGGCTCAGATATGGTATTATCTTTTGGGGTGGAACAAGTCATATGTATGGAATATTTGTGCTACAAAAACGATGCTTGAGAAATATATTCAACATTAAACAGACCGTTAGTTGCAAACCACTATTTATAAAAAAAAAAAAAAATACTCACCTTAGTCAGTCACTATATATATGTCTGTTATTTTGTTGTGTGGAATACTTGTCTGTTTGCAAATCATGACAGAAACCACGTACACGACACAAGGAACAAAGATGATCTTTTAAACATTAAAACAAGCTTTACTTTTATCCAAACAAACATGCCATATATCATGATCAAAATTTATAATAAGCTTCCACATACTCTTAGAAATGGTACAATTAAAGAACTACAAACTAATTTGAAGGCCATACTTGTAAAAAAAAAGCCTATTATACTCTGGACGAGTATTTTAAGGATAATCTGTAGAATGTTTAAAGAGTTTTTAATTTGTAAGTTGATATGTGTATGTTTGTAAATTTAATGTAAGATTTTAATCTTAAGTTTTACCTTTTATCTTTTTTATATTATACATACATTATGCAATATCTTATACATTGTGTTAGTTTTTCTGTGACATGTTCCACACCCTTTTGGGTACTTGTAAAGAACAAATAAAGGCTTATCTATCTATCTATCTAGTTAAAGCAATATTTTTAAATGGCATTTTGTCGCCCCCCCTTATTGCGGCTCTCAAAATACCGCCCTTACAATTCTAGCGTCCTGGGCAAAATAGTGTTGCCACAACCTTTCCAGCGAGTTCGGTAGAATAGGTTAAAATTTTTCAGTACTTTTCGTAAATAGTCACATTTTTAATATAAATACTTCTCTCTTCTAGAAATTTTTGAGAGCGGAGGGGGGAATTCAGGACGAACGACATTGGCATTTTGTCACCCACACTCAATTATACATATAAATGGAATGCCCATACAGATGTATGCGCGTGAACAAAATACACCTATCATGCAGTAGAAATCTAGTATTAAAAGTATGTTGGTGCTTGAGTGAGAATGCTTCTTGAGGACGTTATTTGATTTGTCTCCCGTAGCTGAAGGTCTTAGATTAGTGCAGAACCGGCGTCAAGCAATTCTCTCATTTTAAAAATTGAAAATTAAATAATTGTGTTTTGGGAATGACAACAAAAATTAAGACAATGGTTAAGTATATAAGAAATGTCAATCTATACACGCATATTTTTTATGATTTCTGAAAATAATACCAATTAAAAACACTTGCAATAAAAATAGAGCCGGCCGTAGCGTTCTACCCAATACTATTGCGCCCCTCCTCAGGGTCGCCATACTTAACGCGGGATTCAATTTAGCGTGCAAATAGGTATAAGTAAGTAAGTAAGTTTTAGTCCATTTTAGCTCACATTTATTTCATGTATAAAACAGGTCACAGTGTTGTTATCTAGTGTTATGCCTAGTAGTTTAGTTGAATCTGTTGTTATAATTGGCACCGTGTCAGCTAGGCTCTCAGGTACATCGATATTTGACCTATCTGTTTTAAAAATTACACAATTTGTTTTTAACTCGTTTAGAAAAAGATTGAGTTCAGTTCGGTCGTCGATGAAGGCAGACGCGTTTTTAAGTGGATCCCATGAAATCCCGAAAAACTAGAGTAAACACGGTGTGAAACGCGCAAAAATGTGTTGAATTAGTGGAAAATCCTACATTAGTTGATAAATATTAACATAAATTTGGCTAATTCATATAGCTGATATTTGATATTTAACTATGACATCACTAAAGGCGTATATGGGCAGCTCGACAAAGGGTACAGACATCTGGCAACATTACTCGAATAAAAAGAAAATAAACACGTTGAATGGGACCAGGTCATAAACTCGTAAATTATCCACAAGTGCATGTACCTAAGACGACCGACCACCCTCCCCAAAGTGGCTAGTATGAAGGATGAAAGATAAGTGTTATTTCTATTTATTTCTAAGATAAGATATATTTATTAAACCTTCACAGATGGGAAGAATGTTGTGATTCGGAAATCCATTGTTTCACATATACGCGAATGAATGAATTCTTCATGTGGAACGTGTACTTTTGTTTAAGAAATAATTTATTTACTATAAACTTTTTGTTTCTCGCTGCAGAGTTATTAGTTTTATATGGGGAATTTGAATTAGGCACTACAAAAATCAAAACAATATACAGGGTGTGCGGAGGTTTCTCTCGGGCCGCTTTCTCATTTGCAACTCGCTGTAAAAAGTTATTTTACCGCGATACAGATAACATAATAAAAAGACTCTCTTACAGCAAGCTAATATTGGTTTTGAAAAACAAGGCAAATAAAATGGACACACTAATACAGGACGTTGAAACGAGAACACGTCAATTACTGGTACAAAAAAATCGACGGCGACGGAAACTGCCTATATGGAGCATTAAACCACCAACTGGAGGGAGAAAATATAACATCACAGGCACATACCAATGCGACGAAAACCCTACGAAAACAAGTAGCTGACTATATCGAAAATCACTTAGACCATTTCATGCCATTCATGCAGGCATCCATCCATGAACTAGCACCCCGTTACAATAGATACAACTCTAATACGGGAAAAATAAATGCATTCATTCGAGATCTGAGAAGAGAAGGTTTTTGGGGGGGGGGTGGGGGGGGTAGGAAACAATTGCAGTAACAACAAATATGAAAAACAGGACAATAATAGTACATCAAGAAGAAGGAGAGCATATAATCTTCCATCCTACTAACCAACAGGGAAGAGAGAACACACCACTAGAGATAGTATATAGGAAGCACTGAAACGAAAGAAATCACTACGATAGCGCGATTATTGCACAAGAAAAACATGAAGCAGAACAACCAGAAGAAACATACGCTCGAACATCTCTATTGGGAGAGAAGAAGAAGAAGAGAAGAGAAAAGTCATCTGAAAATCTATATAAAGTTTATATGTGAAAATTGGCAAATTAAATTGCTATATTTGAGAAAAACTAGTGAAAATCACAAAAACCAGAAATCCAGTAAATAAATAAATAAAATTGGTAGAGGAAACTTATTATGAGTGACTAAATTTTCCTAACCTCAAATGGAACATGTGGTCTAATCTGAAAGTGTTATCAAGAACTTAAATATTTGATTAAAATGAATTGTGCAATATGCAAAATATCATCAAATGAAAAAAAATCATATAAGTGCGATATTTGCAATGAATTGGTGTGTACTGAATGTTCACCGCTATCCGTGACTGAAGAGCGCTGCATGAAATTAACCAGCAGAATATTAAAATATGAATGCTCAGAATGCAAAATCAAGCTTGAGTTGGTAGAAAAGAACCAGATTATTGATGAAAACAAGCGACTTCTGCAAGAAAATGCGTCATTACGGCAAAAAATATCTGACTTTGAAATATTAGTAAATGACAGAAACAGTAACTTTGTGGGTGAGATCAAACAAGCTCTATCCGACATATGCTATCAAATGAAAAGCGAGATGGATAGGAAACTTGTCAAGCTAACACAAGACGTTACAAATATTAAGGAAAGTAATATTGACTTAATAAAATTACTAACAAATCCTATACCTCATATAAATACAAATGAAACACCCATGTATAGCAACATTGTGAAACAAAATCCAAATGGGAGAAATATAGAAACCCTTGGAAATAATGCAACTGTAGAACCTACAATATTAAATCATAAAGTGATCACATCATCTTCCAAAAAAAAACAAATAAATCCTGGTAAAACCACTACGCATGTGGATAAAATCATGCCCAAGACCCCCAAGAGAAAGACTAAATTGGGCACAGCTAGTGATGGTCTCGATTCAAATGTAGATGGCGGTTTTGAAGGAAGAGAGGAAAGAGCTAAAAGCACGGTAAAAAAGAGATTATGGCTTTTTATTTCCAGGGCTAAAAACCACGTAACTGAGGAGAAAGTAAAGGACTTCATATACAAGAAAACAAATACGGCTGATATATCAATAAAGAAACTGAAGACGTTTTACCAAGTTGAAGATAACAATTGTTTTCTTGTTGGTCTTGATCCCAGTCTAAAAGAAACTGTGTATAAGCAGGAATTCTGGCCGAAAGGTGTTGCCTTCTCACGATTCGATTTTAGAAAGGGTCGGCATTTTCTAGACAACCCTGCTCAGGCTCGTACTGAGGGAAGCTGCAATGAGTCATTCTCTGAAATAAATAGGAATAATTCTTTTGGGTCACTGAAGAATCCCCCATCGAAAATCAATCCATCGAAAATCCAAAATGTACAGAAAAGATCTTAAATATAAATAAACTAACTAGGGATGTCTCGAGGGATGTCTCCATTTTCCATATCAATGCCCAGTGCATAAGGAATAAAATATTAGAAGTTGAAAGTGTTGTCCATCAAAGTAAGATAAAAATTTTATGTATTACTGAACATTGGTTCACTCCATATGATTTTGGTTGCTACAGCATAACCAACTTTAACTTGGTGAGTTGTTACTGTAGGTTAAATATGAAAAATGGTGGTGCATGCATTTATGTACATAAATCACTGAAATGTGTTAATATTTTAAATATCTTAAATCTCTCAGTGGAGAGAGTCTGTGAAGCTGCAGCATGTTATATTAAAGATCTAAATCTTCTCATAGCAACTATCTATAGATCACCATTTATTGTTAATGTAAATAATTTCATAGACATTATGCAACAAGTTCTAGAAGTTACTGTCACTTATAGAAACACAAATAAAAAAATTCTAATTGCTGGCGATTTCAACGTAAACTTCTTGGATCGAAACGATAATAACACACAAAAGATTGTTCAGCTATTTTCATCCTATGGACTGACTCAGGTAGTCTATGAATATACCAGATGTCAAAACAATAAAGGTGCTTGCCTAGATAATTTCTTTGTAAATTTTGATTATTTAAACTCTTCCGTAATTGAATTAGGTCTGTCTGATCATAAGGGACAATTATTGGAAATGATTCAAAATTACGAATTCCCAAATGATATTAGTTATAATAGAAATTATAGCGTGGTTAATATAAACCAAATGATAAACTATTTAAGTAATGAAAATTGGCTCCGAACATTCCAAGCTAGTTCTGCAGAGATGAAATATATCGAATTCTATTGTACCTTTGTTCATTACTATAATATATGTTTCCCACTAACTAAAACACAATCCAGAACTCCATCAAATTGGATTACACCTGAAGTTGTGAAGGCGAGAGAACTTCTGTTGTTTCTAGAATCTGTGTCAAAACAGAATCCTACAATTGAAAACAAATGCATTTACAAAGAGTACAAAAAAGAATATAATCGAATTCTAAGGCAAGCTAAACAGAATCATATACATAAACGACTCACGGAATCAGACAATCTAAATAAAACAGTGTGGCACATTATAAACACAGAAACTGGTCGTACTATGAAACCTACGGTACATCCGGAAAACTTATCTGTTGATAATTTAAATGAGTTCTTCACGAATAATGCAAACAATTTAGTGAAAGATATGTCTAAGCAAGATCAGAATCTAAATAGAGACTGTCTAATCAATAATATCTCATTAATGTATTCAATGTTTTTTAGACCTGTAACTACGGATGACGTCCGAACAGCCATAATGTCTATCAAAAATAAAAAAACCGAAGATCTTGACGGAATTAATATATTCGTAATTAAAAAATGTGCAATGTATCTGACTGAACCTTTAACGGATATCATAAATGCAAGCCTCGAGCAAGGTCATTTCCCATCTATGCTAAAAATTGGAAAGATTGTGCCTGTGTATAAGAGGGGTGACCAGTCGGAACCTGGAAGTTACAGACAGATCTCTGTCCTTCCAACCTTCTCAAAAATCTTGGAAATAATTGTTTACAACAACTTAGCCAGCTATTTAAATCTGAATAAACTTATAAACCCTAACCAATTCGGTTTTCAAAAAGGCCTATCTACCGTAGATGCCATAATGTCACTCACTAAATTCATTGAAAACAGCTTTGAAGCAAAAAATAATTGCTTAGGAATTTTTACTGATTTGTCGGCAGCTTTCGACTGCGTGAATCACTCAATTCTTTTACAAAAACTATCTTTCTATGGTGTACGGGGCAAATGCCTGGATCTATTTGATTCATATCTAAGAAATAGATCTCAAATAGTAGTAAGTGGTAACAAAAGAAGTAAGCCATTGGAAGTCCTGAGAGGAGTACCTCAAGGTTCAGTCCTGGGGCCTCTCCTATTCCTTGTATATATAAATGATATGCCAAAGAATGTAATATATAAAAATTCACTAACGATATTATTTGCTGACGATACAACATTTGCAATAAGTATTAACAAGGAAGAGGACTCTAGTGTTGTCTATGATAACATTGTCTATCAAGCAAAACAATGGTTTACTAAAAATGATCTATTCTTAAATGAAAGTAAAACTGTTTCCATAAATTTCAATATCAAACCAATCTCAAATGATGCCACTACAAACATAAAATTTTTGGGAATCCATATAGATGCTCAATTAATATGGGAGGATCATATCAACTTTCTCTGTACTAGATTAGCTAAAGTGGTATTTGCTGTGAGAAGAATTAGAGACTTATCAAATCAATCAGTAGCGTTAACTACCTACTACGGATTGTTCCATTCACTTCTACGGTATGGAATTCTGGTATGGGGCAATGCTGCAAACATTCACCTTCAAAAATTATTTATTTTACAAAAAGCGGCAGTAAGAGGCATTGCAAGAGCAAACTGGGATGCCAGTTGTAAACCAATTTTCTCATCGCTAAAAATAATGACTCTTTATGCTATTATTGTGTATGAAAATTTATTAAATGTCAAAAAACATTGTGAGGACTATGTAACTCATGAGGATATACACAATCACAACACTCGATTTAGGTATAATCTAGTAATACCTCACCAAAGTTTAAAAAAAACCCATAGAATCGGAATTCAACTTTTCAATAAACTTCCTCGGTCACTTAGAAACTTACCTTTCAATAAATTCAAAAACTATCTGAAATTAATTCTGTCATCAAACAGTCTGTACAGCATCGAGGACTTTGATGGACTATGCATGGAGAATGTAGACACCTCAAATATATGATTTTAATATATATTTGTTAATTTAAACTACTTTTAACTCTTATTCTTCTATTGTACTTCTTTTATTGTTATTTTAAATTGTGTTGCATATATATGTACAAAAACTTTATTGTCTGAAAGAATGTCTATTGTAATGCTCTTTCTGTATAAAATTTTAATTATGTATTGACTTGTGTAAACATTTTACAATGTATTAACATAAATAAATGAATTGAATTGAATTGAATTGAACTGGGGCTATAACACCCCGCCCAGAATTAGAGGAAGCAACGCACATAAACATGTACCAAATATCACAAAGAACAGAGGAAGCCAACAGTCAAGAATTACAACACGATGACATCATTCTGGCGACATGGAATGTCAGAGGATGCATAACGAGAGAGAAAAGAGAAAAAATCGATGAAGTTCTTATCATGGAACACATACACGTTGCATGCATACAAGAGACACACACGATAGACGGAACTGCAGTTACTCAAAACTACAAATGGCATCTAAGTGGAGGGGACAAAGAAAAAACCAGCAGAGGAGTCGCATGGGCAATAAGACGGAACACCCCTATCCAGATAAAGACAAGAAAAGTAAACGAAAACATAACCATGGCAGACTTACAAATTGGAAAGGAAAACATATGCATACTAGGAGTACATGTGCCCACCGACAAACGGGCAGGACGAGTATTCAGACAGATTACCCAAGAGACTAGAAGAAATAGGAATAGAAAAATGAACACAATAATACTAGGAGACTTCAACGCGCATATAGGAAAGGACGACCAAACACATGAAGACAAGAATATCATAGGAAAAACCTTACTTCACACATGGACAAACGATAATGGAAGCTTGCTAAAAAACTTGGCACATCTGTTAGATCTAACAGTTAGAAACACATGGAGCAAGAACCTAACCTGCCTTAATACCTGGAATAAAGGAAACATCAACCCTCAAATAGACCATATCCTAGTGGATAGAAAAATAAGGGACAGGGTAAAAAATATTAAGGCAAAACAAGCAACAAACGTCAAAACAGATCACAAAATATTATATGGAACACTAGTAATAAAGAAACAAGAAGAAAAAAAGAAAAAAAAAAGATACAACAAAACAGCAAATGACACATGGAACATCTCACTGCTACAAAACAAAGGAATAAAAAAGAAATACCAGGAGGAGATAGAAAAACAGTTAACAGGAAAGGAACTAAATTGGTCAACAATGGGTTTAAAAATCAAAATAGCGGCGAGGAAAACGTTGAAAAGGAACAAATCCCCTATGAGCCCAACAAGAAAAGACACGAAAAGAAATTACGAAAAACTAAAGAAAATAAAGGCCACAGGAAAACAATATACACCAAACATAGACAAAAAGATAATAGAAGCGAGGAAAGAAAGAAGAGACACAGAGAGGAGGCACGAACAGAAAAAAAAAAAATGCAGGGAACTCTTCGAAAACATAGAATCCACTCCAGCAGGACAGAGATTAAACCAAACTTTTAGACACCCCAAAACATACAGGAGAAACAACAATACGCAGTCAAGAAAATACATACCACTGCAGCATTGGGTCAGGAAACTAGAAGAAGGAAACGCAGAGAGAAGTCAAATAGAACCAATACAAGAAATGGACCACTGGCCTCTGGGAAAGCCACCGTCAAAAGACGAACTACTAGAAATAATGGCCAGAGCTAAAAGAAACACGGCCCCGGGAATAAATAAAATAAATAACGAACTAGTATACTATGGACCGGACAACATAAAACAGCTAATCCTAGAAATCATCACCAACGCATGGACGGAAACCACAACCCTGCCTGAGGAATGGAATACAACCATACAGATACCGCTCCCTAAAATCAAATCATCACAAAACGTGGACGATTACAGAAGAATAACACTCAGCAGTGTAGGGTATAAATACTACGCACAATTCCTCCTCAGAGAAATGGAAAAATACATCGGCGAACTACCAGATTATCAAACGGCATTTATCAAGCGTAGATCGACAGACGACCACATGTACACCACCAGACGGAACAAAACTATATATAGTCTCAATTGACCTCCAAAAGGCATTTGATACTATAAGGCATGAGGCTATAGTCAACACTTTGCTTAACAGGGGAGTACCGCACTACTTAATAAACAGAATAATAAAACCATGCCTACACGATGTAACGGTGTTTTGCTCTGGGTAGCTGGAGTCGGAGATTAGTTCAGGATCCAGATTAGTTTAATAAGACAACCCAATCAAAATTAACAATTTTATTATCTTCAACAGGTAAAATATGCAGGTTTACATAATATACAATAGTTACAGGTTATCGGTTTTCAGGTCCGTATCTTTTACGGTTATTGGTAATCAGGTGACATTTAAATCGTATGAATGAGAGAGACGACGAGAGTGTAATGCAGTGATGCGACGAGTAGGGGTTTTGGCGGCGGAAACGGCGGCGGGCTAATAACCGTCAACCCGAGCAAGCTATCGGCTCAACTCGCCGGGTCACTCCTCTGTTAACTTATATTTGCTCCGTGTCGGTTTCGTCGGGACGACGGGACATCGCTGGACTAAATAACATTTGGCACAAGGTCCGTTCTTCGGTTCAACGCGCCGTAGAACTTTTCTAGGTCAAGATATATTCGCTCCGGAGAGTCACGTCACTTGGTGCATAAATCAGCAAAGTGTCTTCGGCTCAGCGCGCCATCGGCAGTTTACGGAGAGATGTACCCAGTGCTCTTCTCGATCCGCGGCTGGGCTTTTATACACGAAACTATCCCTCCTTTTTGAGACGGTCGGAGTCGGGCGGTGTGCAAATTTAGTATATCGAGTATGAATCGCCGTCGTGTGGCAAATGTGCACACGGCACTACACTGAAACTTCTTAGTAATGAGGTATGACTTTAGGATGCTTCATTACACTCCCCTCGTTCGTCGGGTGAAAAAATTGACATCAGGAACAATTTTTAAACATTTCAAAACAACTCTAACCTATTAAACATTTTTATCCAACTAACGAAAACATGGTAAAATTTCGTAAACACCCTGTATAAACATGTGAATATACAATTTTTAAACATTTTAAAACAACTCTAACCTATTACACATTTTTATCCAACTAACGAAAACATGGTAAAATTTCGTAAACACCCTGTATAAACATGTGAATATACAATTTTTAAAAATTTTTAAAACAAATCCTAACCTATTATACATTTTTATCCAACTAACGAAAACATGGTAAAAATTTCGTAAACACCCTGTATAAACATGTGAATATAAAATTTGGAGTTTTGTCAACAGGAATCTATCTGTAAAACAACGGTAGAGATAACAGGGAAAATAAAATGTACTATGCAAAAAATAACTAAACTAGGTATGGCATAAATCGAAATAAATCGTAAGAAAACATTGGTATAAAAGATAAAACAAATGGATTCTAAAGCATAATTAACAAAATTTACACATCGGAAAATAACATAACATAACAAATTCCGTTTAATAAGTTTTTCGCTCACTCGTATGCCGCGCACTTAGACGTTCCCGCGCACTCGTGGGGTTGCGTTAGCGGACGTCTGCGGCATGGGTGTTGGCGTACAGGGGTTGATGACGGTCAGGGCGGTGATTCCCGGAATGCGGGTGGTTGTTCCGTCGCTGCTGCGGTGTCTGAACTTCCGTCTCCGTTTTGGTATTTTAGAGTCCTCTACCTGAAACAAGGCCCTAAGGCAGGGAATTGACCTACCTGGGGTCGGTGGTTTTGGAGGGCTGGGGCTTTCTCCAAATAACTCCCTGAACTTCACTTCCATTGACCTGGACAGTGGAGACATCATTTGTAGCCCAGGGGACGGTATCGGGGACGGCACATATTTGACTGGCGGTGAGGGGGACGGCTCAGCTCTGGAGGTTGAGGGACACCTCGGGGACGGCAGCAGGGATGGCATGTCTAGCGGTGGAGGCGTCGTTGTTACTCCAACGTTTCCCTGGCAGGGGAGACTCTTGGTTTCCGGCGTCGGGGGTAGGGGTGACAGTAGGGCTGGTATCTTGGTGTCGGCCCAAACTTTTGTGAGTGGCGGCGTCTGTGGATTGATCGTCCTGGGAGGATCATAGTATATATATAGGTTTTCAAAACCTGGTGCGGGCGGAGACATCGGGCGTGGTGGAGGAGACGGCGTCGGGTCGTCTGACTCAGGGTACCAGGGTGGTAAGCTTGGTGTTCGTGGCCACATCTTGGTCTGATGCTTCTGGTCGACTGAATATTTGCTGCGAGTGCATGTTAATTTATATGTTTTAGACATGCGCCGGTTTCAAATCTTTTACGTGTACGCGCAGCTTCCTGCGACCGGTGGGGGATCTAATTTCGACGATAACTGGTGATATAGTCTGTACCACGATGTATGGTCCTGAGAATTTAGGTGCCAGTTTTGCGTTAAAATTTCGGATTGCTGAGGACAAAGGGTGTTCCCTTTTCATGACCCTGTCTCCCACACGGGGGGTCCATTCCCTGCGACGCAGGTTGTAGTGGTGACTCTGTGTTTGGTATGCTCTGGCTAGGTTTACTCGTACAAGTTCAAATATATCGGCCATTTTCTGCAACTTTTCAATGTGTTTCTTCGGGGTATCTGGATTTGTTGGGTTATTATTCTGGTTTTCTTTGTTGAGAGAGCTAGGTAGTGTTAACTCTCTACCGAAATTAAGCATTGCCGGTGTGAATCCCGTGGATTCATGTCTGGACGAATTTATGGCTAACGTAAATTCTGGTAAAAATTGGTCCCATTTTCGGTGGTCGTTTTCGGTATATTGGGCAATCATCGTCTTTATTACTTTGTTTGTCCTCTCTACTGGATTACATTGGGGTGAATACGGCGTCGTTGTACGGTGTGTAATACCGTATTCAGATAACAGCGAAGTGAATTCGTTGCTAGTAAACTGTTTCCCGTTATCGGTGATAATGTAATTTGGACATCCAAATCTGGCGATAATTTTTTCCTTTAATGCTTTGCAAACGGCGTCTGCTGTTGCTTTTCTTACAGGGTGACATTCTGTCCATTTAGTGAATCTATCTTGCAACACGATGAGATTATTGTTGCCTTTGCTAGACCTAGGAAGTGGTCCGACAATGTCGATGCTGACAGTATGCCAACATCCGTTTATTTTAGGGAATTGCATTTTTCCTGCGGTCTGTTGTTGAGATGATTTATATTTTTGACAGTTCGGGCAGCGTCTTACGTAATTTGAAATATCTCTGTACATCCTAGGGCAATTCGGGTTATAGTTTTTGTTATACCTAGGTGTCCTGCGCATGGTGCATCGTGATTTTCCTTCAGGATTTGCTTTCGTTGCGGTTGCGGGATACAAAGTTTCCATGGGCTGGAAAATTCGGGGTCTGTAAAATTGTTACTGCTCCATATATGGCGGTACAGGTTTCCGTCGATAATGCAGTATTCCGGTTTTCTTTCGGGTTTACTTTGTACTAGTTTAATGGTCTCTTTGTACCAAGCACAGTTTTCTGAATTTTCAATTGCGAAAATACCTTCCTCTGTGTTATTTCCTTCTTCGGTGATAACTGGCTGGCGGGAAAGTGCGTCTGCCACTTTGTTTAATACTCCTTTTCTGTATTTTATTTCGAAATCGTACTGTTGTAATTCCATTACCCATCGAGCCAGTCGTCCATTGGTGGGATTTGTGGAATATAACCATTTTAAACTCTGGTGATCTGTTACAACAACAAAATGATATCCCTGTATATAACTAATGTGTTTCCGGATTGCGAAGAGTATGGCGGAGCATTCTAATTCCACGGCTGACATCTTTTTTTCTACGTCTGACAAGGAGCGACTTGCATAGGCTATAATACGGTCCTGATTGTCAATTTTCTGTAGCAGTGCTGAACCAAGTCCTTGTATAGATGCGTCTGTCTGGAGATAAAAAGTTTTCGTAAAATCGGGGCAGCTGAGTACAGGAGCCGTTGTTAATGCATTTTTGAGTTTTGTGAAAGCCTCTTCTTCAACTGATGTCCATTTCCAGCGGATATGTTTCCTCAGTAATTTGTTTAAGGGTGCGGCAGTGTCCGAATATGACTTTATAAATCTCCTATACCAGGAAGTCATGCCAAGAAAACGTCGTAATTGTTTGACATTCCTTGGAGGCTGGATTGCCACAATGGCACTTACTTTTTCGGGGTCTGTCTTAATGCCGTCTTCACTTACCAGGTGTCCTAAGTATCTTAGTTCTTTTCTGCAGAAAGTACATTTATCTGGATTTAGTTGTAGGTTTGCATCTTTTAAACGCTGAAATATTTCTTGTAAGTGTTGTAAATGTTCGTTAAATGTCTTGCTTACTACGACGATGTCGTCCAGGTACGCAAATGCATATGACAGATCAGGGGTTATAATCTGGTCCAGGAGTCTTTGAAATGTGCTAGGGGCTGAATGGAGGCCAAAAGGTAAAACTTTAAATTGAAATAACCCTCTTCCGGGTACCGTAATTGCGGTTATTGGCTTACTCTCATTTGTCAAAGATATTTGCCAATAGCTGGAGCGTAAATCTAAAGTAGATATGAACCGGGCTTCTCGTAATTTGTCTAAAATGGCGTTTATAAAAGGTAATGGGTAAGCATCTTTCATCGAAACTTCATTTACTTTCCGGAAGTCTATGCAAAATCTATATTTATTGTCCTTTTTCTTTATCATGACAATTGGGGAATTCCACGGGCTTTTAGACGGTTCTACTACACCTTCTTCCAACATTCTGTCTAACTCGGTATTAACAATTTTTTGCATGGCTGGGTTTAATGGGCGGTATCTCTGTTTAATCGGCGTGTCGTCCAGGAGTCTAATTTTGTGTTGTGTTAGTGGGGTAACACCTTGAATTGTCTCAAATTTCGGAAGCTCGACTTGTAAAAAATTTGACAGGATCTGTTTTTCGTTATCTGAGGGCTGAATTAGAGAGAGCGGTATTGTTCCTTCTATTTTCTGATTAAAGTCTATCATATTTCCCATAATTTGCCCTGTTAGTAATTTAAAATCAATGGTAACGTGATGGTTCCTTAGAAAGTCCATCCCCAAAATAATATCATAAGTTAAATTTGGCAAGTACAAGAAATTATCGGTTAATTGAAGTCCTGTTGTGTAGTAATTTAATTTGAATTCTCTGTTTACTTGTGTTTCAGTTCCATCCGCCAGTTTAATATTATGTCCGGTACAATTTATTTCTAGTAAGTTTGCTTTGCAGTTCGTGTATACAGCGTCCCCTATGTAAGAGCGGGTTGAGCCCGTGTCGAGTAGCGATGTAAAGTGTTCGGTTCCGATTTGTATCGGGAGCTTCAGTCGGTCGTTGACATTGAAAACTGGAGTTTGGACGGTGGCCGCGGGGAAGTTGTTTACTGGCTGGACTGTTCGCGGGGCAGGGCAGCCATATTGCCGTTTTCCCGAGGCCTCATTTTTGCAGCTGCAATCACGGGAAAATATGCCTAGTTGTCCGCAGCGGGAGCAAAATATTTTGGGTGTGTTTGTACAGTTATCTCGGTTGTGACCCTGGCCTCCACAACGCCAACAGTTTGTATTTCTATTGTAGTTATTAACTACGCTGTGCCTGGGATTTGTTTGTGTGTTATTCCTAGAATTGCTTTGTGTTGTGGGGTACTCGGCGGCGGTTTGTCTCTGTACCTGATCTTGTGATCTAGAATAATTCTGGGTGGCCGGCCTATTGTGGTTTTGTGTGTTGTTTCCATAATTATTTCTATAATTCGGTGCTTGATAATATCTGTCTGGTGTGTAATTAAAACCTAATCTTGGTGTGCCTGTTTGTAAATTTTGTTTGGCTGTCTTTTCTTCTTTACAAACAGTTTCGTGTTCATTTGCTAGGGTTATTAATTGATCGAGTGTCTGGAAATCGGTTCGTTTGATATATTTTCGGTATTCTGGTTTTAAATTTGAGTATATTCGGTATAACTTCTGTTCTGGAGTGATATTTTTAAGCCTCCGCAGTAGAGTTTGGATTGCTACTACATAATCTTTTATATTTTCGTTGTCTTTTTGTACACGGAGCCTTGCTTCGTCTTCCAACTTTAAATGGTAATCTGAGGGTGCGTAAAATGCTGTTAACTTTGTGACAAATTGATCCCACGTATTGCAGGACGTTTTATTATTTCTGTACCATAATAATGCATCGCCTTGTAGTAGTTCGGGTAGGGCCCGTAGCATTTGTTCATCATTGAAATTGTATCCAGACTGTAGCTCCTCTACACGTTCTAGAAATGAGAAAACGTCTTTTCTGCCGTCGAAACGAACGTTCCATTTGCGAACTTCAGTTAAAACCGTACCCATGGGTGTTGGTATAATGTATGACCTGTCTGGTATTGTAGGATTTATTTGGGTGGGCGTGGCATCAACTTTCTTGGCTGCCTCGCTACGTAAATAACTTTTTAGTCTACTTCGGAGTTCTTCCACTGTTCCAGTTGTAATTGCGCCGTACTTGGATAATTCTACTAGTAGTTCATCTTTCTTTAATTTATATATCCATCCTACTGTGGTGTCTGCGACTTCTAGTCCATAAGCACCATCTGTGTCTGACAAACTCATTTCTATGGCTTGGAATATTTTGTGTCTCCCTCTAAATATTTTACTATCTCTCTCTTAGTATAAATGTATCCTTCTGGGTTGTCTGGAGTAAATCTACCTTTTAAAATCTGTTTCGGGTGTAAAATTATGTTACACTCTTTCTATTTGTCTATCTCTCGTTTGTAAATGTCACCTTTTGGGTTATCCGGAATGAACTAATGTCCTAAAATCTGCTCGGGCGCCAAATTATGTAACGGTGTTTTGCTCTGGGTAGCTGGAGTCGGAGATTAGTTCAGGATCCAGATTAGTTTAATAAGACAACCCAATCAAAATTAACAATTTTATTATCTTCAACAGGTAAAATATGCAGGTTTACATAATATACAATAGTTACAGGTTATCGGTTTTCAGGTCCGTATCTTTTACGGTTATTGGTAATCAGGTGACATTTAAATCGTATGAATGAGAGAGACGACGAGAGTGTAATGCAGTGATGCGACGAGTAGGGGTTTTGGCGGCGGAAACGGCGGCGGGCTAATAACCGTCAACCCGAGCAAGCTATCGGCTCAACTCGCCGGGTCACTCCTCTGTTAACTTATATTTGCTCCGTGTCGGTTTCGTCGGGACGACGGGACATCGCTGGACTAAATAACATTTGGCACAAGGTCCGTTCTTCGGTTCAACGCGCCGTAGAACTTTTCTAGGTCAAGATATATTCGCTCCGGAGAGTCACGTCACTTGGTGCATAAATCAGCAAAGTGTCTTCGGCTCAGCGCGCCATCGGCAGTTTACGGAGAGATGTACCCAGTGCTCTTCTCGATCCGCGGCTGGGCTTTTATACACGAAACTATCCCTCCTTTTTGAGACGGTCGGAGTCGGGCGGTGTGCAAATTTAGTATATCGAGTATGAATCGCCGTCGTGTGGCAAATGTGCACACGGCACTACACTGAAACTTCTTAGTAATGAGGTATGACTTTAGGATGCTTCATTACAACGAAAACACTGCAATACAATGGTTTGGACAGACGACGGAATCAAAAATGAAGAATATAGGAGTCAAACAAGGATGTCCCCTATCCCCCCGACTTTCACCACAGTCCTGGACCAAGTCAAAACAGCCTACAGAGTCACAAGAGCTCTACTACCCTTCATTGAGGACAACAAACCACCATGGTGCCTAACCAAAAAGGTATACACGACCATCATAATGCCTACTACGATGATATATGGAGTCAAAAACGCAGCAACGATAAAGGCCAACCGAAGAAGCCTGAGAAGAGCTGAAAGGGACATTATCCAACTGCTAGCAAAAACAGGAAAACCACAAAAACGACAGAAAACGTCAACATTACTAGAGGGAAGAACAATAATCAAAAGAATAGAATCATACGCAATGAAATACTGGAGACATGTCCAAAGACGGGACACGACACACCTACTGAAGAAAGCGCTGCGAATGAACAGCAACAAACTGAAAATAGGGAGGCCATGCTACACATGGATTACAACAATCGAGAGAATTATGAATAACCTAGGAAAGGATTATACACACTGGGAAAAGTTGGCACAACAAAAAATGGAATACAATAAAGAAATATCAAGGATATACACACTGCCAGACTCAGAAACAGAAGAAACAGAAAACTCAGAAGTAGAATAGGACAGAAGATGATCACAGACAGAAACTAAGAAGAAGCATATCACAAAAACCTGAAAGTAAAAAGAAGCACGAAAACCTAAAAGAAGCACGAAAACCTAAAAGAAGCATCTCACAAACGACTACACTTTCCATCCGATGAAGACAGAAGGAAAACAAGAAGAAACATCTCACAAACACCTACACGCTCCATCCTATACTCCTACCCCATGTGTCATGCGGCTCTCGCTGCTGACAACAAGCATGTCCAATGTCCAATCCAGCGTAAATCTCCCTGCACCGGAATTGGCAGCAATGCCCACCTTACGCTGGCAAATCAATCAATCAATCAATCAATCAACTCGTTTAGAAAAAGATTATTTTTGGCAAACCAATCTCTTGCGTTGAACTAGAGCTCTTCAAAACTGGCAGCGATTTTGCTGAGAGTTTTGCCCGTCATCATTAATTTGGTGTCATCGGCATAGCTTACAATATTTACTTTAGCATTGTATTTTATTACACTGACTAAATCGTTGACAAACATTATAAAGAGAAGTGGCCCAAGAACACTGCCTTGGGGCACACCGTAGTTGCAACATATAGTGTTGGATTCATATTTTTTTCCCGTCGTGTATTATAGAGGTCCTGTGCGTTCTGTTTTGCAGATATGATCTGAACCATTGAAGGCCAATTCCTCTAATCAATTTTTTCCAGTTTGCTTAGGAGCTTATTATGCTCTAGGCTATCGAATGCCTTGGATAGGCCAAGAAAGAGCCCACAGGCAATTTCCTGGCCATCCAAAGCCTTTAGTACTACCTCAACGAAGTTGAATATCGCTGTTGTTGTTGATCTGCCTTTTCTGAATCCATGCTGAAAGTTATTAAAAAAGTTACACCTGTTAAGAAACATGAGCAGCCTATTATTCATGAGTGTTTCAAGAATTTTCGAGAAGACAGACAACAAGCTCACAGGTTGGTAGTTTCCCAGAACGTTTGTATCTCCTTTCTTGTGCAAGGGCACTACAATCCCCAGTTTTAATACATCAGGGAATGTTCCTTGTGATAGTGATGTATTGAAGATATTCACGAGTGGTGTGGCTAAAGCTTACATTTTTTTAGCAAATTGGGTGATATGCCATCAAACCCACTGGAGTTTTTAGGTTTAAAGTTTTTTATTGTGCTGCAAATTTCTTTGGATATGGACATTAGCATTCCATTTTTATGTATAGTTCAGTGTAGTGTTGGGCGATATCGTGATTTTTCAATCACAATGTAAATCGTGACTGTGAATTTCTGATATCAGTGAATTTAAACCGTGATGTGATCACGACTTTTCATAATACGGCGAATAGGAAAAATTGTTAATTTTGGTGAATTGGTAAATTCGCTACTTTGGTAATCTGTGCAGCCGTAGATATATAAATATAATACGTATGATATTTACATATACATGCATATTGATATTATGATTTGCTTATCCAACTAACCTGACACGGATTGGTGATAAAGCCAATAAAACACTAAAGTTTTAAATGGGACGCCTATTTGAACTTCGTAATAGCATATTTTTGTAAAGTTATACAAATATGTAAACATTTCGGAAGCATCAATAAACTATTTAGGTTTTAGGTTGCTAGTTATCAATCAGGGATTTTAATTTTTGCTGGGTTATTGTTTATAATAAGTATAGTGCTGCAACCTTTTAATATAAGCCTGGGATTTTAATAAAAATGTACAATTTAATAAAAATGTACAAATTGTAAATGTATAATGAATATATATAATATTTATTTATATAGTTATTCTTATTTGCTATTATTTAATGGGAAACATTTTATTTAATAAAGTCCAAGTATTTCTCCCATTCAAATATTATCAAAAATTTGTTACATATACTTCTTTCTTACAATTTTGGTCAACGGCATAAGGCGGCACTTCTAACGTGTACAAACTATAACCATTATACTCTTCGCCAACTTACTGTACTTTTTTATTAATTGTTGCACATTCTATATATACCTATAGCTAGGGTACTCATCTTCGCAGTTAATTATAAAATTGCAAACCCTTTGAGAAAAGATGATTTCTACTATGGTTATATCGATGTGTTTTCGATGTAGAAGTTGTGGTTATTTCTCTCCAACAAAAACACAATTATCTAAAATATGTTTTGGAGCCAAGCATTTCACAATATTAAAAATCAAAAAGAATACAAAATTGTCGGATTCCATATTTTTATTATATGCCATGCCGAGACATGGATGTTCAATATTTGCAATAAAATTGCTAGTATATTTAATCAAAAAAATATTTTAATGCATGGTTTTAGTAGGTGTTCTTGTAACAGAAATGTGCCGCCATGACCCTGCCTTTAATTGCCAGTGAATAAAAGATATAAAAAGATAAATATATAAATATCCATATAGTATGAGACGCGCAATATCCGTCTATCTTGTGAAACGCGTATCTACCTAATATCGTTAAGTCACGGAATCGTTTGCTTTACGTGTTATACATAAGGTCGCAAACAAGATATTTATATCGTCAAAAATATATTGATATATGGAAAGTCGTGATCACGTCACGCTTTTCTTCCAACTTTATTCACAGTCGTTACTTGCGATTTTTTAATATCAGTGATTAAATCACAGTTCGCGATATGTCGCCCATCACTAGTTCAGTGGTCGCCCATCCATTTGAGTACTTATTCGATTGCCATAAGCAGTGGCGGTTTTACCACTGGGCACACTGGGCGAGTGCCCAGGGCGGCAAAATTTCAAGGGCGGCAAATTTTTTTTCTTTTGAATATTGCATAAGCCATGTAATTAATAATCGGTAGATTAACCGAGGAGCTGCCCAGACGAGGTGAAGTTTACAAGAAATTAAATGAACAATTTGGCTTTTTTTGAGAACTTAATTACTACTAGTGACCAGGACATAGACAAATCAGATGCAACATTAGCAACAAATTTTAGCAAAGATTTAGAAGAGGCCCTACCGCCAGAATGCGCTCAGTTCAAAATTCAACTGAACGATTTGACGAAGAAGAAATCTTTAACAATTCTAGAATTGAGCAAGCTGTTGAGGTCACACAATTTAGAAGGCGTGTACCCCAAAATCGACATACGCTTCAGAATATTTTACAAACTGTTCTGGAGAAAGGAGTTTCTCGACCTTGCGACGAGTAAAGAATTACTTACGGTCCACAATGACGCAGGAAAGGCTAAATTCACTAGCAGTATTAAAAATTGAAAATGACATTTTAAAAACTATGCAAACAGGCGATATAATCAATGATTTTGCTGTGAAAAGGCAGGAAAAGTTCGTCTTGATCTTTCATAATTTTTTTAAAATTATTTTATCTTTTCTTTATTTTTAGTAAATATGTGTTATACAGAAAAGTCATTTTATATACCACTCACCTCTAATGTGTAGTGTCCTTTGTTCTTTTAAAATATACAAAAAGATAAAGTTTAGTAAGTATTCTTTTGTTTGGGAAATATTTTTTGGGTAGTATATACAAATATACATGTTATATTTTTAAGAGTAGGGGCGGCATCTTAAAATAGTGCCGGGGCGGCAAGCATGTTAAAACCGCCCCTGGCCATAAGTATCCACCTGAGCTATAAAAATATTAACAAAATTAGTATTTTATCCGAATATTTTGAATTGTTAACTACACACATATCTTGGATTTCATAACGTACTTTACTCTTTGGACTGCTTTGATTAACTTTTCCCTCTGCTGCAGTTTATAAGGACTTGTGGGAAGTGAATAAAATTTTATAGTTCTAATATTATTCGATCTATTTCCACAGTCAATCACGCAGCAGATATTTAAACACGATTTTCCCATGATATTATCCAAAGGTTGTGTTACACAATAACAAACTCTAAACTGCAGATTTTGACAATGTCAATTGCAGCTGCGGCGTTCCCAAGACTTTGGTTGCATTAAAGTAAATCCAGGAATTTGCGCGTTTTTAAAAAGTTTATAATAAAATATTCGTTAAAAACAAGGTTTCTCCTAATCACTTATGTGTAAAGGACACATGAATTAACTTTCTCCTTGGCCACTATGAGCGCTAGCGGTCACGTACCGATAAGCTCCGCCTCTCTGCCGCTAGTCTATACTGACTTTTCAAGAGCATTTGACAAAGTGAATCATGATCTACTTATTGACCATTTTCGTCACCTGATTTTGACACCGCCATCTGGAGGGCACACAAATCTCATTCAATCACAGGAATGCAAATGAAAACAATTAGAGATGAGTTGCTAACAGAAGCAGTTTAAGCCTGTTATTAAAAAATAACAGCTTTTACCCATCTCTAGAAAACAAAACAACGAGTTATGTGCCCTCCACGCCGACAGCGTGACGTGAACCGAAGATGGTCTATTGCAAAATTAGGAAGGTTAGGTATCACTGGCAATATATTGGAATTGATTAGCAGTTATCTTAATGGTCGGTTACAATGTGTAAAATATGGTAGTTTTCTATCATCATCAATTAAAGTAACATCAGGAGTTCCTCAAGGATCTCACATTGGTTCTCTGTTATTTAATCTCTTTGTGAACGATTTAGGTTTTGTAATAGAAAATAATAATTTCCTAATGTTTCGGGATGATTTAAAAGTATTTAGAGTAATAATTAAAAATCATTCTGATGCTGAATTGTTGCAAAGTGATTTGGGTGGTTTGTCCCATTGGTGCGATGGAAACATTCTACATTAAAATGTGATTAAGTGCTACAAGATTACATTTGCAAGAATAAACTCGCCTTATAGTTATCCTTACAAAATTAATAATGAAGTGGGAGACTAATCGTGTAAAAGATCTGGGAATTAATCTCGATAATAAACGGTCTTATGACATCCATATTATATGAAAGAATATCAAAGTCATTGAAAATGGAGGGTTTCAATCAAAGGTCTGGAGTAGATTTTTCTGTCCACAGTCTAAAATTGTTATACTGTTCATTGGTACATTCAGTATTGGAATATTGCTCCATAATCTGGTGTTCTAATTATGGTATTCTTATTAACAATATAGAAGTTGTTCACAAGAAATTCTTAAGGTTTTGTGTATTCAAGTCGGGGTATTTGAAAGAGGAATATGATTATGATGATCTTCTTGCTTGGCTTAATGTTGACACATTAGAACATCGATTAGATTGGAGGCTGATATGTGCTTTCTGCACATATCAATACTTAATATGTCTAGGTGTTGGTTCCAGGTAAGCTTGGAGTCTATAGTGACTCCAAGGTATTTAACCTCTCCCGACATCGGCAGTTGTGTGTTTTGAAGAACTAAAGGACCTGGACCCTCCTGACTTCTTCTTCTAGTAAATGGGACGATGTGGGTTTTTGAGAGGCTGACTTTCATTGGTCCATCTTTTAACCATGTTCAGTGCCATCTGTAATCGATCTCTGACTATGTTATTAAACTTTCCCCTAACTATGATCACTATGTCGTCAGCATATCTTTGAGCTTCAAATCCCTCAATTGTGAGTTTCCGTAGTAGGCCTTCAGCTACAAGATTTCATAGCAGGGGCAGAACACCCCCCCTGTTGGCAGCCTCCTGCAACTGATGCGCCTAGGTTTTTGCACATCATAGTGGTGAATACCATCCTGCCTCTGAGCATGCCATCGATCCACCTGCAGCAGGTGTTCTCGATGTCACGCTCTCTTGCAGTTCTAATGATGAAGTTGAAGGAGGTGTTATTGAATGCTCCCTTTATGTCGAAGAAAGCACCCAGTGCCACCTCCTTATGTTCCAGAACCTTCGCCACCTTCTGAATTAGGTGGTGAAGTGTTGTTTCTGTGGACATGCCTGCTCTGTATGCAAATTGGCTTTGATGTAATGGGCTTCTAACCAGAACATCATCCCTAATATGTCTGTCGAGCATTTTTTCCATCGTCTTAAGTTGAAATTTATTTATTTTATTTATTTATTTATTTATTTCGTTTATTTTCATAGACTTTACAAAAGTATAGAAATATAATCAACACACAATCTTAAGAACTAAGCCTTAATAACAATCATGAAACATTAAAAGAAAAAGAAATGTATGTTATAGATTAAAATGCGAATAGTTTAAAAAAAGATTTATGTATATAAGGAAAATAAAGAAATGACATAAGACTGATGGGTCTTAGGGACTTGGCTAGGGCGTACGAGTTCTGCCCCGCCTTTGGTATAAATACCACCCTAACTGGTTTCCACCTCATTGGTATGTATCCCAGCGCTAGGCTGGCTCTGTATAATGTGCAGAACTTAGTTGCCATCCGGTCTATACCCTGTTGAAGCTGCCCTGACCTTACTAATCCGATAAAATTTAAAGTAAATAATAAAAGAAATCGTAATTCGGATCTAATAATAATAATAGCGTCTTTATTTTCAATATTAAAGAATATACTCAATTACAGAACTATTTAATAAGTAAATGGAAAAATAGGCGAAGTTCAGCTATACTTTATCGAATATTAAGAGCAGTAATAAAAATGTAAAGATTTCTAAAATTAAATATTTTATGTACCTTTTCATTATCCCAATTATGGACAAAATGAGACAATAACTAGAATTTTTAGAACTGGTAATACAATTCAAAATATTGTAGAACTTTTTGGAGCTTCAAGTTTATCTTTTAAGAAATAAGTCAAACAAGCATAACCACTTTATATTATGTGTACAATGTCTAATATGTCTTGTGTATTCAAACTACCTTACTATGGATAATAAATATTGTATGTTTTTGTAAATAGGGCTTGTCCCGCAAATAAATAAATAAATAAGTATTTAATTCCATTGCAGGTGCAGAATTAATTGAAGAAATGAGATTAAAAACAATGAAGGACCAGGAAGAAATGGAATTTAAAATTTTGGAGAAAATTAAACTAAAGATGGACAGGATAAAGGCTACTCAACAAAGAATTCAAGGTGTTTATGACAAAGCTAAACCTAGACATTACGTGGGTAAGTTCCCAATGGGCTAATCACAAGGTATTTTTTATATTTGATATAGATCTTTTTCATAAAATCTTTTTCTGATCGGTCGACAGTTACTAAATTTGGAAGGAAGATTTGAAGATTAGTGATGTTTAATAACACTAGTGATTATTCCATTTATTGGTGTATTTACTCATTTTTCTCAAGGTATCAAAGATAGCAGCAGCTCTTAATCATATCAACAGAATTTGTATACCTAATGTTCTAGTTTGAACAGTTTGTAAATAATAGCTTCAAAATAACATCTACGCTTTACGCTTTACGCATTATGCTTTAATTTTGGTAAAAAATTATATTAAGTCAAATTATGCGGGTCGTTAAATGTAGTTAAATTTAAGGACTCTTAAAATGTAACCTTGCAGTTTTAGTACTAGTTAATTACAGGATTTATCTTTTGCCAACTGTCATTCAAATTATAATTTTTGGATAGTATAAGACTATCTAAAAATAAAATATTTCTCTTCATTTTTACATTTACAGGTAACAAATTTACATAAACTTTCTCTAAAAATGTTTCTAATAGGTAAAATATTTGCAACTGTTCCAATTACCCTATTCAGTTTTTGTAAATTTCATGTAATTATTTACTTCTCAAGATGACACTGTTTAAATCGTAATTATATTGTTTTTTTATATAAATACTATAGGACTTGAGGACTAGGTTGTATAATATTACATTATTACTAATGTTGTTATTGTATTAAGCTAATTTTGTAGTCTTGCAATCATATCATATTTTTTTATTAAAATTATGACACATTTTAAAAACTGTTATGAGAGAAAATGACAAAACGGAATCTTTGAAAATATAAGAATCTCTAAAATAGTAATGATAAAAGAAAAATCAGGTTCAGTTGATGAATAATGATTTAACAGCTACTGCCTTTATCTGTCCTTGATATTTTAAATAGGAATATTATGTTTCAATATATATGTGAGTTATAAAAATATTCATTGTTTCAATGTAACTTGTTTATTTGGGCCACTTTTCTGCTTTAAATTAACAGATCCATTTAAATTTTACAGAATACATATTTCCCTACCTGAAATTGTTATCCAGTAAATATCCAGTAAAGGTGTAGGTGTATAATCCAACTTAATAGGGTGTGTGCACTTTTTTGTTTAACTCGAAAAATATAAAATACTCGTGGTATATAATTTAGCTGTAGCAATTTTTTGGCAAAAAATATGTTTTTAAATAATTTAAAATCAAATGTTCGCCATGAAAAAACGGAGGTGACGTCACTCTCTACATAAATAAAGCTGCATTGTGTACTAGAGATGGGGGGCAAACGGCAATTATTTAATCACAGTGATCGCTACTGTGATCGTTCAGCAATCACTGTTCTTAGTAGCAGTGATTATATGACTCTTTGGATTGCTTTGATCTTTCCTCACCAATCACTATTAGGGATTGCTGAGTTGAAAGAACATGTGATAAATTATTAGATAATAATATAATATAATAATGTGTAATAATATACGAAAGCTAAATCATAAATTTAATAATTATATTAGGCTATTATAGCTATATTTATAGAAACTAGTTATACTCACAAACATGGTAAATAATCTGTCAGAAACATGTGATATATGAGATGACGTCACTAGGATCATTACCCAATAAGGTTGCGTTTTGGAAATTATTTAAATATTTGAATTTTAGGTCGATTTGTTTATTAAATATTTGTTTTAATCTGATAATATAATTCATATGAAAGTGTTTGGGCTTTCATATTTATGTATTACTTCATATTAATGCTTCATTTGAAGTGAATTGTTACATATTGCACACACCCTATTACCTTTTGTATAAATTGCATTTTAATATTCATTGCAGTCCATCTTCTTTATTGCATTTTTTCTATTAAATTTCAGTATTATCATTATTAATAATCAACTTCCTTCCATGTATTATTTTCTTCTCCATGTTTATAAATATGAGTCTTTCTTTATGTATATTTTAATTATATATTATGTTACTGGTGCAAGAAGTAGTTTTATGATTACCTATTCAAATTTGTACAGTTTCTTTTAGGTTTTTTAAAAATATTTATAATAACTATTTACCCTTTAAAAATATTTTTTCCCAATAAAATGAATTGTGGCAATAAGTACAAAAAAAAACATGATAACTAAAAACATTTTACTCATATTAAATGAGGCATATTGAATTGTTTACATTCATATGATTCAGACCATTTTTATGCATTTAATCTATTATATTATTGACACAATATATAGAATGAGCCCATATTGAGTAATGGGCGAGTCTGCCTGGGGTAAAAAAGAGGTGATTTTACAGATTTTATATACCATTTGAGTCATCAACGGATTCTTATAGAAAAAATTCCGCTGAACAAGATTTTCTTATGAAAAAACCGCGAGCTTCATGGTCAAATAATTGTTTAAACAATTTTGTTTTTTTTTTGTTTTTATTAATAATAAAATGAAAACGGTTTGACTGATCCGAAAAAATCTTGATTCAATCGAAAGATATTTTCAATACGCATCATTTGGCACCAGGCACAACTCATTTTGTCAACCCGTTCATTTTTAATAGCCAAAATAAATTTCTTAATTATCAAATTGATTACTCCGAAACTAATGAGGTCAGGGTATTATTTTTCTCAAAATACATGCCTTTTATACCAAAGAATATACCATATTGTTTAAATAATTGGCATAATTTGTTAATTAGCAAATAACTTTTTTTTCGGAAGTTTGATCGACTTCAAACCAACTTTAAACGATAAATATTGATGTCAGGCATAACCTCCATAGAAGTCTGCACGAATTCAATTTTTTGCTTTTGTTTACCTAAAGTTTAAATTCATTTTGCAAATTAATAAATGAAATATCTCGGCTCTGGGTAAGCGTATCAAAATGGGGTTTTGTGCGTATGAAAGTGCTTGGAAAAAGGAAAATTTTGAGAACAGAAAGAACTTGATCGGATAACCGGAACCGGAGATAAAAGTGATATTGCGTGAGAGGCTCTAATTTGTTTATCAACAACTTTTTGGACACGAGGTTTGGTGCAAATGAAAGCTAACAAATTTTTCCATCGACCACAAAAAGTTCTACAAACAATATTCAATCCCTGAAGAGTTATACGCGTTTTTGACCCTTAAAAAAATCTCACCCGCTACGTGAAATTAGTAAGATTTGACGCGCAATGGGGTGGCGGGATCGATCCTCGGTGTGGGCAAATTTTTGTTGTTGTCAAATTCACTTTTTTTTCGTGCAATAAAATATTTCCTATAGTAAAATAATTTTTAAATTGTAAAAAACGCTATAAATAATTATTTATTCTTGAGAACTTCATTAAATCCGTAACTCTCGAGCTGATGCTGTGCATCTGCTTTGTATGCTCTACATTTCTTATAGTCGAAATCATGGAACGATCGAGTACTTTAATAGATAGTTATTAGCGTTAGTTATTAATTGTAAATATTTGTAATTAAAACAATAAAATAATAATGCCATTAAAATAGTTAAATCTTTTGATTATTTCTCATTTACAAATAACAAAGTGTGTGTTTTTCCCATGAGATGTGAACTTTTTTTCATTGAGTATAAGAAAAACGTGAAAAAAAAAAATTTGTTTCCTTTTTATTTTTGGTCTTTTTTTCGACAGGCACTCCCCTCAAATAAAGTAAAACAAGCCTTATATTTAACAAAAAGTAGTAAAAAAAACAAAAACTACCGACATTCTCGTTGGACAAGAACAATCATATGTTTGTTGCAAGATAGCCATTTATTTAATGAAAATTGCAAAAAAAAAATATTTACAACTTTTTAAAAAATATCTCAGAAAGTAAAAACATTTATTATCATAAAAAATACTTGGGTTATATGAAAAAAAAGTTGACGGAAAAATAATTTGCCCACACCGAGGATTGAATCCCCCACCCCATTGCGCGTCAAATCTCACTATTTTCACGTTGCAGGAGAGATTTTTTTAAGGGTCAAAAACGCATTTAAAACTTCAGGGATTGAATATTTTTTGTAGAACTTTTTGTGGTTGATGGAAAAACTTGTTACCTTTCATTTGCATCGAACCTCGTGTCCAAAAAGTTATTTATAAACAAATTACAGCCTCTCACGCATTATTACTTTTATATTCGATTCCGGTTATCCAATCAAGTTCTTTCTGGTCTCAAAATTTTCCATTTTCCAAGCACTTTCATATACACAAAACCCCATTTCGATACGCTTACCCAGAGCCGAGATATTCCATTTGTTAATTTGCAAAATTAATTTAAAGTTTAAATAAACAAAAGCAAAAAGTTGCATCCGTGCAGGCTTCTATGGGGGTTATGCCCGACATCAACATTTATCGTTTAAAGTTGGTTTGAAGTCGATCAAACTTTCGAAAAAAAAAAGTTATTTGCTAATTAACAAATTATGCCAATTGTTTAAACAGTCAAAAAGCATTGAAGATATCGGGCCAAAATTTATATGGTATATTCTTTGGTATACACAGCATGTATTTTGAAGAAAAAAAAAAAAAAAATCCTGACCTCATTAGTTTCGGAGTAATCAATTTGTTAATTCAGAAATTTTTTTGGCTATAACAAATGAATGGGTTGACAAAATGAGTTGTGCCTGGTGCCAAACGATGCGTATTGAAAATATCTTTCGATTGAATCAAGATTTTTTCGGATCCGCCAAACCGTTTTCATTTTATTATTAAATAACAATTTAAAAAAAATTGTTTAAACAATTATTTGACCATGAAGCTCGCGGTTTAGGAAAATTTTTCATAAGAAAATCTTGTTCAACAGAATTTTTCCTATAAGAATTCGTTGCTAACTCAAATGGTATACTAAGTATACACTTAAAGTAGTCATATGTGCAAGGTAGAAACACAAAATTATTTTATTTAATTAACGTATATACCAATATAAAAATATTGTTCCCAAGCTGCAGTCTATTAAGCCTGAAAAACACTTATATCAATGTTCTCACGCTACGTTCACCATATTGTTCAAATACAAACTTGGGTTTCCTCTGGCGACTGGTAGACTATTACTATGCGAAGATGCCTGCAAAAGAAATATGCAGAAACAAGTTTGTGTGCATCCATTATTCTATATAAGTCAATGAGAGCGAATTGCTTCATATTTGACGTCGAACCCAGTTGCATCATCAACCTGCAGTCACAGTGTCTTTGTTACAGTATAGTTGTTGTGTTCACCGTTTGTGATTTAATTAAGTGATTTAACCTTACTTTCAGTGAAAAATGTATTCATCAGAAGGGAGAGCTGTGTAACCATGTAGACAGCAGAGTTTGATGAGTTTTAATCTACTGCATTACACAGCTACTCGACCTCGAAAATTTTATTACAATAATAATTATATATTCCTATACCCCAGATGAAGCTGTCACTGGTAAAAATATTTGCACACGTTACCTCTGCCCGAAGCATCTTTTCATAATAATACTACTACTACTTTCACCAAGGTGTGATTTTGAGGTAGAATTTTGTAACGATTAAATTTTATTTAAATTACAATAAAAAATAATAGAATTTAGTAAAGCTGCAATATTTTCGTCATTTATTAATTCATCATCCAGATGTCCATTGCCATCGTGCATTTGCTGTCATGGTACTTTCAAAAACCTAATTAATAAATAAAAGCTGAAAACAATTGTTTCTTTTTAACTTATGAAATTTTGAAATTAAAACACTGAATGGCACACATTATTTTTAAAAGAAATTCCTACATATGTTGCGGAAATCCACAGAAAAGGAAAATTAACCTGATAAAGTTTTGCAAATAAAAACTAAGAAGTGTGTATGAAATATTACATAATTAAACTAGGTACACAATATAAAATTTAATAAACATATTTTCTGCAGAGCGACCACCATTAGCTCATTCTACATCAGTCTCATCTTGCACTTCTGCAACCTCCCAACAGTCTACTCCCGCTGGCTATCATACTCCTATTGATGAGGAAGAACCTGCACCTCTTACGCCTCGTAGTTCTCTAATGCAACCACAAGCACCTCCCTCTCCTTATTCTGCAGTAATGACAGTATCATTGGAAGGCTATCTTGAACCTCAAAGAATGTCTTTTTCTTCTCCTCCTAACTCTGAATTAAATCCTCGACCCACTTCTCCTGATGACAGTTTTCCTGTTTTTTCACCCCCTCCATATGATGAAGCCCCTCCTTATGCAGAAGCTGTGAGGGAAGCTCCAACGACTGTTCCAAGGCGACAAAGCAGTATTGGTCCTCCTTGGATGCAAGGAAGCTTTGTGACTCCTAGACAAAGCGTCATATCATATTCGTCTCGTTCGCCTTTGAGCCATCATGAATGTAATTAAATATTTTTGATGCTTGCACATCTCACAATAGTTGTTGCAGTATATAAGCTTGACTTGTAAATTTTCAGAGTAGAATATTCATAAGATACACTTTAGGTTATCATATTTTCAAATTTATAGTTAGAGGTTGTATATAAAATAATGTAAATATTAACATTTTATTTTTTATAATTCATTTTGGCATTTTATTTATACTTTTGTTGTACAAAATATTATTATTTTTTTTTTTTGAAATATGGGATATTTATGAAATGGACACGAAAATTTGTAAAAAAAAACCTACTAAATAGCAATGATTACCTAATTATCATAAAGCAGATCGCAGGTTCTCATGATGCCAAAACAAGGTTCTGCTTTCGATGTTGTGAACAAGATGATCATTTTCATGCACAGTAATACAATATTTTACCTTGTAAAAGTATTTTGGAAATTATAGAACGTTCGAGGTTATACAGCGATTAAAAGATTCTAAAAGTGATATTATGTATGTGAATATCTATTGATGGGTGTAACACAAACACATTCATATGGCAACCATTAGCTATTGGAGTAAGAATATACCATTAGTACTGGTTAAAGTTTGGTACCTTTCACTAAATATCCATTTGCGATTTGTTAAAGACATTTCAACATCTGATGTATCTGGCGCATGTTAGATGTAGATACATTCTTTAACCGGAATATTATATGCCTTTGTTTCGTGGACTACAGCAAGACATTTGACAATGTGGAATGGAACAAACTATGGACTGTACTATTAGAGATGGAAATACCCAGATATCTGGTAGCTATTATATGTCGACTGTATGACGAAAACTCTGCTTTAGTGAAGATTGACAACGCTAGCTCCAACAAGTGTAAAACTGGCAAAGACATCAGTCAGAACTGCAGTGTGTAACCACATGAGATATGTGTTGGAGGACTGGCAGGGTGTAGTGGTTAAGATTTAAGTCTAAATGAATATAAAACAGAAATTATGATTATAGACCGAGCAAATAAAGACCATCCAGGACTGCAGTATGTAACCACATGAGATATGTGTTGGACGACTGGCAGGGTGTAGTGGTTAAAATTTAAGTCTAAATTAATTTAAAACAAAAATTATGATTATAGACCAAGCAAATAAAAACTATCCAAGCACGTTAAGGATAGGTGATTGTGAGATAGTAAACAAAATGGTTGGCCTTGGAGCCCTTTCGGACAACAACGGAAACTGTGAGTATGAGACTTGACGAAGAATACAGATGGCAAGATTGATATATCTTCCCAGTTGTGCAAAATTTGACAGGAATGTCACAAGAAGAAGATCAGACTTGCTAATGCCCTAGTTTTTTCTTCTTTCTTTACGTCTCTGCGACATGAACTGTTAGGGAAGCAGATAGACGGTGTATTGATGCATTTGAAATGTGACTTGAGAGAGATTTGCTGTGGGTTCCCTGGACAGCCCATCTCACCAACAATTCGATTCTCCAAGAAATACGCCCTCCAAAACAACTTTCCAATATCGTATTTTCTCGAATGTTCTCGACAATATAGAACGTTTGATTTTCCGGTGGAAACCAGATTGGAGATGAAGAAGAAGAACGCCAAAATGTTGGGCTGGTGCCACCAAAGAATTAATGACTTTGGTGAGGCCATGCTCCTAGCAGGCAGCTGCGATAGATAACGTGAAGATTTGCTATGTAGCAAAGTGAAGCCAATTAAAATATTACATGAATCACAAGATGTCTGTGAATACGTTGTGAAGAAGAAGGAGTTTTTCACAATGGAACAATATGAATAATCTTGGGTTGTTTCTTGAAACTGTTTCCAGGTTATACTTTACTCTCTTATTACTATGTTTCTTTCAACAATTCACAGTTCCACACTTTACATGACAACTGTTTTTCCTACGAAAAAGAACCATATGAGTTATTTTTTTAAATATCCTCTTTAACAGACAATTTAACTTTTCTTTTGCACGATAAATATTTTCCGAGATTCTTCAGAAAATCAAAATTTTTAAATTCAAATTCAATTGTTCCAATGAGGCGCCCCCTTTAGAGATGTAAACATTTTTGTTTTTAAATAGTATGCCTTGAAAAATATTGTGTGCCAAAAATTAGATGTTCTAGATTTTTCCCGAGGTCAAAATCTTTGGTAGATGGACTATCATTTAACACCTGTGAAAACGTGAGAAACATGATGCCCACTTTTATACCATTATTATTAATATTTGTTGTGGAGCTAATTATTTCTCATATATATAGATTATGTGTAAAATTGTAAATATTAAAACTGTCTTCTTTCTATAATTTAATTTTTGCTTTTTCATTCTTTATGATGTAAAATTTTATATTTTTGTACATATGTTATGTCGTTTGTTTTTTGCTTATAGATTTGCTGTTTAGTAAAGGTAGACCCAGGTATAGAAGGAAGGCTCCAGTCACATATAAAGAGGGTAAATGTTTTAAATTCCTAGATTTCTATAGGATTCATCTACTTGTACTTGTTTATGCATTTTTTTTTTTTTTTTTGAGCATGAGTAGTAGAGTAGATTATGGTTTACTTGAATTTAGTTTATAAGAATTTGTTTATCATATATTGGTGTTAGTTCAGTATAATCACAGAATTTAAATCGCATTTATATATGATGCCACGATTTGGGGGGTTTAAAATGAGTTTAAATCTGAAAAGTCGTGGTGCCATCTTATCGGTGAATAAGTCTGCTTCCAACATTTAACCCATCCTCAGGCCTTGTGTAAATATTCAAGTTCTGCAATAGGAGCATGCACAATTTTTGTGGATTCATCTGGTTCCAGGAATGAAAAAGTTAATAGATATGTGAAGCAGTATTTTACAACTTATCAGTATTTGTACAACTGAAAAATCACATTTTTTTTCGAGTCCCATCCATCAAATTATAAGTGAAATAAATCTAAAATTATAAATATAATAATATAAAATATATAATATAACATTTATAGAAACATTATCAAAATTAGATAGGCAAGTTCGCTGCATCTCGATACCTCAGAATGCTCCTTGCTTCGGACTGAGCAGCTTTGGTGATCTATGGTGCTAGAACTATGAGTCATAGGACAAAAAATTGTTAAAACAAAAATTATTGCCCCTTATGCCATCTATAACTTTTATTAACATTTTTTTCCCATTCCTTTTGCTGGAAAAGTATTACTAACAAAAAACTTATTGATTAAAAATTTTCAACTTTGTTTATTTACTGGACAACACCTTTTTAAAAAAATATACAATATTTGTTATTTAGAGTAAGGTAATTTGAGGGATTATATTATAGTCATCATAGTTGGGGGAAAGCTTAATAATATAGTCAGGGATCGATTGCAGATGGCACTGAACATGGTCAAAAAATGAACCGATGAGGAAGGGCTAAAAGTTAGTGCATCAAAATTCCACATTGTCTCATTTACCAGAAGAAGAAATCTGGAGGGCTTAGGTCCTTTAGTCCTTCAAGATACACAACTGCAGATGTTGGGAGAGGTCAAATACCTTGGAGTTACTATAGACTCCAAGCTTACCTAGAACCAACACCTATACAGGATAATACATAGATCGGTAGCCACATTAGCAACCTGCAGGTGATCGTATGGTAGAACATGGGGGCTTAGGCCTAGTGTATTGCACTGGCTTTACACTAGCATTGTAAGACCCACCATTACATACGCTGCTCTAGTCTAGTGGTCAAAGACAACTCAGACTACAGCGGCGAATAAACTGAGCCGGGTACAAAGACTGGCCTGCTTAGGAATTACGGATGCTATGAAAATAACCCCCATGGCTGCCTTGGAGATCCTACTAGACCTCCCCCCACTTAGCATAGTTATCCAGAGAGAGGCCAGAATGGGAGCATATAGGCTGCAAAATTCAAATACCCTGAATCTACACAGAGCTAGATCGGGAGGACACATGAGGAAAATAAACACTGTAGAAGACCTTCTATTGAATATGAGAGGTCAGACTACATGAACCAAAAATCACCTTCAATAAGCCCTTCAATATCACCATTGGAGATAGGAAGGACTGGTCAAAAGAAGCTCCTGACATACTACGTAAGGGCCTAACGTGGTATACTGACTGGTCTAGGACAAACACAGAAGCTGGAGCTGGAATACATGGTGAAAGACCCAGGGCAAGTATAAGTATTTCCCTTGGACAATACGCCATTGTATTCCAGTCAGAAATTCTGGCTATACTTGAATGTGTACGCGAGAATGAAAATCGACAATATGTTAACCAGTAGATCTCCATTTCATCAGACAGTCAGGCGGCACTTAGAGCACTAGCTTCTAACAAAGTGTCGTCCCGACTGGTATGGGACTACCACGAAGAGCTGACAATTCTGGGTGAGCAGAACAGAGTCAAATTACTCTGGGTGCCAGGACACTCCAGAATAGAGAGCAATGAAGAAGCTAATCAACTTGCTAGACAAGGGGCAGCTAATATATTTTATGGAACAGAATCCGCGCTGGGCATTTCTAAAAGCTCAGCCAGAAGGGCGATCAAAGACAGGATCAAGAGCGAGGTCAAAAGCAAACACAAAAATCACTGGAGGAACATTCCAGGAAATCAACATGGGAAAACACTCATTAAAGGTCCATGTGCAAAACAAACTGAAGACTGCTCACAGTGAACAGGACGTAGTTAAGACTAATATCAGGACTTCTGACTGGACATTTTCCTGTTATGAAGTATCTGAATACAATCGGCAAATTTGACGGCAACCTAAACTGCAGACTATGCAGCAAGGAGCCGAAAACAGTCGATCACATCATATTTAACTGCAAGGCACTGGCTCGCAGAAGACATGGTATCTACGGGCAAACGCAAACAGACCCGGAATTCATCAGCACCCATCCGACCATAGACCTGTATCACCTGATTAGGGGTATAGGGGTACTGGAGTGGGCGGAGTGAAGCATGACGGGGAGAGCACAATAAGCCCAGGAGGCTGCAGTGCCCTCAGAGTTTTCATTAACAGACAAGCCATGAGAGGAAAAAAAATAATAAAAAGGTAATTTGAATACGCAACACATATGAGATGAATAATATAACGTGGTTACGCTTGTTTGACTGACTTCTTAAAAGATAAAGGTGAAGATCCATAAAGTTTTGCATTATTTTGAATTGTATTAGCAGTTCTTAAAATCCTAGTCATTGTCTCATTTTGTCCATAATTGGTATGATGAAAAGGTACATGAAATATATCCAAATTAAGAATTTTTCTGTGTTAATATTAAGCCAAGCAAGACAGAGGCGCCTTTAGGCCTAGGCGCACTAGGCGCGCGCCTAGGGCCCCACTTTTCCAGGGGCCCCCGTTTCCCAATTTATTGAGGTAAAAAAGCGATGTAAAAATTTTATTTCTTTGTTATGTCGTTATTTATTTTCGTTTTCCTGATAGCAATAATGATATTTACAACTATCATGAAATACATTTCTTCCCTTTTCCATATCATCCTCATCAAATCTCAATTGCAACAAAAATGACAAAATAAGAATGGTTCATGCGAGAATGTGTTCACGAACATTTGTCGTTTATTTACATTTTATATCATTTGAACTTGAAATCATTTTATAGTTCTTCCTTTGCGTTTCAATTTTTTTCATATTTCAATGTAGAAGTCTATAGGAATTTATTGTTTGTGTTTATCGTGTTTGAATATTCTTGAATATTCATTTTTTTAATCTTTATTCACTGTGTCACACTGAAAAAAATATGTTCGTAATATTAATGAATCGGTTCATCGACTGAAAAGTGATGAATCCGTTTATTAATATAATGTACGTTTACATAGTAACAATAAATGTGTACATTGTATTAATGAACATATACATTATATCAATAAACAGATTCATAAATTCTCAATGAACTTTCATTCACTGAACATATTTTTTCAGTGTATTAAAAAAAGATGCAATCAATTAACAGACCAATTTGGCAATTCCTCAGACGTTACTATTTAAGTTTCGGCAGTCAGCACGTGCCAGATGACGAATCAGCTTTTCGGTATATTTCACATTAATGAAAATAAATCTACTGATAATGATGATGCGAAAATTCAAGAACCTGAGACAAACAATCTAGAAAACCCGAGGAAATAACTGAGAAAATTTTGATTTTGAAACCAGTGATGAGGGCTGCGAACAGGAAGAACCATTAGGAAACGATTCTAGTGAATCTGGCGATGATGAACAAATAGAAAAAGAATCTGAAAATAAAGAAAATTTGGAAAAAGAGTATGAGGATGCAAAACAAGCTAATAATCAGTGCACTGCAATGATCAATGCATTAGTATCAACCTATAGAGGCGACATAGATTCCGAGCTATCTCCAGATAAATTGCATCAATTTTTGATATATGTCGGCTTAAGTCGCCTGCTGAAATATATAAAGGACCAGTCGATAGTTCTAAAACTTGGGGAAAATGTTGTCCTGGGCCCCCTGATTAAAATTCCCTTTGGCCGAATTCGATTTTTGACCTAGAGACGATTGAAACTGAACATCTGCGAAGGTCTGCTTAAATGTTCCATAAAAATTCTGAAAATATTCAGACTAATTTTTTAGAGAAAATAAACATCTTTTGTTTCTTGGTGTTTTTTTTTCAAAGTGCTTCCTTCTCCCGGAAAAAAATAAAACCGCAAAAAAAAATTTTTTTGCAATTTTTTTACGGGAAAAGGAAGCACTTTGAAGAAAAAGTTGAAGGGGCATAAGCTGATTATTTTTACCTAAAGAACTTGCCTGAATATTTTGGGATTTTTCTGAAGTAGAAAAAAATAAAATTTTATTGAAATTCTTGGTCGAAATTATTTTTGTCTAAGAAATTCTGAAAACCGGTAGGCGTGTTCTTTGAACAAAAATAAGCATCTTTTGTCTCTTGGTGTTTATCTTTTTTACGGGAAAAGGAAGTCCCGTAAAAAAATACAAAAAATATTTTTGTTTGTTTGTTATTTTTTTTCCGGGAGAAGGAAGCACTTTGAAAAAAATGCCAAGAGACAAAAGCTGCTTATTTTTATTCAAGAAATGAGCATGAATATTTTCAGAATATTTATGGAACATTTACGCAGACCTTCGAAGATGTTCACAGTTTCAGTCGCCTCTAGCTCAAAAAATCGAATTCGGTCGGACTGGTGGTCAGAGAGAATTTTATTCAGTGGATCCAGGAGAATATTTTCCCCAAGTTTCAGAACAATCGACTGAAACCTATTCTTACTATAAAAAACTGCGGAGTCCTTTATTCTCAATGTGTTGTAGGCGACATTCTTTAATGTTGAAACCCTTTTGTGTATTTACTTGACCATTCCTGTCAGTAATCCCTCATATAAACGCAGTTTTTCGACGCTCAAAATAATTAATAACTACCTACGAAGTACTTCGGGGCAACAGCGACTTCAAACTTTGTCTCTTCTGGATACTGTATCAGAGGAAACACAAAACTGTGATATCAAACGTTCAAATTGACAAGTTTGCTAACATATAAAGCAGGAAAAAAATAATATGATAATATGTATTTGTAAAAATACACTTGCCTTCAAATCTTGCATAATATTTTTTTAATCGAGGGGCCCTCAAATCTCACAGCGCCTAGGGCCCCAATTTACCTAAACGCGCCCCTGAAGCAAGAAGGTCATCATAATTATATTCATCTCTCAGATACCCAAAGTTAAATTCACAGAACCCAAGGAATTTCTTTTGAACACTTTCTATATTGTTAATAAGAATATTATAATTAGGACACTAGATAATAGAGCAATATTCCAAAACTGAACATACCAATGAACAGTATAACAATTTTAGACTATAGACAGAAAAATCTACACCAGATCTTTGAATGAAACCCAGCATTTTCAATGACTTTGATATTAGATTATATATATATGGATGTTATAAGACAGTTTATTATCGAGATTAATTCCCAGATCTTTTACACGATTAGTCTCGTCCAACACTTTATTATTAATTTTGTAAAAATAAAGGGTTTATTCTTACAAATGTAATCTTATAGCACTTATTCACATTTAAATGTAGAACATTTTCATTGCATTAATGGGACAAACCATATCTAATCACTTTGCAACAATTTAGCATCGGAAAGTTTTTAATTACTCTGAACACTTTTAAATCATCCGCAAACATTAGGAAATAGTATTTTCTGTTACTGAAGCTAAATACTTCACAAAGAGAGAAAACCACCATATTTCACACATTGTAACCGACCATTAAGATAACTACTAATCCATTCCCATATATTGCCACTGACACCTAACATTTTTAATTTTGCAATAAGTAGCAAAAAGGAGCATATGAACTTTTATGTAAATCATTTTATTCTCTACAAAAAGGCTGTTAACACTTTTTTTATAAAGTTAATAATAAACGAGTTATTCACAAAAAATAAATTTAATCCTTTAAACCAAGATGGCAGCCTTGTCCCAAGGGGTGACACCCCAGCTGTTAAGATTTAAACTTGTCTAACCCCCGTAATTGTACCCAAGAAATTGTGGTATCATAATAAAAGCAGTTTACTATATGCGACTACAGCTAGAATTACTAGACTATCTGTCAAGTTGTAACTAGTTTGTAAAATAGCCAATTTTCTAAAGGCAACTGCTTACCTAAAGAATCACAAACACAATATATATTTTAAATCTTTAATTTAAATTTAACTTGTGCAATGTCTGACTTACAGCATGTGAAGTAGTTGCAGTACAACAAATGAGTCTTGTTTTTGCTTGTAAAATTTGCAAATCAAGATTTGGATTCAAATTATTTTGGCATTTGCTATTTTGTTGCCATGATAATTTCCATAAGTATATATTTTGGCCAAGGATATAAAATATAAAATTGGTCAAGTCGAAATAGGAAAAAGAATGGAGTTTTTCAGAAAACTTTCCAAACTTTCCATGAAGTTGTAAGTTTCAATGTGCTGAACATGGTGTTAAATGGTGGCAAAATTTTAAGGGCGAGAAGTTGGTTAAATATAGTATGTATATAGGTTTTTCCGATAATTTTTGCCGAAAACCAAGAATATCTCGTCTGTTCAACACAAAATTATCTGAAGAAGGTGGTGTTCTTCCTGAGCATCTTCTTCAATAATTTGAAAGTCGCAGTATCTTATTGGCAACAAGTAAATCAGCAGTATCCATTATCCTTTAATTACTACACTTAAAGTAGCACAAAACTCGGGGTTTACCTAAAGAAAAAAAAAAAAGCAAATATTAGGTCTGAATTAAATAATCGTTCTCCTAAAAGTGAGGTTATACTTTCATTTCCTCACGCGAAGTACAGCACTGTTCCTTCACAATTTACCAAGTGAAGCAAGTTCCTCGATTTGTGTCGTGATGTGCACGCTCCTACAGTTAGAGAATATGCTATTTTGGTTTCCAAGAAAACTCCACCCGCTTTCTCATGAGAACATGCTCTTACATCGATACAGAATAGCCGTACAGATCATATTCTTATCTTACATTTTTATTACTATACTTGTTCAGCGAACAGAGTATACATTTTATTCATATTTATAATAGTCAGCATTACTTAGGCTATTGTTAGGTACTATACAGTGCGTGTAAGAGCAAGCTAGACATAGGAGGTAAGAATTGCAACATTGCGTGTGCCAGTCGGCAATGAATAACTACAGCTGGGATACTTCAGTGGCCGGCGTGGCCTTGTGCCGTCGCATCGGGCGAGTTTGCTGCTGCTTGGTTCTCATATCTCTCGCACTATATGAATGTACATGTCTAATTCTCCGTTACACACACTATATACTATGTGTTGTAATAATGTGGGTATTATTTATTATTTTAAATCTTTGCCACTAAACAACAACAAATTTGATTAAAAAAATGATGGCCTGTTTATAAGAAGAAAATACATAGATGTCGGCTATAGCTGTAATCAATAATGCGAAGAAAGTACTGCCTTAAAATACTCTCTTATTGCACAGGATTTAATTCTACATCTGACATCGCAACATGTTTTGCAAATGTGTTAAATAATTTGAATTTGTTTATTGTTATAAATTTGATATACAATAGGATATTGTTTAAATGTTGGAAGGTATTTTAATCTTGCAAATACTTAATTTTAACAATATTGAAAAAAAAAAACAAATTAGCATGTACTGAAAACACCACATTTCAAAATATAAATCGACATTATTTGAGAGGATTTCTCTTACAAATGTGATGCTAATACTTCATCAAATTGTTTCCGAGTCTAGCACCTCACTATGTAAGTAACATAGGAAAATATATTGGTTTTGTTGAATAAATAAATGTTTTAAGAATCTGCCAACATAATAAGTAAAGTAAAAACAAGACAAAGTATAGTTAACAACTAGTGCATTGTAGGAAATTGAATAGGTACCTATTTACAAATCATATGATAGTTTTACTTTATTAAGATAAATATTTTCTATTAATCATTAGGTACATAATATTAGAAACTGATCTGCTTGCTTACTAACCTTGGTATGTTATGCTTGATTTGCATGATTAGGGAAAGCTTTCCTAAATAAATACATGAATGTCCAATATTTTTTTCCAAAATATTATTTTAATAGTAAAATTAGGCATTTTGTCTAACATAGTGTTACAAATGAAAAATATTACCTATATAAATCTCTAACATCATAGGAAAAGAAATGTTTTCTCTAGTTTCAAATAATTGGTCTTTATTGCCAGAAATGTATTGTCTGTTGAGTTTTTGATGCTGCAATATCCAATCTGAGACTAGTATTGTAAAAGGTTAATTATACTCTCTGTCTAGTTTACAATATTGAACATTTCTGTATTAAAAATGTTTTATCTTTCATGGAACTGATTGGGTGCCAATTTCTCCTGATTTTATGCACTATACACTATATTCTAAACACATATTTCTTGTATAGTTGAGAATGGCATATACTTATCTACGCAACTCCTCCAAATAATTTACTACCTGCTTAGTATCCCTGTATATAGACTGCATGCATGTATTATAATGCACCTTGTTATTATGGCAGTTTTATTTTTTTTTATGTTAAACTTACTTATTGTTTTTCACAGCAATCAGATCAGGAGACTATTACATGTTTGATGATCTTGATGATGAAATAGATCTACTGCCAGAAGAATCTATTGAAATAGATGAACCTGCAGAAAAGGCAACTCTTAGTGAGGTAAGCACTACTTATTTTTGTTCAGCTTTTCTGCCATTACGTCTTACAGACATTGTGTATGTCAAGGTTTTAGTGTTCTTATAGACGATCTCACACTATCATTAAATCACGTTTCTAAAAAGTTAATAATTGATTAATGATTATTGTATACATTAATGAGGATGTTTAATGTGAGATATTCTATAAAACTTTAAGAAGAGTATGTTAATAACATGGGTTTATAGTTATTAAGTACAGCTATGAAGACAGATGTTGGTACAGCAGTACGAAGACATTCACAATTGGGATTGAAAAGACAATATAGTATGCCTTTATCACGACAAAAATCTGCACGATCCCAATTGTCCGCTGCATTTTCAGCCCCTCCCACAGTGAGTTACTAATAGTACAAACTTCATCACCTGTGTGTGCTTCTAACACATTAATTACTTTTTGCTTTTATTTATATTGGTCGCTTTGTTTTTAATAAGCTTTTTAGGTGTAAGTTGTAATTACTTGTATTTCATTGGATTAAGTAGCACATTCTTTTATTTTAAAATCCTTACTCCTCTTTTTTCAATCTCAATCTCTCTTTTTATCTCATATCGAGTTTTAAATAAAAATTCGAGATTCCATAAACACTATATAGGGTATCCCGCTTTAAACTCACAGGGCCATTTTCTTGATAATTAAGAGATATTTGAATTGCGTAAAAAGTATTCACTAGAATAAATAAATGACTTCAGTGTTTAGTATAAATTCTTCCTACAAATTAACTTATAGAAGGTGTTATGATGTAACGAAATCTTTCAATTATTGCAAGAACCTTGAAAAGTGGTACGTCTGCTGAAGTATTACATTTTAAGCAATTTTTGTCATACGAACAATTTTTCAAAAATAACCGGTTTTCGACATATTTCAACTTAATAAAAAAAAATTAAATAACACAAATCATCAAATTTTCGACACAATTGTTGTATTAACTTTGTTATTATGAATTGTTAACATTTGAAAAAATAATATCAAAAGCCCGTGAAATTTTGGTAAGCTATAACTTACTAATGGAGCATGGGACCCCAAACTTTAATGAATCACTACCAAGGCCAAACGGAGACGTTTTGTGAAAAAAAAATATTTGATTAGAATTTGCGAAATTTGTTTTCAAAAAGTGCAGTGCCTACCCTGGAATCTGGAAAAGTGCTTGTAAAATATCTATAGTGTATTTTTTTTTTTCGAACTGGGAAGAAAATATAAGGATAGGTTTTTAATTTTATCAAAAAATCTTCAGTCTTTATAAAGTTACATCATTTTGACATTTTATAAATTAAATATCAGTGTAAAATAAAATTTCAACATGATGTAACTTTATAAAGAATGAATATTTTTTGTTAAAATTAAAAACCTATCCTTATATTTTCTTCCTTGTTCGTAAAACAATATACTATAGATATTTTGTAAGTACTTTTCCAGATTCCAGGATAGGCACTGCACTTTTTCAAAAAAAAATTCGCAAATTCCAATCAAATGTTTTCTTCGACAAAACGTCTTTGTTTGGCCTTGGTAGCGATCCATTACAGTTTGGCATGGATCCTATGCTCCATTGGTAAGTATAGCTTACCAAAATTTCATGGGCCGCCGCTGATGTCAAGATAATGTTTTCTGAAATTTCTCATGAAAATGTAAAGGGCGCCCTGTTAAAAAACAAATAAAAATGTAATTTAGGATCAAATCAAGAGATTAATTAAATTTATATTATCTAATTTGTATCATCTAATCCAGTCTTTTTAACTATGAATTGTTCCAAAGAACTTATTATCTAAAATTTATTTTAATGAATCAGTGCTTATGGATAATAAATCTATACAACTTACAAATGGCCCTTAACATAAAATGGGGCAGGCAAATTAAACAAAAGCTAATGTCCACAGTAACTCCTGCGGGTAAACAAAATGAAAATTTAAACAAATCTTAACAACAAAGTTACTGAGCTAAACACTTTTAAACGTAAGCGCTTATACTATGCAAATGATATTAAATATGTAAGTTATTTAAAAGGCTTTACCATATTAAGAGCCATTTAAAATTAAATAACTCGTGCCCCGTTCACACGACGGCACTGAGATCCTTTAGCGAACAGTCGAAACAGTTATCACTAAATTCGAATTTTCTATCTCACCAAATTATCGCAGATGATGCAAAACCAAAATGGCGGGATGCTCATATCGTCTCGGAAAGGTTGCTATACCACTCACAAATTTACGGAGCCTATAAGTTAACCACAATGCACTGACTTCTTAGGTTAATATACATACTGTTAATTATATTGTTTCTAATATAATTATTGTGTCAACCAATTTTACATTGACATTCAACAGGTTTGTCTGAAATGCAGCATTTCTAACACATACTTCAGTTCTGACAAATATCCTGGAGTATTATTCAACGATATGCAGAATTTTACTGGATATCAAGTTGAAAACTCATATCATAACCAAAAAAATAGGAAATACTCGGGTTGTACTGCCAACATAATTAATATGAAATCACCACACTAGAAATTTAGCTGTACCAACATATAATTCACATTTAAACTGGACTGAATTTGAGATAACTTGTAGGGTGATATCAAAGTCAACAATCTTGCCTAAATTTATCGAAGTAATCTTTAACAAACCGCCTGGGGGCTAGCCCCAAGGCAAACTGACTTCAATCCCTCTTAAAAATGCTGGCATCTACTCTTCTCTAGTCTAGGTTCGCCCGCTATTGGTTTAACATTTGTCATGCTAAACTCTACAATTTAAATTCCAAATACTGTGTGAAATAGTCGCGCGTGCTTTTATAAAAAGGGACACGTTACAGTAGGTGTCTTCCTTGCAATTGTGTTAACCAAACATTGTTGCCATCCGTCACATATATTCTCTTTAGGTGGTCCGCCCTCTATATTTTCCAGTGAAGGTCTATCCATTTCTTCGATGACAGTAGCATCATCTATTTACCAAATTTGGACTGTTCTTCATCAAATAGTTTTTTAAATATAGCATCAGCAGACAGACAGATGACAGAAGATGGAATTGAAAGGCCTTTATTTTCGTAATTTACATAATCTGAACGGTCAAATTCTCAGAGGGTAATTTTTTCCTGAATACAATACTTCCCTTCAGTAAGCAAGGGAAGTAAAAGTTATGGCATTTTTGTTACTTAAAAAAATTATGTTAAGTTCAAAGATCTCGAAAACCACTGATTTTTCGAAAATTGCTCTTATGATAAAAGTTGTGTAGAATGCAATGTCTCATCACATGCATTTGTTTTCAAGGTTCCTAGGATTGAAATAGCCTCACTTTTTCCTTTATCTTTCAAGTTAAAAATTTGAAAGTAGGGTTCCAGATATTTGACACAAAATTACAATTTTTGGCGTAAATGGACCCAAAAATTCACTTCCGGTTTAACTGGAAGTATTGGTAACTTTTATTTTAAATAGCATTCTGTATCTTTCTTGATCTATTTGATAACGGTTTGAATTACCTTTACAATGGTTTTTTCAAAATCAAAATCAAATAAAAAATAACCTAAAATACAATGCTTGTAGATACTTACCTAGGTACTGACAAAAATGCGAATCCTCATTCTGTCATCTTCAACTTCAAACTATAGTTTCACATCCATTTATGGATTGATTTTAAATTTGAAAATTGCATTGGAAAGCTAATTTAAAGCTTTACTGAAAGAACATGAAAAATGTACTGGGTGTCATTTAAAAAAGAATAGTTTGAGGGCGTTTATTTTTTATAAAATACTTATTTTAAAAAACACCATAAATTAATTAAATTGCCAAAACTGCCATTTGATTTAGGTGAAAAATGTTTAAAAATACCCTTTGAATAAATACTGTGGATATTCGCGGAAGGCTGAGAGTAATAAATATGCGTGATTGCCTCGTGATCGTGACGTGTTCCATCCTCATTGGTTACATTTTTCAGGAGATTGCCAACGGTTTTCTCGACTTCAGTTGTATGTAATTTGCATAAGAGTGTATTTACATTTGTTCGAAAATTTGAATTATTATAACTCATAAACAGTTTAGTGCATCCATTTGAAGTTTATGGTAGTGTATTCTGCCGTCCTAAGGAAAAACGTCCTATCTGCAAAAATTGCATTTTTCAGGTTACAGTATTATCAAGTTTAAAAGAACAATATCCTACATTTTCATTAATATTCCATCGTACTAAAATCGATCAGGAAACTTCTTGTATTTTTAATAGTTTTACACATGAATGGCTCTGGTGAACTAAGCCCACGCGAACAGCGCGTGATAGCTCTCAGAGCTTGGCGAATAAGCTATAGGTATTATGAACTTTAACAGGATTTTTTTCATGAATACTAAGCAATCACATAAAATTCCATTTTCAAGGTCATTTATGATTCGATTACTTTCATATCCTTCCTTATGTCAATGTGTTTTGAAAATTAATTATCAATTTTACAACTGACACATGTTCCAATAGATTGAAATACATCGATTTATTATCATTTCAGTGATAGTTTATATTTCCCAGGTCCCCCTTCCCTTCCAAAATGAAGTTGTCTTTTACTCTTTCGGCTATTCCGACATACAGAATTAAGTTAATATAAATAAAAAACAAAATTTAGTCACAATAATTCATCACGTTATTATTCTTTCATATATAGAATAAAACGTCTACAACTACCTTGCAGTTTCTGATCTGCTTCGCTTGTTCACAACAGTGAAAACAGGTAGATAGCAAAACCAGCATGATGGTGTATATTCATAATAACATTATTGTAGATCAACAGCTTTTAACCCGCGGTTGCCTTGCCAGTATTCTACGGTTTTTTTCAAATTCAATGCTATTGTCAAATAGTAAAATTTAATAGAATTGAGTAGAATTGTTTTTAGGTAAAAATCGCTGCATCTACTACTCTGTCTGATGGAACAAAGACTGAAAACTGAGAAATTCATTCTTGCTGCCTCAACAATTTTTAAATAGTTCTAATAAATTCTAGGTATTTTAAACATTTTGCCAATACTAGCAGCCAAGTTTGAAGTCATTTATTAATTCCTATTTTAAGTTTAAATTCTTAGAAATGTTTTGGAGTCCCGCCTTTTCCAAACAAATCTGTGTTTGTGAAATATTAAAGGTTAAATAGAGACAGTCCTAATCCATAGATTCCATAAATAAATCTGTCTTGGGCCTAATGTACATGCTTAGTAGAGTAACACTTGCTATGAATGTAATATTGTACATAACAAAATGAAACATTTCTCAAAAATATACTTGAGAAATATTTTGTCCCCCCCCCCCCCCCCTCCCATTCTCTTCAATTTATTCCTAGAATCGTCCTTGGCCATTGTACTCCAGCTGCTCAGCCAAAGTGTGCTAATTGTACGAGGTGTACTAGCAAATATATGCTTATCTCAGAACTGAACTGAATATTATACAGTCTTATAAAAAAAACAGCTCTTGTACATAAACTTATTACCAAGGCTCGGAAATGATATCTTGGTGCCAGGGAGGACTCTCATATAGACAGAATATTATATTGCAAATAATCTGAAACAATCAGAAAAACAACGAAGTGGTGAAATATTCATTACTGCCAGCTACAATGTATTTTTGGTAAACTTGACTTAAAAAAGGCATAGATTCTTACAAAAACATGTAATACATATCTAGCAAATAAAAAGACAATTTTGAATCAAACACATACTTTCCTCTTCTGTTTATTATGTATGGCGTGTTTATTTTCATAATAATTAAATATAAAAACTCAAATAACTGTTGGCAGCATGAAACATTTCTCCCAATAAAATAAACAATTTTTATATAATATTAAATCATACATACCAAAACAAACTACCATGTGCCGTGTGCATCACAAATTCACACAACGTGATAAAGTGAATTTTATTTCATTTTAAAATGTTATTGCATTCGACTCTGACCGAGTGTCAATATTAGATTCCATAGTATGTATACTTTTATATGTTTTTTACTAATGTGGTTTTTTATCAATTAATCAACTCCACTGATATTATGAAACTTTGCTTTGACAAAATCCCATTTTACATTTTAGGTATAGTGTGGCAATTCTTGACATTTACATCAACATTTAATAAAGGAAAAGGGTAGACCATTCAAGATTGCAGTTTCGCAAACCATGGTGTAGAGATGGGTCAAACAACGTATTTTTTTATCACAGTGATTGTTCAGCAATCACTGTTCTTTGTAGTAGTGATTATATCACCCTTTGGATTGCTTCGACAATTATGTTCGGTTCGTCACAAATCACTATTGCCCGTGATCTGGAATGGCACGCGGCTCTGCTTCGCTGTTCGTTTCTTATTTCTATTTGTTTTTCATTGCTCACTGCTTCAGCCCAGTTCGGTTGAATGTTTAAGAAGATAAAAATGCGGTTAGTACGCACTGGCTAAGCAGAGATCATTTCATTAATTTATTATGTATTAACACATATGTAAACAAATGGCACAGCAACGGCGATTCGCAAAGGGATCAATTTGGATGGTAAATCAGGTAAATGCTTTTTACTTTGTTTCTGCACCATACAATAAATTAACTCTTTAAAATGACATAAAAGTGCATAACTGATTTGTTTTAATATAGAAATTGCTGCCGCCTGCCTTCTGCTACTCTGTGACCATAGAGAAGAGTAATTTAATCACCAGTTCTTTTCTCACCAATTGCTGTTGATTGCTCAGTTGAAAGAACAGGTGATAAGTAGCAGTAATGGTGATTGCCGTCACACTCTACCGTAGTGTAAATCTAGTCATATGTATGTACATATTGTACATATGTATCTACAAACCTAGAATGAAATTATACAGAGTCGGCGGTATATAAACATGTCTAGTGCTTCTCGGACTGCAATATACTTGTGGATTTGCGATTTTCTAGAACTGCAGTATGATGGAACAGATCTTTATTGTAGTAGTTACAACAAAACAATTTCTTGGACATCTAAAACAAATGTTAATGGGCATATTTCCTCATTAAAGCATATGAGTGCTAGTGGCTCTACTGATAGTGACAGTTAACATAATTTTAATTTAGATTTAGTGAAAGTGATAGTGGCATTGTGTCATACTTGCATAAAAATCTTTCTGCGCTGGCAGAGCCAACCCTTATTTTGAATTCACTGAGATAAAATTCCGGGGCTCTGTTTACAGTACACATAGATTCCAAGACAATTCATATAATTTTGGGTCCAACATTTTTTCACATTCCTTTTCCTTTTATAATATAAATTGTTTATAACGCTTGCCCTTTGGGATTATTATTATTATTTTTATTATTCTCAAATAGGATGCATATAATTTTTCTAAATCATTGATATTTAAAAATATACTGATATTTACAGGTTGGAAATCCAACCTATAATTAGCGGTCTATTTTTAATATGCCCGCGCTGCAGTGGTAAATCCTGGATGCAATAGTTGTTGAATAGGAGTGCACGTGACGTGACGAAAAGCGGTCTTATGCTTCACATTTGCTTTGTTTTTTAATTTTTTGTATGGAAACCAAATCGAAAGGGTGCAAGTGTGATATATCTTTGCAATTGGAATTTTATCTGCTTTTTAATGGTTCGATGGTTCAGTAGTTTTGCCGCTATCGTGCTAACACATATACACACATACACACACACAGACGTTTTTCAAAAACCACTTTTTTGGATTCCTGGGACCTCAAAATGTAAAGATTTGATGTTATCTCAATTTTCGATTTTGGACCGATTTTAGTAACCTCCACAAAATTTTTTTTTGGGGAGGTTAAAAAAAACGTTGGTTTAAAAAATGTTTTTATAAATATTTGCTTAGTTGTAATGAATAAATATGGCATGTGATATATCCTTAAAAGGGGAGGAAAATACTCTATTTGATGCCGCCATTTCCCGCCAATTTCAAAGAAGCAGAACTTTCGTCGTGTCTCTTCAAATAACGGAGATATTTTGCTTTGCTTAGACATATTCCGCATTTTCGATATTTTCTGTCATAACTTTTAAAGTAGCCATGGATTTCAAATGTCTTCAAACCATTTTGTAGGTTATAAAAATCAGCACAATTTTCGTAAAAACAATTTTTTTGCATGACGGATATTAAATGAGATATTCTCGAGCGCCCTGATAAAGTTTACAGCCTGTATATAAGCATAAAGTATTATTGTACTTATGACTATGTGTTAATTTTTGTTTTGTTTTTAACCTACCCAAGCAGCATTTTAACGAACATTTTAGGAAATGTTTTTACATAGGAACAGGCACACTTTGCCTGTTCCTATGTACAAAATTCGAGTTGCTTGCAACACGTTGTGATACATTTTTGATGCATACACAATTTCTTACGGTAGTATATATAGTATTTGTTTCTATCTGTTGGGGCTACCCGTTTCCATCCTGGATAGGAAAATAAAGAAAAACATGTTTCTAATTTGTAACTCACAGGTTTTTACAAAGTTATTTTGTTACTTAGTTTCCATAAATGTTTTTGTAACTATAATATTGATGGGAAGGGAATGTGTGTAATAAGTTTTGAAAAGTTTTATTATATTTGATAATGACGAATATGTGTTTTTGTTTCATTATGGATGCAGGTATATAATAATAAATAACTTTTGCATCTAGTTTTTGGCAAATCTCTAGCCAGAAGAAAAACAGGCAACAAAACTTGTATCCATTATTTTCAGGAACTACTTCGATATTTTAATTGCTCCTTACAAATATAACCATTTCTAATTTGTATTTTTCATTAAAAAAAATATGTATACTTTAAAACCAAAATGGCCACAGAAACAGTTTCGTGTTTCGGAAATTTAGATCATACTGTGAACTTATTTCTATAATGTACCAATACAGATCCAATTACTGATACAAAATTACAGTTATAAATAAGGTAACAGATGCAGCAGTGTGTTTCGAAAATGTCTTTAAACAATTGTTCCGAAACTGGCTAATGGATTAGGTCCAATGCCAAAAAAAAAAAAATTGTTCCAAAGAAAAGTTGTACCTAATGGTCGAAACAGTTACTAAACTGTTGAATAATATTGTTGTACTATATGTAAAAGTTAAATAATAGGAAACAATTTCAGAAAAGTGTCGGATATGTATGTAAACTATTTTATCTCATATAAAAATCGAAGTAGTTACAAAACTGCTTCCCACTACCAAATTTGCTTCAAAATTGTGTCTAAAAATTCTATTTGAGTAAAATATTAATTTATATGTTTAATTGTTATAATTTATATTACTAATGATAAAACGAGATTATCCTCTGTAATCATATAGAATTTTATCTATCGATCTATCTATCTATCTATCTATATTCAAAGAGGGTGGCTAGGGTAGCGTGACCATTCGCATAGTGCCATGTTGAACTATAATTATCCATACAAATGTAGATTGTTAAAATGTACATCTAATTGCATATTTCTTCTTGTTTCCCTAATAAGAACACAATAACTAAAGCATATCTTAACCATGCTTCTATTCTCTTTAAATACTTCAAGTGTATTAATATTTCAGCAATGTTTTAAACATGTTGTACAGTGTAATTAGTTAAGAATTTGTGTCTTGTGCGTTTATATATATATTTGTTTCTTCTGTAGATTGAGGAACATGAGCCAAGAAGTGTGAGAATTCGAGAACTACCAGAAGATGAAGAACCTCGGCCTGGGACTAGCAAAGATGAGGATATCAGTGAGATATCAGAACCTAGTAAGTAGATTTTTAAAACTATGAATTGATAACTATTTATCTATTTTCTTGATTTAAGAAGTGACGATTTTGCTTTTAATTAAAGATAACTATTGCAAGTTATACAAGTTTATGATTTTCCACCTAAACTGATCAATTTTGACAGATGACATTACCTATATCTTTAAGGAAGCAAGATAATACAGGCAAATTAACAATTTAGGGTACAAAAATTAATACAGGGATCGTCTCTGGAGAATGAAATGATGCATCCTTTGCATTTTCAAGTTCCAGGAAAATTCAAAAAAATTTGGAAAAACTTTTTGATTTTCGGTTTTTTTGCTCTAGCTGCCAAAATAATGAAAATAGAGAAAGAAGTTCCCAATAAAAGTTGTAGCTCGTCTTTCTCTCCACAAAAAATGTCTTACAAATGTTTGTCTTACTTAAGCCGTTTAGAAGATAAAACGAGTTTTACACTTATACTTTTCAGCCGCTTCGAAATGCACGAAAAATGAGAATTCTGCAGGAGTTTCGTACGATGGGGCTCATCGATCGATAATTCTTACTATTCAGTCCCTAAAAAAAATGAAAAGAACATTAAATGTAGAGTAAAGTCTCAGCTTTAATGTGGAACTAATTACAAAATTCATAAAAAATGTTATCAAAGAGAGAAAGTGTCAGAAGATGGCTTAGTGAACTTTGTACAGTTGATCCACAGATTTATTCATATTTTTGTCGTTAGAATGATAATTCAGTTTGGTTATATATTCTTATATAATGATATATTAATCCAATTAACATTTTATTGCAATTATTATTGGAAAAATATGCCTTGCAATCAAAGTAGAGGGTATGGTTATTTCTCATCGATCAATCACCTCCAAATTTTGGGGTTCAATTCGCTATATCTTAAGTAATAATAACAGCACAGTCTTAATTTTTGGATTATAAGTACAATAAAACATATTCTTTCGAATGACTTTAGAGTATTTTAAATGCGCCCAGTACTTTTTGAATTTGTCTACATTATTCATACACGTTCAGAAAATGCACAATTATACAGTAAAACATATACAACTTATTTGTTTCTTAACATTCCTCAATAAAATTTTCACGAAATATAGATTAAAGTGCGTGGAACCGAATCCATGCAGTGAAAAAGCACCCATTGTTACGGGAAAAATAGGCAGGATGCATAAAACTCAAAGATGTGAATAAATCAACTGTATAAACTTTACTAAGCCATCTTCTAACTCTTTTTTCTCTATGATAAAAATTTGTATGAATTTTGTGATTAGTTCCACATTAAAGCTGAGAATTTTCTCTACATTTTACGTTGTTTTCATTTTTTTAGCGGCTCTGAACAGTAATAATTATTGATCGATATGTCCGGTTGTACGAAACTTCCAGAGAATTCTCATTTTCCGCCCCTTTCAGAGTGGCCCAAAACTATAAGTGGAAAACTGGATTTATCTCCTAAACGACTTAAGTAAGACAAACATTTGTAAAGAACTATTCTGTAGAGAAAGAGACGGGCTACAAATTTTGTTGAAAACTTTTTTCTCTATTTTCATTATTTTAGCCGTTGAGCAAAAAAACCGAAAATCAAAAAGTTTTGCCAAATATTTTTGAATTTTCCCGGAACTTGGAAGTGCAAAGAATGCATCATTCCATTCTACAGGTTATTAACTACTTAAATCGATGGTTCTTTTATTAATGTTTGCGAAGTTTTTACAACATTTTGCCTTCATTGCCTGTACTAAGAGCATTACTTACATTATTTGTCCCTCTTCCTTTCTATACATGAAAAATATAAAAATATGTTGAATCAAATCAAAATAGTTTTTCCACCAGCTCTTAGAGTTCATTTAACACCTAATTGGTTTTGTATTATAAAGTTGTCAATTTTGGAATATCTTTGTATACAGAGTGTTTGACGGATGGTTGACCAAACTAATATGGTGGATGAGTGGGGTCATTTAGAACATATTTAGCCCCATTGACTTCTATACAGTCTCACGGTTTTCGAGATATTAATTTTTTCGTTATTTTTGAAAATTTCCCAAAATTCAAACTTTCATCTGTTATTATCTCATTGTTTTATGGCTAAAAATAATTTTTATCTGTATCTGTAATGTATCCTTGTTCCAATGAAATAGATGATTAATGATGATAAAAAATAAAGATCTAACAAAGTCACAACAAAGGGCAGACATTTCTTTAAAATAGAAATTTGCATTGCATTAAAAAAATAAATAAATAAAAACAATCAAGCTGTTCAAATTCTTTTAAAATGTTCTCTAGTTTATGCGCTTTGAAACATTCCATGTAAACTTTTAAATAACTTAAGACAATAGGTCGCACTTGTTTTATTTATTACCAATCTTGCTGGAATTATACTCCGTCGTTTCTAATGCATGCACAACATCTCTGACACGTTTGAACTATAGTTGTGTGGAGCCGCATTTCTTCTTTCATTGTATTGAACGTGGTATTAATTTTTGCAATTAAATGCTCCTGGTTTCGAATGTCTTTATATATAGACAAAGATATAGATAAGTGCTTTAACATGTCCCCAGACATAAAAATCAAGTGGTGTAAGGTCTGGGTATCTTGCGGGCCATGAAATGGGCCAGTTCTACTAATTGAGAAATGCCTTGTCTAGGTACTCCCTGATGGTTAGTCGATAGTGTGCCGGACATCCGTCATATTGGAATACAATTAGCCTTTCTTCATCGAAAAGTTGCCCATAATTCTATAGTTCTGGGAGGTCTTTTTGCATAAATTTCAGGTAGTTATTCCCATTCAGTTTGTCCAGCAAGTAGTGAAGTCCAACGAGGTATTTACCTATCACACCTGCCCAATACTGCCCCAAGTTTCTGTCTTCAGAGGTGGTGAACTTCTTGTATACTCTAAGTCAATATCAATATATTACAACATCTTACCATGCCAGGGGTAGTACGAAAACGCCTCGCACTTCGCAAAACGGCTGCCTTGTCCGGGCCGGTTCGGGTTAGATCAGGATGGAATTCCTTCTGGGATGAGCTTATATTTCGTTAAGATAATTAGTCGCATCTATTCTTAATTAACTTATTAAATTCGTCTGTCTCTTTTTCCGAAAAACCAGTTGAGGGGATAAAATATAGGAGAGTACCGAGAAATAAGTGAAATTGATTTAGCAAAATGTCAAGAAATGTCATTCTTTCTCAATCATGCCGAGCTGAATTTCCGATTCCGCTGATGAAATTAACGATGTCGATAAAATTTCAATCTTCTTCTTTACATAGAGACATCGCACGATCTTCCACTCGAAGTATTTATTTAGTTCTTAACATTTAAAACATTTATGTTTTTGATGTTTTGTCTATTCCAACGAGATTATAGTCAAACTTAAGCATCCACCGTAGCCCATCGTGCTAAGTGGCAACTAATTTTCAGTGGATTCCCGACTTCGAACCCTGCACAGGACTATTTTTCAAATTTTTTAGTATTGAAAATACTACTGGGTGCATGATATAGGACCCATCTTACGAAAAACGTATCGAGAGCGACAAATCTGTCTAGGCCGCTGCGCCGGCCTTGTAACCGTACCGGATATAACGTTTCAATAAAAATCCAAGCAGTATCTCGAAACTAAAATATAAACATAAACACTCCTAAACTTAATAGTCTCTTGAGATACATTCTGACACTGCCATATCTTATGTCACTTAGTTTGCATAACTTGCGTTATTTCTTACAGAACACCGTCACTTTCAAATTAACATTAAAAAAACAAAATAATCCAATAAAACATGGACTAGCTTAATTCAATCGTATGAACAAATATATTTAAAATTATGTAAATAAAATTATCAAACACATCTAAGTATGATATAAAAAAGTACAGTAGAAAAGTACTATACAGGGTGTTCTACAAGCTTTATAACAAAATTTTACAGATGATAGCTGGGTTAATCTAAAATTTTTTATCAATGAACATGGGTCCAATTACAATGAACCCAAGTGGTATTATTAAATTTGATAAAAGTTTTTATTTTTTTATTTTATCACTAATCGCTAATGGTACCTAATGCAAAAGCTGAAAATACCTATCATCCTAGCCATCCATCCTTGGATTCCAAGGGCAGTATAGTTGCATCTGGTATTTTCAATAAGCTTAAGATACTTGCGAAAGATGCAAGATCTGTAATTTTTTGGTAGATATTCTTGATTCTATAATTGCTTTTAACTCATTTCTATGCAACTAACCTGTTAAAATTATACATTTTTATTATTTTTTTTTTATCTTTCGGCGAAAATTAGGAGAATAATCTTATTAATTTATTTCTAACACTTTAGTAACCACGCTGCTGTAGAGGTTAGAAGTTCGAATTCTCAACCAAGTAATTCGGGGATGAACCACGTGCCCCGTTTTTTATTTTCTTTTATAGTTTCGGCCATAATCTGATGCTCAAATAATACCTATAATTCAAATGCGTAAATATTTTTTTGATTTTCATGTTTGCTTAATTAGAGGATTTCTTGGAGCTTAATTCAGTTTGAAAATAATTTTGTTGAAATTTGATAAAATTGTGCGAGAAAACTTATAACTGAAATTCGGATTTAATGAATCGATAGAAACCGGATCTACAAAACCTTGATGCATTTTTGTCAAAGAAAACATACAGGTTTAGTCAAAATTCAAAAATTAAATTAAAGTGTTTTATCTTTATGGTCAGATTCGACTGAAAATCGGTAGCTGAAGGTAATCAATTAGTCTGTTTGTATTTTTCATGCATTAATTATTAACTCCAGTAATTCTTGGGGATTCTGTGCTTTCACATTTCGGTTTTGGATATATCTTATGAGTAGTCTCCATACTTCTTCCGCGGGGTTAAAGTCTGGACTATGACTGAGCCAGTTAAAAACATTAATGTTGCACGTTTTGTTTCAAGTTTTTTAGTAATATTTCTTATGAATTAATTAAACTGTTTATTCTCCTGTTTTTTAAATCCCAAATTCTTGGTAAAGTTATAATGCAGTCCAATTTGTCTCCTTGATCATCCATCTTCTACTATAGCAATAACTCCACCCATACCATATCTGCTTGAAAATAAAAAATAAAATAGTGATAATATCTGTTTTATTTCGGCTACTTATTACATATTCAAATAAAAATTAATTTGCACTGGAGGAAAAAGTTATACTATACCTAATTTTCTCAGATTTTTTTCATAATCATTATATGCAATGCAGCGAGTATACGAAAAGAATTCATTCATTCAATCATAAACACTAATTTATTGTTCATGTGCATTAGGGTGGCCATTATTTCGGCAATTTCAGAATTTTTTCTATTCCCGCCCTAAAATTAATCAATTTTGGGTAAAATCTGGATGGATTTAGGTAATATTAACACATGCCACCAAGCGATTGAAATTTTAAATAGGAAATACATTGTATTTCTTTGCATGTTTCACTTGAATATTTCTAACTTTTATAAAAATAGACAGACATGTCTGATACTTGGCAGAGTTTTACTACACGATCGAAGATACAGTACGTAATTTTCTCAGATTTTTTTATAGTCATTATTATCATTGTATCACAGGCTCTTGCAAAATACATCTGGTATATTTTGATATAATTGATTGATATTAGTGGAAGATCGAAAAACATTCAGACATGGCCGATATAAAGACTACTCTAGTGAACATGAACAATAAATTAATGTTTGTGAACGAATGAATGAATTGATTGAGGAAGCCGTTAGTCTGTGGTAATCTATAATTATAACGAAATCGAATAAAACACTACTATGTTTTTTACCACTATATAGCAGCTTATAATTCAATGCTACATAGAGCTTTTTCGTTGCCTTTGTCAGAAACACAAATAAAAACAGAGCTCTTAATGATTCAAAAAATAGCCAAGAAAAATGGTTTCTCCACAGAAACTATCGCCAAATGAATAAACAAAAAACAAAACCAGTATACTTTTAAAGCAATCTATCCCATAGTTAAAGAAGAAAAACAAACACTTTACGCTACCATCAGATACACTAACAGAGAAAATATCAAATATTCTCAAAACACATAATATCAAGATAGCATTTAAACCCCAACAAAAATTATCAAGTTTAATTTACAACGCCAAGGATAAAACAAATAGATACGAAAAATCTGGAGTTTATAGGTTAAATTGCTCAGAGTGCAATAGCATATATACAGAACAGACCGGACGTAATTTTAGAACCAGATACCTCGATCATGATAGGTCCTTCAGACTACAAAAAACAGATTCTGCTTTTTCTAATCACATATTACAGAGTGGACATAACTTCCCAGATATTAATAATATGGAAATCCTACCCTATGCTAGCAAAGGTTTGAAACTTAATTTGTTAGAAGCATTGGAATACTAAACAATGAGAAGCGGTTTATAAAGGAAGTTCTTATTAATAACCAATACCCTGGGGGTTTTGTCGATAAAACCTTCATAAATATTGAAAATAACAATCAGGTAAGACAAAAACCTGAAAAACGTTACACAGCGTTAATTCCTTATGTATGCGGATTATCCGAAAAGTTGCGCCGCATCGGTGATAGATTTGATATTAGGAGGGTATTTCAAACAAGCAACACTTTAAGATCTATTCTGACAAAGACGAAACCAACAAACCACGAGCAAAATTCAAAAAACTGCATTTATAGTATACCGTGTGAGTGCAACAAACAATACGTGGGTGAATCATCCAGACCTTTTAGGGTAAGATTGGGCGAACATCAAAATTATATCAGAAAAAATGAAATTCAGAGGTCCAAGATCTGCGAACACACGTGGGAGAACGGACATAGAATAAACTGGGACTCGGCAAAAATTTTAACAAAAGAGGCAGATAGCAAAAAAAGAAAAATTAAAGAATCCGCGATAATATTATTGAATGAGGATAATTGTGTGTCGAATTGTTCCGTAGATGTCTGTACAACTTGGCTGCCAATGTTAAAAGAAGAACTTCACAAACTTAACATTGTATAGAAACTAAAAAACTGTTAACTATATCAACAGTTCTATGTAAATAGTAAGTATCTATGGATATTGAATATAACAAACATTCTTAGAGCTGTGTATTTGTCATATACAGCAAAAAAGATTTTTCAAAAAAGCCTTGAAAAAGGAAACATATTAGATTTCCGAAACGTCGGCGAAATATTTAATTTCAAGTTTTTATACTTATTTGTGTTGTTTATTTATAAAAAAAAACAACCTTTAACTGATCCTTTGACGTAAACATCACAGGCGTAGAGGTTTTTTACCAGTAACATACTCGTTAATTGTGATATATTTTGTAGATTCCCCTAGCACCGCTTAGAAAGAAAACATACATGTGGCAGGAAGTCCCAAAGAATTGAAGAAGGAAAAAAAAAAATAGTCAATACAATGTAAAACATCTTAATTTTTAGTAAATGACAATACACAATGGAAAATATACAATTTGAGACAAACAATTTAGACAATAATAACAGCTTAAAACTGATAGCTTAAGAATTCATCCACTGAATAAAAACAAAAGAAAAAAAAATTTTCAGACCTGGGGTCTGACCATGCTCTCAATGTGTTTTTGGGGTCGCTGAATCCGAATCCGAGGTCTGTTTATCCTCTTCATATCAAGATTTTGCCATAACCTCAAAAACCCCATAATTTAAGCGATTTCGACATCTCTTCACATAAATCGCTGTAACCTTTTCTAGACGAAAATGACCCCCTCTTTTTCATACTAGATCGATTGCAAATTAAATTTCCAATCCGTAGATGGGGGGGACAATATTTTTTCGGCACTTTTTAAGTGAGATGTCGGCCGGCAAAGTAAGAGGTCCAAGGATTCTCGAGTGACACGGCCCAGCTTTGAGGGCCATTTCTGCCAAATTAAAGCTAACAAAAATCTGAAAAACTTCAGGGGTATGTGGAAAGACGTAAGAAATGGATTGGCACAAATCGGAGATTGGTGCGTGCCTTGGTTTACAAGATATGGCCGCTCGAAGTTACAGGAAGATAAGGTCGATTTGTTTTCACCTTTTCCCAAGGCTATATCTCGAAAATGAAACGAGATGCAGAGTTGCGGCTTACGCCATTCGATTTATCTCTCCTTCCTATATACGCCAGATGCCTTAAAGGTTAAAAAAAACCCAACCTAACCTAACAACTGTGGAATCATATCTACTAAAAAAACGAAACAAAAAGTTATTATATTATGTTAGGTTGAGTTTTTTAAAACTTTAAAGCGTCTGGTAGAAGTTAGGGCCCACGGAAAGTGTTTGGCAATAATGAGTGTTTGTTTCTAACAGTACTCTGTCAAACATATATGAAAGCCAGCTATCATATTTTAACGTAGGTTAATAAGCGTTTTTTTGTACCTTTTGTACCTGTTATCTGTAAAAGGGCCCCGCTTTCAAGCTAGCAAATATGCATACGTTCTTAACTTAACTTGCTAAAATGACGCACAGTGGAAAATTTAGCACTTTTTTGAATAGAAGTCCATTTGACGCACAGTTCTTAAGCAATTTGAATATATATTTTTTAAAAACACTCGTGAATGATTCTAGTTTACCCTCCAATTGCTACAACTTAAATATCTATTCTTCTGATGAACGTATCTGACCCAATATCGGAACATACAGGTTTTCGGGATCTTTTCGATATATAATTTATTCTCTAGGTTGTTTAATTAATTGTATGTATGAATAAAATTAATTTTAAAAAGCCTAACAAATATAAAAAATAAGATTTACTCAAGGATGACGTTAAATTCAAGCTATATAAAATAATAATAATAATAATAATAATAATGATCTTTATTGTATAATCGATTAATCAAAGGGCAATTGACGGGGGTCCTTCAGCCCGTTATATTAATCATATACATCTTATAGTGTAATTATATTAAAAACAATAGTTTAAAATAACATAGGTTAGAGAAAAAACATGTTTACATTTTTTTATGTTAATGTACAATCGAAGAATGTTTTGATATGATTTAATTTTTTCCCAAATGGTGTGTTTTGGGTTCTTGTGTCTGTTTCTTGCGGAGGGTTCCTTCTGATAAAAAATGGGGAACTCAGTACCTTGTATTCCTTGTGTACCTTGTATGAGATCTAATGTCCAGTAAATCTTTAGAAAACAGTAATCGTGTAGGAAACATTTTATCTTTTTTATTGATGACCTTCAACACATAATTCTGAACAACCTTTAATTGTCTAAGGAAAATATTGTAGAGAGCACCCCAAGCTAGAACACCATATCTCAACAGAGACTCAACCAAAGCTTTATAAATTGTTACTAATAATTTTTACATAGGAGTATAAAATTTTAGAATAAGTCTCCGTATATTATTACTAAGTCTAGTAACATGCTTTTCCACTTAGGGTGAGGATCAATAATAAGCCCAAGGTATTTGGTAGAGTCAACTTCATTGAGTTTACTATTTGCGTCATAAAGTTGTAGGTAGTTGAAATTGGGACGATTTGCTGTAGTCAATGAGAACGGTATATAATTTGTCTTAGTAACATTCAAGTTAGTTTGAATGTATTAAGCCATTGCATTGTCTTTGTAATACCAACTTCTGCATTTATTTTCACACTGTCCCAGGAAGATCCTTCATCCTGCAGAAGAGACTCGTCAGATTATTATTTGACATAGCACCCAGAGAATCGCATAGACCTTATATATACAGCTTTATTGGAAATTCCAATTGGCTAATGACCGAGGTCTTCCAGCCTATGTACAATACATTATTTTACAGTCACATTGATTTTTATACAACTATATAGTCTTACAAAAAAAAAAGTTACATATTATATATAAGTAGATGCTTATGTGTATTACAAAATTAAATTAATAATATTAGTCACTACGTAGCAATATAAGGGATTCGTAAATTGATTGTGTAGGGAATATTCTTTTAGGTGGGATGTTGGGATTGGTAAACACTATTAAATTTGTAAAGAAGAACTTAAGAAACTCAGATACTCATCCATATAACACAAGACAAGGACATTTATTAAAAATAACCAATTACAACACTACTTTATATAAAAGATCTCTGTATCATGCTGGTATTAAAATGTACAACAAATTGCCACCACATATCAAAATAAATTCTATAAATCAATTTACTTCTTGTTTGAAAAATTTTCTAACTTTAAATTTTTTCTACTCAGTTGAAGAGTACATGAATCACGAGCCGCAGTGATGCTAAATTGCCTCACAGCACAATCAGTAACATTAGGGTTAGGTTAGGATTTTAATTAATTATTGTAATTTTTAACTATTTTATTCGAATTTTGTATGTTGTGAAGTTCATATATATGCAACGTATATCCAATGTGATGATGAAATAAATAAATAAATAAATATATCTGTTAAGGAATTTATATAGGTAATAAACAATAGCGGACCAATCTATTCGGCATTGACTGAATTATATTACATATAATGTTTGGATCAAGCTCCTCCCAGCACTCATGGATTATTTTCCATAATTCGTTTGAATTTTGTGGTCTAAAATTTCTTTTATATATTTTTTTGAAATTAAACCCCAAACATTTTCTACCGGATTAATATATAACTGGGAGATGGCAGCACTTCCACATTATGAGTTTGAAGCCACTCCGTTACAGCATTGGCGGTGTGGTCTGGACAAATATCTTGTTGATAAATGAAATTATTGGGATAAATTTGTTCAGTAGATAGATTGTTCAGATTCATTACGTTTTTTAAAATGTTTATATAGTTCAAAGCATTAAACCTTGCCTCAACTCGACAACAAACACCAGGCATGGACACTTATCCAGCCCTATACATTTACAGAGAAACATCCGAATCTAATAGCAAAGGAGCTAGTGTATCGTTCTTCAAACCTTGTATTATATGGATGATAAACACGAATTTGGCCATTATAAGTTGACTGGAATGTCTTTTCATCAGTAAAAACGACCATGTTCCAAAATTAAGGGTGGCGGTATACATAGTTCATTGCAAAAATTACCCTTGACTGCCGCCGTTCTACAGTAACTGAGTAACATTTTTTCGCAGCTGGACGATTTTTTAACCCATTTAGCTCTGAAACTAAAAATTTTTAAAATTTTCTTTTTTTACTTGCAATTCTTACAGCCGGTTTTACAATCGCAAGTTAACTTTCATGTTAGTTGACTCTTACTTGCAGGTTAACTACAACTTTACCGACACTTGCGTTTTTCAATATAAAGTTAAGTGATGATTTGTAAACGAGAGATTATGAATAAAATTTATAATGTTGGTACTGGAAAAATAGGTAATATACATAAAATACATGAATTTTTGTCAAAGTCACGTCACCTGCTATCAAATATAAATGTCAGAAGCAATTTATGAGTTAGTGGTCTATTATTAAGTAAGTAGGTAGTATTTAATCTCGATATATTTAAAAAATCTCTTCCATCGTATTCTTCGAAAAAGTTAGGTCTATACCGGATTACCTTGGCTCCTCATCACTGCTATATGCATTTACTTCGCACATATCCATTTTTAAGCGAAATATCAAAAAATCAATTTGTGACAGTTATTTTATAGGTTATAAATTGCCAGTAAACTGCCAACTTCTAGTTAACCCACACCTCATCTGCTAGTAAAGTTAACTACTAGATAACTACAACATCGAAAATGACCAGCTATTGTAAAACCCAATTTCTATAATAACCTGAAAGTTAACTCTGACTGGAAGTTAACCAGCGATTGTAAAACCGGCTGTTATTCAGTGGATACAGTTAATTAATGAAAAAATAATTTAAAAAATATTGAAATGATGTGATTGGTTGAAACATGGTGTCCTTTTAAAAGGACGGTATATAGGGCTATATACTACTATCAAGTAAAAAACAAGATTAAGGTGAGAAATTTGAAAAATATTTTATGTTATTAAAGTATAACATAAGTGACTAAATCATGTGATAATTCACAAAATAGTCTTTGGGATGTAAACCAACATCACACTTTGCTGCTTTGTGGCATACTGCGCATCGTCGCTGATTTTCATTACTCATCACCAGGTGGTCTGTTCTGTCGTAGCGAGAAAACTCATGCAAATGTTTAGAAGATTTTGAAGGACCTCTCTTTGTAATCCTCTTCTGGGTTTCCAATTGGTTAGTAGCTACGACTTTTCGAAATTCTAGTTGGTCTAGATTCCCACTGTTGTGCTTGTGTAAACGCCAGGCGTTTTGCAGAGCGATATATACACAATGTGCAAATAGGGGAAAATACCATTTTTTCCCCTGACTGAAACTCTGTATTCGCTTAGGTTTTGATCACCACGATCTACACCTCCCATATTTTCGTTATAAGATTTTGTCAGTCGGGATTGTGAAGATCTGTTTACTTTATTTACTGGAAAATTTTTAGATCATTTGAAGCTACACTCACAACCCTATTGTCGTTCCACTTAGCTACAACTACCTCTTTATCGGCCAAAAGAAGCTCAAACGCACCACGTTTTTTTTTTCCTTAGCGTAGCTGCTTTGGATAAAGGAGACTGTGGCAAGTGGTTTTCTCTTACCAGTGGCTTTTATGTTCCTTAGTTTTAATTCTTTTAATAGCGAAATTGATGTGAAAAAGTTATCAAAATATAAATATCATAGGCATTTTTTCTAAAACATCTGCATATTGCAAAACTACAGTTGCTTCGAGTCCCATAAGTTTGTTCTTCTCAGGCAGAGTAGTTGAAGATCCTCGGTAGGGGTCAAAATAAACAATATAACCTAGATGCAAAGCACCAATCCAGAATTTGTAACCCCACCGGATTGGTTTATTTCTGATGAATTGTTTTCCGCTGTGGCGCCCAAAATAAGGAATCATAGACTCGTCTATGCTGTGATTTTCTTCAGCAGTGGCATACTCAAAAAACTTGTTGTTTAGAATATCAAATAAAGGCCTCATTTTCGAATATTTATCTGCTTTGTTTAGCTTAGTATCATCATTACAATGCAAGTTACTCATAATATATTGAAATCTTTCGTGCGATATAGCCTCACATACCAGTTTATTATTGGTATCATCCCTATTTTGCCAAAACATTTATTTTCGTGGGACATGCACATAACCACTCAATAGAAGAACTCCAATGAAACACAGTAGCTCATCTGCGGCAATGTCTCCTGCACGATTTTTTTGCTGGGCAAATATATTTGAAAAATTGAGTATCTGATTTATTACTTCTTCATCAAAGAACAACTGAAACGTAGCAACAGGTGAAAGATTGTTGTTTACAGATAATACATTTTTCCAGTCGGAAAAACTCATTTTTTCTAAATCACTACGTTTATACGCAAACTCTTTTAGAAGTTTTGGTCTTCGTTCGACAAATGCTGAGAGAGGTTTATCATCGTCACTATCCCAGTCCTCTGAGTTGTTTTATAAAACCATTTGCACTTCTACTTCGGCTCTGAATTGTGCTCCTGGCAAATTTTCTACACCTACAGAGTCCTCATCACCCGAATCTTCGTCAGTGGTGCAGTCCTCAATTGCATTTTCTGGTGGAAAAATTGCTATTTGTTCCGGAAAATCAGCTACATCATCTTTCTCTAATTCTTTCAGCAACTGGGCAAAAGTTAGCGACCGTTTCCAGTACCTAAAAAAGATACAATATAGTAGTCAATAAATAGTAGTGGATAAACCTACCGTTCTTTTAAACGGACACTGTTTTTTTTTACTATAATATTGTTAATAATTTGGATAAAAGTGTGAGGTTATGGTACTTATGCCATTTATAGGTCTTTATTGTATCCAAATAAGACATAATAGAGCCGTCAATGTCATTAAAAACTAAGATAGCTTACCTTTTGTCACTCATTTTAATTGTCAGATAAACGGTCCAGTAGAAAATCGTAAATTGTACACTAAACAAACACTTGCTGCAGACTGATTGTCAATGCTTTGAAGCTTACATTGTAAGTGACGCCACTTGTATTTAAATAGTTATAATAGATACAGGTAAGCAGGTTTCTACCATCCTTTTAAAAGGACGGTAGAGCAATATGGGTTTTAACTCAGATTCTTTGACCCTTCTGCTGGAGGTATGTTGAGAGCCAGGAAATTCAATATCAATCACAGCATCCCTCGCCGTTGCAAATGGATTCTCTCTTAAGTATCCCAAAAAAGCAGCATCTTATTCAGGGTTGGAAATTTTGGGACGACCTGAACCAACTTTTCTCTTTAAGGAATCTTGTTGCTCCCAGCGTTGTTTAATTTTTAACATAGTTTTCTTGTTTCTGTTTTACAACTGTGCTACAGCACGAATGGACTAATACACTTAAGATTATTTAAATATTTTAATTATATGAACCCATTGGTAAGGTCAAAATAATACCAAAATAATTATTACCCCAATTTTTTAATACCTGGATTAGATAAAAATTAAATAAATTGGTGGTCGTGACGTCATTATCCCCGGTAATTCTACCTGCATTAAATTGCCGTTTAATTACAATTATCCCATAATAAACATAATCTCTATGAAGTTTTTATGCATTTACTTTCTATTGATATCAAAATAATTTACAAATAAGGCAAATAATTGGGTTTTAAATTATTAAATTTTTATCAATTACAAGAATTGACAACATCGCAATAGATTCTGTGACATTGAACTATTTGAACTACTTTAATATAACCTTACATTTTAATATTTATTTGTCTTTCCAATTTTTGCGTAAAACAATGGCACATGGCACAAAACATGATTTTGTTTCCCTATTTTGAAATTTGAATTCAATTAATACAGACCCAAAGTTAGTGTATTTTAACACGAAAAAAATCGAAAAATATTACTGACTCATAACCTCCTTAATACTGACAGAACTCTGAGAGACTTATTATAAATCTCTGATTGAACTACTGAAAAATTAAACTAAAATACAAATTTCGGCATCAGGACAATGCACTGTTGCCGGCTTCATATCGTGACGTCACGGGCAAATTGACGTCAGAGGGGAAAGTTTTTCAGCTTTATTATTTTTTTCCGGCTAAACGGTAAAGAAAAAAAATTCGTAAGTCTCTTTTATCAAACACTATCTGAAAACGTAGTCAATGGAAATTGGTGTATTAGTCCATTGTCCATCCATCTTCGATTCTGGACACTATTTGAGCTTTTTCAATTTCAGATAAATGACGAGGCATTTTTATTTATCTACTATCAAATTCAATGTCAATTTTTTGCATTTTTGACAACTTATGTCATATGATAACGTCCAATAACAGTCATTTACATCAACCGGTTTTACACAAATATGATAAAGCCTCTCATTCTAATACTTGCACGCTTTTTCAATGAATACAACTGTACATATTAAAATGTTAAAGTAAAATTTTAGTTATGTCATGAAAAATGTGGAAAGGTCAATGAATTTTATTTTCATTTTAAAATAGTTTTTTTTGTTTTGTTTAATTAGATGTTAAGTTGCTGACGTATTTATTCTGTAGTGTACTATGTCAAATAAATAAATAAAAATACGAACAATGGCGCTGTCAAACCTATATCAGCGACAAGACAAATTAGTGCAATATCTTGTCACTTATGTCTTCTGTTTATAGTAGTACTATCTATGCTCAAAACATTGCCTGTTTCTGATTAATTTTAATTTAATATATTTTTTTTATTTTTTTTGGACCAACATGTATATATCATCGTGCACAATGTTTGTACGTATCCACCAAACACCCTGTATAGGTATAGGGCTTGAAAATTCAACGACTCATTTTGTTCCCTGGCCATTCGTAAAGCAAAACTATTATTGTAATAAATAAAATAAGACCAATTCGGAGAATAAAAGTTTAATAAATACAAATAACGACCTTCCAAAGTCGTTGGATACAAGGTTATCATATAAATTTGTGAAGTATAACAATCCACTTATAACTCACTTTCTATAATATTTAGTTTACTAATTTAAAATATTTTTGTTGTTTCAGAAGATACAATAACTCAAAAGATCATAAATGCTTTGATGTTTATTGGGGCTTTCATTGAAAGTGCAATGATTAGTTTAACGAATTTCTTGAACGTACATTCCCGAGATTACAGATATGTTTTAAAAATTTTGACAAGAGAGAAGAAAATTTTGAAGGTAATTATAAAATATATTTAAATACCATATTTGCTGTTTACTTTTTAATTTTAAGGAAACCACTAATTATAATGTGGGTCTAAGGCTTGGTTCTACCCAAGTATGGCAACCTGCTGCATCATACCATACTTTACTAAAACAATCTGCGTAAGTAAATAACTCCTTTATAAAAAATATAATGTTTTGTCGTGTTTTTGTAACTGTGCTAAGCACATTAACATAGTTTTTAGAAGTAGTATGTAGACAATAGTTATTTTTATTTAGTGAAGGATCACCAGTGTTATCAATCTCCACGGCAGGAATATTCAGTCCATCAGATTCTTATAGAATTTCATTGGTAGCTGAAAGGTCTGTTTTAATTATGCTTTAGAACCATTTAATATCTTCTCATATTTCAGTCCATTTTGAAATTACATTTACTATCTACCTGATGACAGAACATAAACTTATACAAATTTAAAATTCTGTAAACAAACAGGTTTTTTAGGTTTCATGATTTGTTTCATCATAATATTTTGTTTAGTTTTTCATTTTAAAAGTAGACTTTGAACTATGTATTGGATCAAAATAATAAACCTATTTTGCTGCTCCATGAACTTCAAAATTAGCACCTTTATCTTTTTTAATTTTGAACATATCATCTCGTAAATATTGTACTAACATTTCCATAGTAAAAATGGTGCTTGTGTGATTTAGGATGGCATCGATGCAGAACAGTGAAAGTGAGGAGAAACCTCCCAATAGTGAAGATAGCGACACAAAGGCATTAGCTACACCTTTGCCTTATTCATCTGAACAGGAGAGGTATAAAAAATTAATCCTCAGCCACAATTTCCATTTTCACTAGTCACTAAAACATAAAAATATGACTATGAAAGTTGCAGTTTATTGATGCACTAAATTAACTTCTTGCAATTTTATTTCCTTTATTTACATAACTTTTTAGCGGAAATTTCTTAGTTCTTATTATATGTTTCTGCATAGCAGCTACATAAAATAAGAATGTTTTATTTTTATGAATATTCTTATTTTATCTGTAATTGTTTATTTGTGATATATTCAGATTTTCTTACTTTTAGTTGGGTATTTTGCCATTGAAAGATATTTAAAAATTTTAATGAAAAAACCGCTGCGCCAAACGGATCAGACAGAAGTTGGTTTTTGAATACTTGATTGTTTCAGAATGTCTCACACCTAAAAATATATTATAAACTAGAACGTTATAAACTAAAAAATGAAAATGAAAGCTGTAGACAGTTAATGTTTCAGAAGAATATCTACTTCCGTTTTCAAAACTTTTTTGGTTGACGGCCAAAAAGTTTTGAGAATGGAAGTAGATATTCTTCAGAAACGTTAACTGTCTACAGCTTTCATTTTCATTTTTTAGTTTATAACATTGTTCTAGTTTATATATTTTTAGGTGTGAGACATTCTGAAACAATCAAGTATTCAAGAACGAACCTCTGTCTGATCCGTTTGGCGCAGACGTTTTTTCATTAAAATTTTTAAATATTTTTCAGTGGCAAAATACAAAACAAAAAGGAAGAAATTCTTATTTTAGTGAAAAAAATAAGTAATTCGGTAGGTTCTAGTAGAAGTTTCTCTAGAGTGAAACTCAAAGTCCCATTCAGGTTTATTAAAAATTCATACAGTTATAGTTCCAATAGATTTTAACATTGGATATTCATAATAATACAAGATCATTTGGTCAATTATGTTCATAGAAGCAATGCTTGGTAGCTCATATGGTTTTTAATTGCCCTTAGATCCATACATTTCTATATTTAGCCTTTAAGAAATAAACAATAAAGTTAAGTCAAGTTTGGTCTGGTTTATATGGTTTAATAAAAATAAAATTACTAAAAGGCAAATAAGGTTTATACCTAGTACATATAGATAATGGACAGAACCTTGAGAGCAGTTTCACATCTTACTAGTAATTTTAACACCTCTTATATAACACTAGGTATTATTTCTCACTTGATAATTCATTTCTCTGATCGCTTTCTTCCAGTTCACTGTTATCACTTCTTAGTTCCAATTTATAACTGGGTCAAAATATGATAATGGTATAATTGGCCATATTTTTTATTTGTAATTTTTATTTCTAAAATATGCAATTTTTTTATATTAACTGTTTAGTCATGGTACATAGATGATAAGAAAAGGCACCTCCGCGCACAAAACAGTTTAACAACAATAAAAGGGGGACCGTCGTTATTATTTAAAGGGACCTTTGTTACGTCAAAGGCACCATCGTTATTATTTATTTATTTTTGTTTAAACTAAAAATAAAAATTAGACTAATATAATTTGAAAATTTTATTTTAAGTAGAATATAAATATTTCTTTTAGAGAATGAATAAGATGCTAAAAAACAATAAAACTTTTACAAAAACATAAATAAACAACTATTCAAGACATTCATACATGTTTTGAATAAAGTCATGTTCCTTAATTATAAAATTTCTTTTCGAAAATGGAATAGGTGCTGAACATGCACAAAGGATTTCTTTTGCATTAACCAACTGCCTATCATTTTTTGCCGGCCATATAAAATAATTTCCATTTCTTGCCATAAATTTAACTGTAAGGTTATTATCGTTAGTATTCTTGTCTTCAATTTGACCTGTAAAAAAATTAAATAATTTTTCTACACTGATTTAAAGAATTTATAATCATACCTGGATACCAATTGTCATCCCAGGCGACAGCAACAAAGTCTCCAGTTCCAACCGGCTTTTCTGGGGCACTGGTTGATTGGACAGGACAAGACTGACCTTCAACTACTTGGTCACACTGAACATCCGATTTCGCTAAACATTTATTAAGAAAAAGTATTTTCGTAAATTCCATTCATAAGAAAGATATATATATATATATATATATATATATATATATATATATATATATATATATATATATATATATATACACGCAACAGAAAAGGATACGAATTATTTCTGCCGTTCCTCTTCCATGGTGGCAGCATACAGACCCCAAACCACAATCGAAGCAACTTAGTTGCCTGAGGTAAATTAATGAAGGAGTTCCAACTGTCCATGTAACCTGATGTAATGAAGTGATTCCTTTAACTGGCAGCAAAACATTCGGGAGAGATAGTTTCATTTTATTTATTTGATCGTCGGACACTTCAAATAGTTGAATTTTTGGGCAACTGATACTCAATTGTTCCACGAACTGTGTAGACGTAAGGATATCATGTCCTTGTGATACAAGGGAATCAGCTGTGCGTTTAAGGGTACCTCCTACCCCATCGGCAGACCCTTTGCCGTGTCCGGCTACTGAATAGTTCCACGACACCCCCTTAATGTTTGGGTTCACTTTTGGCAAATAATACATGAGAAAGTAGATATTGAATTTATTTCGGTATTGAGAGGTAGGTCCATCAGATTGAAAATGGTAGGTATCAACTGTTGGATATTTATCATTTAAGTGCATAACCACTGGTGATAGATGGCTCCAAACAGCATAAGCCTTGTGGTTTATATTTTGAGAAACGGTACAAAATGAGTTTGGAGTAGCAATGTTCTTTTCATCTTTTATATAATATACACCTGTATGAAGTGATATCTGCTTTTGGGAAGCTCCAAAATGTGTAGCTTGGACCTCTTCATTACTATATTTCAAAACATAATTTTCTGAAAAGTCAATATGAATGATAACTTCGTTGGGTTTCAATTGTGTTTTTAGTGTCTTCATCTTGGAAAACTGGTGATACAAGTTAAAGACATGGTTTTTAAAGTTTGGTAAAGTGTTCTCAACTTCCTGAATTAGTTCACAAATAGGCAGGCTCATTTCTCTTTTAGAGGTAAGCTTAACTGTCACTGGCTTCTCCTTTATTACTCTTTCTTCAGTTTCTTTTACCCACTTCGAATATTTTATAAGTTTTTCTTTAGTGTTGTCCTCTAAATGATACTCAAGTTTTTTAGTTTTACAATCTTCGCAAATACCATACATACATTTTTCATTTTTCTGAGAACATACTGTTGAATCAAGAACCTCTGATAGTGAAGAGTGGATCAAAATTCGACATTTTGAGAGTTTATCAATCATGTAATTCATATTTGCGTGTTTAATACATGCACAGGTGTCTCTATCTGATAATTTAGGGGTCACTATATAAAACGGCCTGTGTTTCAAGAACATACTGTAAGAAATCTTATTATGAGTTTCATTATACTTTTTGTGAAGGTTTTTCATTGTGTCCGAGAGTATTCGTTTTTGAACTTTCTGTTTTTTAAATGTTTTGGAGTCCCTTTTGCCAGGACACATGCGACTATTTACATCTTCCTCTAAAAATTTTCTCACGGATGATGAAACTATTGTTGAAATGCAGTCTCGCCTTTTCATTCTAATAATTTTTTGTTTAACAGCCTTGTTATACATTTTGTAACTTACCAAGGAAGTCGCCTCTTTAATTAGCCTTAACTTCTTTAATCTTCTAGCGGCAACTAATGTTGCAAAGTTACTGTACATTTCTGTTTTCGGTTTAATTTTTTCTTTTTGTTCTTCTAAATTAGAAACTAACTCATTTGCAAACAGCAATCGCTTTTTAACGGGTGTTGGTAATGGCTTATTTCCTGATAGTTGCTTAATTTTAGTATTTGGGGATGGAGTGTTTTTCGCCTTTAGCCTTTGCAACATTTTTTTGTATCGGTTTGCTCGGCGTTCTGTTATTTCTAATTTAGTCTGCACTGCTTTTAACGCCCTATAAACTTTGCTTCTATTTCTGTTCTTCTTTCTCCTACCACTTCTTTGTCTGGCACCAGCTAGTTCCTGCATTCTTCCTGGTTCTTCATTATCGCTCGGTGGAGGTGTATGCATTTCTTCTACCATTCTTTCTGCGTTTCTGGCCATTTTGATTCGTTCTCTGTGTCTTCGAGATCTTTCCTTCCCCTGTCTTCTAACTATCCTCTTTTCCCTGTCAGTCAAATCGTCGATTTTTTTTCGTGTGTTTCTGTTATAATCTCTATCTTTTTGACGCTTAATATTTTTTTCTGCCTCACTCATTCTCGCCCGCTGTCGTCTTTTTTTTTCTCTTTCATACTCTCTTTTCGCTTCAGCAGTTTGTCCTTTCCTTTTAGGCGTTGCTTTTGGTTTTCTCTTGCTGTTAGCCTGATTTGATGGTGAACCATTTGTTTCAATGTTCTTTTGGCTTTCATTGTTTTCTTTTGATATATTTTTTAGTTTTATCTTGAACATAATTAGTTACTTTTCTCCTCACTGTTAGTTAAGCTATAGTTTAGTAAAAGAAAAAGAAAAAGATAGAAATCGTTGATTACAAGATTTTTTTAAATATCAGAAACATTTAAAGCAACGACGGTCCCTTAGAAGGAAACGACGGTCCCCCATTTAAGGGACCGGCGTTACGGGGACCGGCGTTGTGTTTTGACCATTAAAAAATTCAAGTGAATAAACGACGACACATATAGTTTATCTAGGTTTGAGGTTATGTATTACTGAGATCCACCTAATTTACGAACATAATTGTTTTATTTATAAAATAATAGTTACTAAGATAACGAAGGGGACCGTCGTTGTAAACTAAAAACATACGCATGCAGAAACGTCGATATAAATATAAATAAGAACATTTATTTGAACAAATAACAGCACTTACCAGCGGCATCACGTTGTACAAGTATCTGTTGTCAGTTTTAAACAGCCGTTTTTCAGCCTGCACCTAGTGACATCTCCAACTACACTACTTAACTAATCTTGTTGACGCGAATGCGAAACCTGGGGACAATAGTTTACAATTTTTTATCTTAACACTCATAGCATTTTTTAACCAAACATTGTTATTATTCTCCACTACTGGCTTCACCGGTAATACAGAATTTTATTTATGCTATTTCAAACACTTGACGAACATGAACCTGGCATTTATACACGTAAAAATGCTGGTGGGGACACGGGACCGTCGTTACGTGCTGGACTTTGGCAAATTAAATTTCTGAAACAGGTCTCTTAAATACCTATTTTATTATATGTTAATATGGACCATAAGTACGTTTGACTAATTCTTAAAAAATACATCAGAACAACTGTAGATTTAGTACTTTTTCTCGCCGGGGACCTGTTTTTGACCGTTATTGTATTTTGACCCAACTACTCTATCTAAAATTATTTATTTATTTGATTAATGTCTAATAATTATGCTGCCACTTTCACTTTTGCAAGTGATCCCATATGTCTCTTGAAACAGCTGCCTCTAAGTAGAATATGCAAAGTGAAATTTATTGTATATATAACAACATTTTTTATTATTTTTCCAGATAAATAAGTTTATTCATTAAAGTTGTCCAAAGTATCTATGTTTACATCTGTAACAAAAATAATTGTCTCTTTTTTATTTTTAAGAAAAAGTAAAAATAACACCAGGAAAAGCATTTAGACAATGTTTTTATAAACATACATAACCAAATTATTTGTCTAATAAACAAATACACCTGATGAATTATTGTTACCTAATGAATTGCAAGAAGTTGAAACTAAGTTAATTTTGTATATTAAAACATTTCTTTTCAATGGTACATTAAATTTTAAAATGCTTAAAAGTAGTGTTTTTAATGTATTATATTAAAAGGAATGTTAGTATGACTAATAGTAGTAAAGTAGTCTGGCTGTTATGCCTGTATATGTTGGCTGTAGGCGCAAGGCGAGTGTTCTCACAGTCCCGGAAATTCGTATTCTGGCTCCAAGTCTGGAACGAGGATTAGACTCTCCCTGTTCTTCAAGGTAACAAGCACAAAGCTTTGATGTTGTGTGCTTTGGCCGTTGTTGATTTTTGCAACTTAATGCTTGCTGTGTTTTCGCAAACATTTTTTCTGCTTTCACTATGACTTTTTTTAATTGACGGATTTTTATCGATACATCTGCTATGGTTTAAGTATTGTGATTTTGTTATTTTCTCCTACTATTTTTGTTTTTTCAGAATGACCCACTTTTGTAATATTTCATGTATGACAATTTTATTATTATTTTTATTTAATTTAATTATCTTTGATTTAATCTTAGCACATATATTATGGTTATTTTCTTTCCTTTTAAATAACGTGAAATCCTGAGGGAATATCTCTTGTATAATTTTAATTTCCTAGGAATATGATTTAAAAATTACATTCACGTCCTTTTTTACATTAGAGCTGTGTACATTATACAATGAAATTTATTTTAGGTGCTTAGGGCCGGCTTATCAATGCGAGGATGAGCGTTATCCTATAGTTAAATCACAATTTAATAATACAGTAGGGTCACTTCCCCTACTGAGTGTAGTCCTCGCGTTAATAGTCTTACTCCTGCCATCGACGCGTGGACTAGTCAGTAGGGAAAGTGAGTCAAATGTATTATTAAACTGTGAATTAACTATAGGATAACACTTATCCTCGCATTGATAAACCGGCCCTTAAAACATTAATTAGTATATTCTTTAAATTTTATTAACAAAACAAAACTTTAATTTATTTTCAATATGGATACTTCATGATAGAAATATTAGGTGGTGCATAGAACAACAAAATAATGTAAATAATTTAAAGTGTATTATTTTTTATTTTTAAAATTTTTTCTTAAGGTTTACTGAAACTACTGTCAAATTTTGAGAACATTTTTGTGTATACTTTTCCAGTGACGATACATCAAAGTTCGTGTTTTTAACATGGGAAGGATAGGGAAGGGTGATTTCCTGTGAATTTTTTGCAATAATTCATTCAGGACACGTCAGCCTTTTTGACAGTGGGTTTGAATGGTTGTTACAAAAGTGTATCTCCGATTTGAGAAACTTTTGTGTTTTATCGATTACTTGCCACTTAGTGAGTACTAAAATACAATTGGCATACATCCTGGTTAGTGGAGGTCCATCAGCATTTTAAACTTGCAAGATATGTCACTAGGCATAACAAAGAAGTATCAAGCTGATTTCTTTGACATCGATTGATTACCACGTAGTTATTACAAAAATACGGCATATATCCCAGTGGAGGTCCAGAGGCAGGCACACATCCCGGTTATTAGATGTACAGACATTTTAAGCCTACATTTCTGTTCATTTTTAAGCCGTGATTAGTAAATATCAAGCTTTTTTAAATAATTATTTCTATGATAAAAGGGTAATGACGTGTCTACTGTTACAAATGTACCAGGTAATTGCACGCTGGCTCTTGTACTATATACAAAAGAACTAACTTAAAAGTAGATATAGTGTCAACCCTGGAAATACAGCATTATTGTAATACACCCAAAATGTCAGAACCAACATTAAAATGTAATTTAGTTCTCGAATAGGCCGCAAAGGACGAATAAACGGTGCATAACTGCCTGGTTAATGTTACTGTTATGTATTAAATCACTAGTACATATATACCGGCTTTCACTTTTCATGGAGCTACCCATGTAGATTGTTTAAGGGGTTACTCGGCTCTGAACAGCCCTTCTTCACATCGACCTAAAAGATCTTTTGTGAATTATCCTACAATTAATTGTTGCCCAAGACTCCTAAACTTTTTGCATAGCTTATGATTTTCCTAGGGGCTAATTTCCCTATGTCTTCAGGCATTTATTTCTCTTTTTAGGTACTTTAGCCTAGTGGGGACTAACATCTTGCATCTTGCAAATAATATGTTCTGCAATTTGTATTGCAGTATCACAGTATCTGCACTTATCATCATCTACCTTGCCCATATTCTTAAGATGATATCTTAAGGGGCCATGGCTTGTTAAATGGGCTCTCATCAACCTTAAGTCGGACTTCTTGAGTTCGAAAAGCCTTGTGGCATTCTTTGTCGAATGAGTTAGGATTTTTTTCACTTGTCCTTGGCCTGAAGTATTCCTCCGGTAGGACTCTTTCTCTTCCATTTCCCATGTTAGGATCTTCTCCATTATGTGCTCCTAAGATAAGTCACAAAACGGTTCGAGCTTAAAAAATGGGGCTTCAGCACCATTTGACTCTGCTCACCTGACGGCTCTCAATCAGCACATCAAACAGACAGTCAAAGTTCCGCTTGATTGGCATTGAGTCAGTGGGTTTGATCTTGGATTCTAATTGGATTAACTCCAGGATCCTTAAGTGATCGACTGGTTTGAGAGAGAGTACCTGCTGCAACCTCAAGGTACTAAGGGCTGCCTTCTTCCTTATGTAAAAATGTAGAGGCTGTAGGTCTATATAGCATTGCTTCCATAGCTGTAGCAGGACAAGAGCACATGGCTTCTGTAATCCCCAAACAGGCAAGGTGTTGCAGTTTCTACAACTTTCCTTGTGCTAATTTTTCTTCAGTTTTTGACCACCATGCACATGATGCATAAGTTACCATCGGTCTCACAACCGAAAGATGACACCAGTAGATCATTTTCGGTTTTAGACCCCAAGTCGTACCGAACTGTTCGTTTCTCCTTTTACATCAGCTTATGAGGCTTTTTACTTCTTCTGGAGATGGGCTTCTTTCTTCGCCGAGAAAGTAGGCAGAGGCGAATATGATCTGCATTTTGCCTCTCTCTCGTAGATACGTCCACAATTGCGGCAACTAGGTCCCTAGTTGTGAATTCTGAAAGAAGAACAAAATTAATGTTTTTGCCAAACAGCAAGGCTGCTCTAGGATTGTCACGTAAGATAGAATAAATTAACATTTATGAATAGGGAATAGGGAGTTCTTTTATGTGTCCTCTATATACCCAGATCTATATTTATTTGCTCCCTAATAAATCTCCTGATAAGCACGCTTGAGGCTGCTATTGCGTGATGGAGATGTATTTGGAGACACCTCATGTTTAGGGTCATTTTGATGGCGTGGGACCTATTTTTATGGCATTTTATGCCTATACCCTTGTAAGGCTCTTGTTTTCCATTCGGAAATGCACTATGTTTGCCTTTGTCCTCGGGCTCTTCAGCCTCATTTGCTACAGTTGGGGTTGTTCTAGCCACCCATATCTTGTTCATTTGATATCCAAATGTTTTGAAATTTTGTTGGTAAAAATTACTATAAAGTGAGCATTTTATCCTAATAATTTTTTATTTTAATCAAAGGAACTATCTTCAGAGGTGCTCCAGATATAAGCACCCAAACATTTTTTAACTTTACTGCTGCTATTACTATTTTTTATTAGAATACTATCTCTTCTAGAAGAAAATCTCGACCAACATATAAGAGAAAATTTACGCATAAGTCTCTATTTCTAAAATGTTCAATTTTCTTTGTCATGGTTCAACAAACTATAGCCTAATAACTTATAGACAAGATTAGGATTATTTGGTTATTAGGTCACATTTCATTCAACCATGACAGAATTACAGGATTGGTTGAATTCGTTCAGCCATGACAATATTTTAATATAATATTCTTAGTTGTACTTTAGTTTTAATCATTTCCTGATAATACTAACGTGATTAGCGAAACACGTGTCGAGAGTTGTGTTTTTGTGTTTGTATGTCGCATCGAAGGTTCCAGCTTCCTCCAGACTATAAAAAAATTGTTAATATTTTCCCCGATAGATCGACCTTTTTTTTCCACCCTAAAGTGGGACACACCTATGACTGGGCAAAGAAATAAAAAATCCTCAACAGACGAATTTCTTCCGAAAGCACTATTTAAATTTCTCAACTCTGTTTCCTTTTTCTTAGATCAATCAATAAATAAATTCTAATGGTTAGCTGTATATTGTGTACATATTTATTAAAATATGTTCTTGATAGATATATCATAGCATTTATGTATTTAATGTATATTTATTTTCAAGATGCAGTGAACGTAAACATGTGTATGTGCTACTAAGGCAACCACAAATAAGAATGAATAAAAATATAAAGAATTAAAATTTATCAATAATGAGATGCGTATGCAAGAGTTGCCTCTCTCGTAAATTTGTATATAAACAAAAGAGAAATATAAAATCACAAATAAACTATCCTAACTATCCCATCAATAAACTGTTTCCTCCATATTTAAAACTAAATATTTTAAATAATGTATTCATTTAAAATGAAGTACATCAGTGTCTTCATTTACTTCTTTTACTACCTATTTATCTGTCTATCTTCGCACAACACTGTTTTACTACCTGATCTATATCGAAAGAAAAATTGATGCACTTTTATTCTTATAGCATTTTTATAAAAATTGTCTATTAAATCAACAGTAATTTTTTACGTTTTTTTATCATTGGTTATTTTTGCTGCATCTTCAAAATTAATATATTTAAACCGAAATCCTTTTGCTGTTAGTTAATATTTTAAATCATAATGTTTATGTAAAATTTATTTTAATTTTCTAGATCACAGCAGCCCAACGAGTATGTGGAAGAATTATCATCGTATGATCAACCAACCATTGTCAGATTACTTTTGGCTATCTGGTACATAATAATGAGCAGATCGGAGTTACTTTGTTACTTTGTAATATTTTTGAAACAAATTAAAACCGCCAATTTTCTCTCATTACCTGTTCCTTTAATGGTGTTCTTTTGGGGTTCTTTAACAATTCCTAGACCAACAAAAACATTTTGGGTGACTATTATTGCATATACAGAAGTAATTGTATTAATTAAATGTGTGTTCCAATTTGACATAATGCCAGGCAACACTATCATGCTGAGCAGCTATGATCTAAATCCGTTTTATGCTCCTGTGATTATAGGGACAGTTCGCCAAAAAAATTATGCTTTATGGGATTTAATAATACTATTGGTTGTATTTTTCCATAGGTAAGTTATTATTTAAATACATTTTTTTTAACTATTCATTAGAAATGTTATTTATATGTTTACTAACATGATGCAGTTTTGCTAGTTCTATGAGTGAGTGTTCGGGTGGTCCTTAAAATGGAAGTTTTGGTATTTTGTTCAGTCAGTTAGTTCTTTTGGTCGAAAAAAAAGAGCATGTATTATTTTAAAATATTTGGAGAATTTTTAGAGGTCTCTACTGCTCTCTGGAGTCAGAATTTTTTTTGTAGATAGTTAAGAGGGAGCAATGCGGCAAGATCAGTGGGGAACAAGGGGTAACACATCAAGTGAAGAGAGATCTCCCTAATAAACCAATTTTAACAAAAAATATTCTTCAACTACCCTTTAGTATATTTTTTTTATGTACAACTTACATCTGTTTTCAGTTAAATTACATCCCAATAATAGCCCAATTTGCCAAAAACAGCTTATTGTTACTCATTTTAGTACAATGCTGTTTTAGTAGATGGAACCACTTCTATACAATTTAAAATTTAAGATGACGAGGCGACGAAGAGCTAAAAACACACATTTTTTAATCGACCGGATCTTTCTGAATACGCGGTCTGGAAGGCCGTATTATATCACAATTGACAGATCAAAATAGGGTCGTTGACCATTTTTAAAAAATTTTGCATTCAAGTAATTTATAAAATTTTATTTGACCCGTATTTTTTTATTTTACATTCCAAATTCATTTTAATAGTGAAATTAATTATTTAAGTTATGAAATTTTGAATTGGCGCCTGTGGTGACATCAGATGTGAGAGCATGTGCAGTTAACAAATAGAGGAATTGTTAGATATAACACTATAGATTATCTTCCAGTATTAATTTCAAGCATAAGGATCGTCTGAAAACTAAAATTTGGAACAGAGCAGGTTTAGTAATTTTTCAATTTACTCAGAAATGGGATATTCAAAACCAAATCAAATACTTTGACATAACTTCCACACTACTGGATCAGATATTAAAATGTTTATCTTACTGGAACAAAAGCTTGAAACAGACCTACTACTATAGATGGTGTGTCGTCATCACATCCCGAAAATAATGTTGTAAGCTATGGTTTTTCTGGTGCAAGGACCTTCAGGTGGCTACTGTTTATTCTCTAAAAGGTGTATTAAAATTATCAACATTGATTGATTTATTGATTTGCCAGCGTAAGGTGGGCATTGCTGCCGTCCATCGACGGCCAAACCGCATGCCAGAACCAAATCTCGGATGTTTTATATACCACCGGGACCGGCTGCATACGCCGGGTTGGACATTGGACATGCTTGTTGTCAGTAGCGAGAGCCGCATGACGCATGGGGGTGGGAATACACGATGGGAAGTGTAGGTGTTTGTGAGATGCTTGTTTTAAGTTTCCATCCGTAATCATCGGCTGGGGCGTGCAGGTGTTTGCGAGATGCTTCTTTTCAATTTCCATGCTTCTTTTAAGTTTCCATCTATCTTCTTCTTCTTTCTTTCTATTATTTATTAACCGTTCCACAGGTAAATGTCCATTTACGGTGGACTTGCTGGGAAGGGCCCTATCTCGCGGTAACAATATTTCTTGCGCATTTTGAGAAAAAGGGTCCAAAGGGATAGTTTGCTCACCCTGTAGGTATGTTGTTTCTTTGAAACAATCGGTTTCATTTTACAGTAATTATTTTTAACTGCTGCCTTCCAATTCCGGGTATTTTCTATTTCATTACCTAATTTTTTTTCCTCTGTTGTTTAATAAACTGTCCTGTGACAAGGATTAATAAACCAACAAATAAATATCTTTTCAATTTTAATTTCTGATTCTTCAATTTAAATAAAGAAGTAGACTTCATTAATGAGCTAAACTAAATTAAAAGTAAACTAAACAAAAACTTATCTGTTTCATTCACATCCACATCTGAATGGCTGTTGCTTATTTTATATCACGCACTTGAAAAGGGACCGCATCCATTCAGGTATAGATTTTACGGTCAAGCAGTACACTTTCTCGGGTTGTTTATATACACTCTTCTGTGTTGATTTATTCAACCAACATAATTTAATCAAATATCAACTATATGAAATAGCCAGACTCGTGCTAATTTACATCAATCAATGCAGAATTGTTTACGCTTTAATTCAATGCAATTTCGACGTTTTGTTGCCGCTTTATCCGGATTTGTCTCAAGATCTTGTAGGAGCCACCAAACACGCGTCTGTCGCCAAATTCGACACACTTTAAACTCTGTATTAAAATTATCAACATTGAGGAAAAATTTATTCAATGGTTTTTGACCGTGGACCATCTTTCTATAAATATTATTCTCCATAAAAAGCATTGAAAATGCGTAAGATTATCCAAATTCTCTTTTCTTTCTATTGGCTTCTAATATGGTGAACAAAAAGTGATTCGAGGCGACTTTATATCCAAGACACTTAGGTTTCCTATGGTCATAGGCCAGTGATATTTTATAAAAAGCTGCTGAACAATAAGATTAAATGAAATATACAAAAAAAACATATGCGTAGTTCGAGATATGTGAGTTGTAAATGACTGCCGAACGAGGGGTATCCCTCATAGGAGAGTATTATAAACTGCACCCTTTCGATGAGGAGCAAAATCAGTACTTATTGTTGTGAAGAATTTTTGAAAATAAATACTCGTTCACTATTTTTACTAGAGGAGTGTTCTAAATTCTCTACTTCAATTAGAATTATTGAACTTTATTCTGTTAAAAAAATATGTTACAAAATGTTCTAAATAAAATATACTTGTAAAATACATATTCTATATTTTAGAATTTAATCAAAAATTCAAGTCACGGTAGCGACGCTTAAAAGTTCTTCAAAAATTCTGAAAATAATACTTGTTCATTTTATTATGATTAGGAACAAAGATGGTTCCTTAAAAGATTTTTTTTTGTGACTTAAGGACCAACCGATAGTGGAGTAAAAAAAGGACATTGATGTGTATAGTTTTGTAACAGCAAAATTATGATGTCATACCTTCTGGTGTATCACTAGGAGTATATATCTGATTTTTGGACTTCCAAAGCCTATTGCTTTTCTTTTTATAAACAATTTTGTTTTTTGGACAGCGTTTATTTAGGTAAAAAGGTGAATATCTCCGGTTCTAGAGGTCCGATCGGGACAAACAAAAAACCAAAATCTTCGTAATGTAGATCTCAATGCCAGCTTTCCGATGACATTAAAAAAAAATTTTTGAAGTCAATTTGGCCACTTTTTCGGCATTTATTTATAAGCCAAATAACAACAAATAGATTTTTTTTTATAAATTTAAAGAAAAATTTGAAACATTTTTATCAGAAAAGAAAGAATTGCGAGAACTTGAATTAAAAAAAAAAGTTAATTTTCGTCTATCTGAACTCGAGAGTTTCTCTGAACAGAACAAATATTTGACATTAGTCAAGAAAAATAAGGATATAATTTTACAAAGAGTTGTTAGCAGAATATCAAATTCCCCTAAATACATATGTTAACTCTATCAACTTAGGTAAGCCGGAAACAATTAAGTATGGTGAAATAAAACAAGAGGGTAATCTCGATATATCAATTTTAAAAAAGCTATTCAGGCTAATTAATAATAATGAAATGTTGAAAATTAGTTTTTATAAGTTAAAAATGTTTTCTGAATGTTTCATATGAGGTAAGTAAGTTTCAAAATGATACAGTTCAAATATTAACCAAAAATACGCATTTGTTAATTAATAATTGGTCAAAATGTTAAAAGTTAAATATCTCGAGTTCAGATAAACGAATATTAACTTTCTTTTTTTTTAATTAACGCTCTTACACTTCTCTTTCTTTTCTGATAAAAATGTTTCAAAAATATTTTCAAAATGGCTGTCATTTGGTTTATAAATAAATGCCAAAGTAGCCAAAATGACTTTGAAGCAATTTTTTTTTAATGTCATTGGAAAGGTGGCATCGAGATCTACATTTTGAAAAAAAAAGATCCATTTTGGATTTAATAACACAAAATGGCGGGCAATTCAAATTTCAAATAACATTAATTTGTGCCCAGAAAGTTCAATATTTCAGGGTGTTTTGTTTTCAATAAAAGGTATATTTTCTGAAAGTTTGAAGCCAATGGGAACTCTTGATGTCCCTGGGCATTAAAATGAAAGAAAAGGAAACTGTTTTTAACCAGTTTATTTTATTTTGTATGATATGTACCTACATACTCAAATGACCGAAAACCAAAGCAGATTCGTTGGAATTTTAATTGCGAAAATTTTGTTTGTTCCGATCGAACCTCTAGAACTGGAGGTATTCACCTTTTTACCTAAATAAACGCTGTCCACAAAATAAAATTGATTATAAAAAAAATGCAGTTGGCTTTGGAAGTCCAAAACTCAGATATATACTCCTGGTGATACTCCAGAAGGTATGACATCATAATTTTGCTGTTACAAAACTATGCATATCCCATCGTTTTTCTGGTCTTTTTTTACTGCACTAATAGTATATATTGCAAAAAATATAAACTTTTCCATATCAAAGGACTTCCTCGTACACTGCTTATAGATATTCGGAATCTGTTAAATTGTCTCATTTGTTTTTTTTTATTATATAGTGTAGTTTGGAGCTTCCTAATCAAAAGTTGCAATGGACACTAACTTCAAAATCCTCATCACTCTCAGATTTTGAAGGCTGAAGTTATTAAAATGTTCTTAAACACATTCTGAGAAAAGACATCATTTTGCAACAAAATTCAAGCGCCAAGGCTATTTTCTAACATTTTTAGATGAAGCTGTTTTTTAAATGCTCATGAGAGTTTTGCCTAAAAAGCCAATCCACCATAGATATGACCTCATTTTCATCTTGGGGAATAATAGTTGGTGGACTACGAGTTCTTTTGCGGCATCTCAACCTCACAGGATGCCATTTGGTACAGTTGTTCCTTACCCCAAAGATATTTATTTTCGATTAGAATGAGTCAACATTTTCCATTAGGAACCAAGATGGCGGTCATTTAAAAGAAAAATTATGATTCGTCCAATTTTTTTTTGTGGCATGTGATTTTTACTTAATTTTAACCTCCTGAACACGAAAATGGGGTTTATTATATATAGGGACTAATACGGCCGACATATTTTATATTAAAGTGATGAAAATATATGATAATCAAATATTTTGTACCTGAACATGTTGGGCATGATTTCCGAATGTTTATTGCTTCCTGAACACTAATTTTGAGTTCTATTTTACTGTTAGATCAAGTTAATAGGTTTATTCTGTACATATACTATTTTATAAATTTCTAGTAATACTCGAAGTACGGAAAAGAAAGTGAAATGGAAGTAAATCTAGATAATTTAATGCTATAATATGAACATAAGATCATTTTAGGACATTTTTATGGCGTTTATTCAATCTTCCTCCATTAGGTCACGAAAAATAAAAGAATCGAATAAGTGAATGGTTTCAATTATACACCAATCAGCCTTATTAACAACTTCGCAAACATTTTTGAAAAATGTCCGAAAGACAGATTAATAAACTACCTGAATGTTTAACCATCTATTATCAAAAAATCAGTATGGATTTTTAAGAGGGCTGAGTACAGGCGATGCAATAATAATAATAATAATAATAATAATAATAATAATAATAATAATAATAATAATAATTTATTGGTGTTAATATTCAAAACAGTATTTACACAGGTCAGGAAAACATCGGGATACACAAATGCATAATTACAAACACAGACACTTTATAAAATGCCAAATAAACAAATACAATAAAATAAATTTATAATATTATAATCACTAATGGGAGTTATTATTATTAAAAATTATTAAAATTTGACAAAAAGTACTCCTCAAATGTATAAAAAGCATTGGCTGTCAGAAATGATTTCACAGTTTTCTTAAACAAGTTATATTCTAGCTCTCTAATATGTATGGGTAAAGCATTAAAAAACATAATGGCATAGTAATTGGTTCCAGAACGAGATTTTGATAGACGTAAAAAATTTGTACATATATTACTACTATTTCTCGTGGGATATTTATGAACATCACTATGAGGAGAATACTTTACCGGATTTTGCTTGATGTACAGTAGACATTGAAGTACAATATACCAACCGACGAAAGAAATAACTGATAATCTAAATCAAAATAACAAATGTATTGCAGCATTCCTAGACCTAGCTAAGGCGTTCGACACAGTGCCCCACGAAAAGCTCTTAGTTGTATTACATCATTATGGAGTACGTGGAATTGTGCTGAATGTCTTTAGAAACTATCGGACAGGTCTCAAATGACTCATGTTAGAGAAGCTATCAGTACACCAAGGAGAATCCAAATAGGTGTTCCTCAAGGCACTGTGCTTGGTCCAATTTTGTTTTTAACTTATATAAACTCATTAACTAGCTTAGACATAAATGGTACTATTATTTCTTTTGCTGATGACACATTTTATTATTCCAAGACTCTTCTTGGAACCTCAATCATATTAAAAAATTAGCATCAAATAAGAAAACTGATACATAAATTCTACTTAATGACAGAATTTCTAGGGAAAAAACTTTTAATAATGGTGTATAAGTCACTGGTGGAATCATTAATTAGATATGGCATTATTACTTGGGAAGGGCTTTACAACAATACACTAAAACAGCTAAATGTAATACAAAACTTCATCCTAAAAATAAGTTTAAAAAAGTCTAGCCTTTATCCTACGAATTTACTAAATACAGAATAGATTCTTAATGTCCGTTCACTCTTAGCTTGTTGCTCATTTTTACAAAAGAATAATCTCTTAAAAAATTTCATATCCCATCAGCACGAAACTAGGGGTAAAGTTCATAAAAGCCTACAAATACCTATTGTAAATAAAAATATTGGACTAAGATCATTTCAATACTTAGCCCCCAAATTTCATAAGCTATTACCAATTAAAATCAAGCAATTGATTAATCTTAAAAAGTTTAATAAAGAATGTAGACATTTTATAAGTACTAACTTTGATTCATTCAGAATCTTTTTTTTAGAAAAAAATGTTTTCTTATTTCTTTAATAAATAGAATACAATTCGTTCGATCCTCTGAGTACTTTATACGTTTTGGTTCCTAGTGTCAATTTTAGTTTATCTTTAATTCTATATTATTTAGTATCTAGTGTAAGATGTATTCAAATTAAAAAATCAAGGCACATGCAAATGTTAAGTCATTTAGGTTCCTATCTCCAATTTAAAAAAATCTATAAATCTATTGTTTATTACCAGTGTATTAAATGTGGTGTATATACTAATTTAAATAAAAATTGAATTGAATTATTTGGAATTTTTACATTTTCCTAAACAGTTCCTGCAAATTAGAGCACAGGGAATATCACTGGTAACACAACCGCGTGTTTTGATTGTGCAATTACTTTTGCAGCCACGTTTAAATACATTTTTACAAAATTTCCTCAAGAGCAGACTGCAGATTCCAGGGCTTGTCCACAAATATGTCCAGCTTGACAAGTAGCTTGCAATGTATGTTTGAACAGCGCGTCAGATATAATGCTATTTAGTTAACTTTTGTCTGATAAATTTTGAATAAGTCGTATCAACAGAAATTTTACTAGCTTTCGACACATGCCTTAGTCATAATCAATTTTATATTCAAAACAGCGGTCTACCGATGAGATCACCTTTAAGCCCTTTATTAGCGGATATTTTTATGTCTAATTTAGAGGAAAGTATACTGAATTCCCAACCAGGCAAGAATCACATTCATTTTTGGTATAGATATGTCGACGAAGTTTTGGCATGCTTTAAGGGTACTACTAGACAATTACACACTTTTCTAGATTCTATTTTATTAATAACATACACCCCAAAATTAAATTTACATTAGAACGAGAAACAAATCATGCAATAAATTTTCTAAACCTAACTATCACATATAAAAATTAACCAATTCAAATTTGATATTTTTCGAAAACCTACATATACTGATATAATTATCCCCTTTGATTTTTGCCATCCATACGCACACAAACTAGCAGCTTATAATTCAATGCTAAAGTTGTGTCCAAAATATAACATTCAAAGCGGCATCCCTTAAGAATTACATCGCAGAGAGCCGCACGCTTGCAAACGAACACCTGCTTAATGCGTTCAGAATTGGATTCAAGATTTTTATGACTACATTCGTATTTTACTTGTCGTATGACAACTCTCCATTTAAATATTTATTACCACAAAAAACACTACTGGCAAATTTTCCAATTTAATCTCATTAAAATACTAGCACTACACTACAGTTTTTTTTCTTCTTATCTGCAGTTTCAACAGAAAGGGCACGCACCACAAAAATAACAGAACATTAGGTTCATATTTATTCAGCGAATAAAAAATTGCCGTCAAAGGAGTCATCGTATGTGCTTTATAAATATGAACTCAGCTTTTTAGCATTTTCTTTATTCTTTATTCTTCCAGACATATATTAACAACATTATAAATACAGTATAAATATATAAAACATACTTGCACATAGTAAATAAAATATAAATAAAAATACTAATAATATATGTCCAAAAGGGACGATACAATGTAAGCACCTAAGTGATTAAACACTTGTATTGTGCTTTAGAAAAGTGTGCATAAACTGCAAAATACAAATTAACCTAAAAGCACTAGGAGTGTACGCATAGCAAAATTTACAATTTAATTTGAATTAAATTATTCAGTTGTCTAAAATTCCAATAAAATCAGTATAATTGTGAAATATAAATTTTTTTGACAGCACTGAGAATTTTTTTCGATTCTTAATAAGTTTGATCTCTAATGGTAGTAGGTTATATGTTTTAGGCAAAGTATAGACAAGAAATCTATGACAAATATTTTTATTAAATCTAGGCTTGGATAAAAACTCATTAGCAATACTACGAGTGTGGTATATTGAAGATGTGTAATTCAGTTTTGCTTTATTTTTAAATGCATATAAACATAAATTATGAAAATATAGTGTACGGATGTTACAATTATCGACAGTATAGAGTAAATTTGTATGATACATTTTTTGTTTCCTAAAAATAATTTTTAGTATATAATTTTGTGTTACATTTAATTTCTGTAATGAGTTTTCATACATTCCTCCCCATACTATGATACCGTAACGTAACAGTGATTCAACAAGAGACTTGTAAATAACTAGCAATAATTTTTTTGAAAGGAATTCTCGCAATTGGTAAAATTTATAAATAAGCTTTCTTATTTTTTTCGATAGGTAATCTACATGATTACCCCATTTTAAATATTTGTCAATGATTATTCCCAAGTACTTGATCTCATTTGTCTCTTTAATTTCATCTTTCAATCCAGTGATTTTTATACTAGTGAAATCAGGTCTGTTAGCTTCAGTTAGAGAGAAGGCCAGATAATGAGTCTTATTTACATTTAATGATAGATGGAATGCATTTAACCAGTTCTTAATTCTTTCCAAACCTGACTGAACAGCCTTTTTGGTTTCCATCCAGGAATTTTCGTAGAAGATAACTACCGTATCGTCAGCATAGGATACAATTTTTTTTGCACATGTTCTTAAGAATAGAAGAGAATTTATGTAAGCCAAAAAGAGCACCGGACCGAGGACTGTCCCCTGAGGAACCCCTATTTTCACAGTATCTCTTTCACTAAGAATATCATTTAGTTTAACATATTGACTTCGATTTGTCAGGTAACTGTGAAAGACATTCAACACCGAACCACGAATGCCGTAACGTTCCAAAACATTCAACAGCTTTTCGTGGTTGACGGTGTCAAATGCCTTTGCTAAATCCAGAAAAACTGCAATGCACCTCTTGCCTGTATCTAAACTCTCTGTAATGTTCTCAATAACTGAACACATGGCATCACTTGATGCTTTACCTGAACGAAAACCAAATTGGAGCTCATGTATGATATTGTATTGGTCAAAAAATTTTACCAGACGAGTCCTCAAACATTTCTCAAAAATCTTTCCAAAGTTATTAATTACACTAATAGGTCGATAATTGCTAATTTTTGTTTTATCACCAGCTTTATAAATGGGTGTGACTATCGAAGTTTTAAATTGATCTGGAACTATACTTTTAAAAAAAAATTAAATTAATTATATGTTTGAGAGGCTGTAAAATATACTGATGAATTTTTTTAATAATGTCAACTGTTATTCCATCAATGCCAGGTGAAGTATTATTTTTTAGTGTGAATATATGTTCTATTAATTCATTTTCCGTTACCGGATTGAGAAACATGGTATTAGGATTTATAGTTACATTTTCTTCTAAGATTGCTGGAACGTCTATGTCTTTGACCATATTTAAACCAATATTGGTGAAATAACAATTACAGTGGTTTGCCATCTGCTTATTGTTATTAAATACGTTTCCTTCATCATTAACAAACTGAAATGTATTTTTGTTATCAGTTTTTTCATTTGTTGCTTCAGATATTAACTGATATACCTTTTTTAGATTATTTTTGTTATCTTCAATTTTTCTAAAGTAGTAGTCATTTTTTGATTTTTTTAAGAGTTTGTTCAATAAGTTTCTATATGTTTTGTATTCATGATCTAATTCTGGTGAGAAGTACTGATTTAATCGTTTTTTAATTTTATCTCTATTTTTTATAGATGTGATTAGACCGTCAGTTATCCATGGTTTTATTTTTGTGTTTTTATTGTTATAAGTTTTATACGTTTTAGAGATTTCAATATAATTACTGAATTTGTTTAAAAAAAGATCAGCAGCTGTCTGTGGATCATTAGAGCTTATAGTGTCATTCCAAATCTCATTTTTTAAATAATTTTCTAATTTTACGAAATCAATTTTTATGGTCGTTTTTTTACTGGCTTTCAAAATTACATTATCATTTGATTTATAATTTATATTTAGAAAAACAGGATAGTGGTCAGTAATATGGCATTTTAGGATATAAGAGTTAAATATTAAATTATGTTTGCTATTAACTGGATTTTTTAGGAAAATATGATCTAGGCATGATTCAGTTTCATGTGTAACATGGGTAGGGTTCAGAATGTAAGGCACAAAACCATGTTTAGCAAGGACAGCAAAATATTTGTTCACATTTGCATCATTTTCATTCAATAAATTTATATTGACATCACCAATTAATATTTCAATGTTGCTATTTTGATGAATAAGGTCCACATATGTATCTAGCTCATCAATGAAGGATATCAAGTTACTTGGGTTAGGTCTATAAAGTGCAATTATTCTAAAAGGAACATTGTTAATTGTTAGATTTAAAATACTTAATGAAACACCACATATACTTAGTTTATGATTAGTTATGTTATAATTGAGTTCAGATTTGATTAAAATTAAGACACCATCGTTTTTGTTGAAGTCACCTCCATTATGTATGGTAGTATATCCAGGGATATGAAGATTATTTATAGATGAACATTGAAAACATTCACTTAAAATAAAAATATCACAGGTAGTTAAATTATATGCTTCAATAAGAGATAGGAGTTCATCAAAATTCTTGTTTGCACTTCGAATATTAAAATGCATAATGTTAAGGAGTTTGTTGCCAGAATTCATTAGAGATTTATATTTATCTGGTTCCAAAAAGTTACCACGGTGATTTTGTTCTAATTGATTTAAATTTTCTAAGACAATATCTTGATCAGTTATTACCATTAAGTAGAGTAATCAATTTTGTTTTTTATCAACTTGATGTGGAATTGTAGCGTGGGACAGTTTAGATCAGTTGAATGATGGTTGATATTATTTTTTAATTCATATTTATTGTTTGAGTTAACACAATTAATACAAACTTTTTTTTGTTGCAAACAGTCTTTTTGTTCATGTTCTTCACTACATAGAGGACAGGTTAGTTTTTGTCGCAATCTTGTTTTTTATGATAAAACCCTTGGCATTGAAAGCAGCGTGGCACTGATAAATCCTCATAAACTGGGACACGTTCCCATCCAATAAATACCTTCTTTATGGACATTATAATAATAATAATAATAATAATAATAATAATAATAATAATAATAATAATAATAATAATAATAATAATAATAATAATAATAATAATAATAATAATAATAATAATAATAATAATAATAATAATAATAATGTTTATTCATCATTGAAGCATTACAGTTGTTACATTGTAACACTTATCAGACTAGTCAAGTTATGCACATTCATCCTTACATACCAGCAACAACAGTCATTCACCTACACTTACAACATCACTAATATATATTTAAAATAGCCTCTTTTTATATAAAATAATACAATACAATTAAAAGTTATGTATAAAACCATATGAAACAATAAACATATAAATCATATAATACACAAGATGGTGGATATGTTAGAAACACTAGAATTAAATTAATTATGATGATTTAGGAATTCTTCCATTGAATAGAAAGCATTATCCAGCAAATATTTAAACAATGTGCATTTAAACTTGTTAAAATTTTCAATAATACCAAACATGCCCACAAAGTGATTGTAACAGATGATACCCCGGTATACATGAGAATCTTGTCCTAGTCTCAAACGAGAAAAGGGTAAGCGCAAGTTATGTTTTTGCCTGGTGTTATAATTATGAAACGTATCATTCCTGACATGGTTCCATTCTTTTTTTTTAACGCTTAATATTATAAGGTATATATATAAACATGGTAAGGTTAGAATCTCCAAATTCATAAATATTTCTTTACATGAGGTTCGCGGGTGTGCTTTTACCATGCATCTGAGTATCTTCTTTTGAGCGACAAATGCTTTCTCACTATGTGATGAGTTTCCCCAAAATAGAAGACCATAGCTCAAAATGGAATATACTAGACCGTGATAAGCCAATCTTAGTACCTTGAGAGACACCGTTTCTCGAAGCTGTCTAATTACAAAACACACACTGCACAATCTACTCACAACATATTCGATGTGTTTTTCCCATGTTAATTTTTGGTCAACAATAATACCAAGAAATTTGATACTATCGACTTGTTCAATAGATTTATGGTTAATTTTTATAAGTGGAGTAACATCGTATTTAATATTTTTTTGTTGAAATAACATAAAGAATGTTTTCTTTTCATTTACAGATAATCCATTATTTATACACCAACAATAGAATTCATTTGAGCAAATATTAGATGTAATTATAGACTTTTGCAGTGTATCCTCTGCAATTAGTTGATTGGTGTCATCAGCATAAATAATGGTCTTTTTAGGATTGCTACATGAGTATTCTATGTCACTCATAAAAATTATAAAAAATAACGGTCCGAGAATTGATCCCTGGGGTACTCCTGTTAATATTGTTTTTGGCTGTGATTGATTATTTCCAACTGTTACTATTTGAGACCTGTTCTGCAAATAAGAGGCTGCCCAGTCATTAGTAATACCTCTAACTCCAATGCGGTAAAGTTTATCCAAAAGTAATTCGTGATCTATTGTATCAAATGCTCTACTGAGATCGAAATATAAAGCAATTGAGTATTCTTTATTATTTAAATATTCATAGATATTTTCGCTCAGTTCTTTAACGGCAGTTTCAGTAGATTTTTTATGCCTAAAGCCATGCTGACAGTTGGGTAAAAGATTGTTTTGTTCTAGAAAACTATTTAATCTATTGTTGAAGGCACAATCTATGACTTTTGCAAATTGTGATTGCAAACAAATATTTCTGTAATTACTTACGTCATTCGCCAATCCTTTATTTTTAAATATTGGTATCGATTTAGATATCTTTAAAGCATCGGGGTATTTACCATTACAGAAGCTAATGTTTATTATGTAAGACAGTGGAGCACATATCAAATCACTGACCATTCTTAAGGATAATCCATGAATGCCATCGATACCAGCGGCAGGTTTTTTTGTGGTTTTATCGATAATTTCCCTTACCTCGTTAGGGGCAGATGGGTTTAGAAAAAAAGTTATATCTACAAAAGGTGTTAATTTTAGCTCGTCCTTATTTGGTTTAACGGTTTCTACATTCATAAAAAATTCTATAAAGTGCTCACATATCTTAACATTATCCGAAATAGTTATGTTATCAACTTTTAATTCTATTGATGCTCTATTCCCTAAAGTGTTCTTTTCATTTATTATTTTCCAGCTCTCTTTGCTGATATTGGTGGCATTGGCTATCCTATTGTTGTTGTAATTTGACTTGCTCCTGTTTACCATATTTTTATATAGGGTTTTGAGTTGACTCAATCTTTCTGTCACAATGTTGTTGTTGTGAGATTTCTCTATTTTGGTCATGTTACATACACTTTGGTGTAGTTCTTTTATCTCATCATTAAACCATGGTTTTCTATTTTTTTTAGTTCTGACTTTTCTAAGCGGGAACGCATTACAGAAATGAAATTTAAAGGTGGAGTAGAATGAATTAAAGGCACTGTCTATATCATTGCATTGATAGGTATCTAGCCAATTCTCAGATGCTATTAGATTTCTGAATGTCATCAAGTTATCATCTGTATAATCACGTTTGTAAAAATATATGTCTTTTCCTACTCTATTTTTTGTCAAGTCGAAGGTGCATAGTTGAAATGTGTGATCTGACATGTGCGTATCCTCAACATGGACTTTATCTGCTACAATATTTGAAAACATTACATCTATACCAGTTTTTGATGTCTTAGTAATCCGTGTAGGTTCGCTTATGTGATTTTTCATCCCAAATTCATTGAATAGATTCAATAGTTTTTTGAGATCCCTGGTATCAGTTAAATAATCTATGTTTGTGTCCCCACAAACAATATAAAAATAGCCATTTTTGTAGATATCATACATCAGATCACTCATTTTTTCAATAAAAATGTTTACACTACTATTGGGCGATCGATATACTGTCACTATAAATAACTTAGTACTATATTTTAAAATATCATATGTCACTACAGTTACTTCGAATTGCTTCTCAACGCACTGGTTAAAATTCAATGGTTTAACATTCATTTCAGATTTTGCAAAAATGCAGACCCCTCCGTGAGTATGATTAATACGACAAAAACTATTTACCAGCGTATAATCAGTTAGTGTCAGATATTTGATTTCAGATGATGTAAGCCAATGTTCTGTGAAACATACGATGTCCGCTGAATGTAATTTAAGTAGCACTTCTAACTGCAATGTTTTCCCCTCGATGCCTTGAATGTTGAAATGCATGATCTGCAGTGCACCTTTCATCTTCTGCGTGGTACTTCTTGTATTGGAAGTTATGTTTTCCTTTCTTCTGTTAGATTCTCCTATTCTGCAATCTCTAAAAAAGAACTGGGTCTCTGTTCAATTTCCCCCTTACAGACATCTCTAATTTGAAACTTTTCATAATAACGTTTAAAGTTAAATCGCTTAAAGCCAACTCCACGAGGCCAGAATTTGGGGTCGTAGAATGCATTCTTGTGTTTGAAGTCTGCAGCTACCATGAATTCCTTAAATTTACTACCCTCTAGTGTTTTTAATTCCTTTACTATAAACTCCCCTTCAGTACTAGTTTTCTCTTTCAGGTATTTTACTATGTCTTCTTCAGAGACGTCATCTTTTATCTTGTTTAAAAACATCCATACTCTTGGAGTTTCTCCTCTAAAGTTCCCTGTGTTTTCTTCGTCTTCTCCTTTTCGTGGAATATTATATTTCCTTTTACGATTGGCTTCCTTCCGTTGTTCGTTTGGCCTTTCGACTTCTTTTTCGACCATATTATCCTTATCTGCACCCCTATCTGTATACTGGTCAATAGTACTATCGTATTTACTTTCATCATTTTTACTGTTGATTCTCCTCGTGTCTACAATTGAGGAGCTAGGTCCCCTTAATGCACCAGGACCAGATCCTCTTAATGCCTCATTATATTGTTTTATTATGGGTTGGTTTTTATTTTGTACTAATACAGTGGGTATGTCTTTTTTGTTTGATTCTTTTTTTTTTTCAGCCTTGTCACTTAAGTTTATGTTTTTTTGAATATTCGTCTGTGTATTATTTTTACTATTTACAACAGTTTTTTCAAGGGAATCTATATTTTCCATAATTATACGAAGTTTATGATCAAAAGATTGTTGTACATATTCAAGTTTCTTCATTAAATCTTGGTCTGAATGTATATCTTGTTTCTGGCTTAGATGAAGTTTTTTTTTTAGACTGGCCACTTCATTTTCCAAATTTCCAATTTTTTCCTTTAGGAGAATATTGTTTTCTTTTAATTCTGCGTTCAATTCTTTCAGAATTCTATTTTCCCAAGTTATGGATTCTCCATTTACGGAATTATTTTTATCTTCTTGATTTTCTAGGTTATCTTCACTATTTTTCTGATTTTCTTCTACAATAGTCTGGTTTTCACAGCAATTTTTGTTTTTCTTTGCATAACAACTTGGATGGAACATTGCATTACATTTGTTGCACTTCATTCTTTTATTTACCACTGATTTTTTACAGTAGTTACAGAGCTCACTTATACACATGTTTTCATTACCCTCCATCTTGAAAACATTAACTGTTTAAATGTAACTGCCGAACAATCTCCAAATATAGTTGTTTTCCCATTTTTACCTTTTTTTACATATGTTACATTATGTTACATTTCCTTTATTACTGTCAAATATGTTTGTTTTTAAATGTTTTACTTCCCTCGCATACCAAAGGGAAGTATTGTATTCGAGAAAAAATCACCCTCCGAGATTTTTTCGGATTTTCACGTTTCAGATCACGTAGATTACGAAAATATAGGTTTTTCAATTCCGTCAGTCTGTCTGTCTGTCTGTTGGTGTATTATCTAAAAAAACTACTTGACGTAGAGCAGTCAAATTTGGTAGGTAGCTGATGCTGCTGGTTAAACTTTCACTGGAAAATATACAGGGTGGACTGTCTAAATGGAATAAATAATGGGAAAAAATTTTTTTACTCAAATTTAAAATTTCTACGTTTCATGGCATTCTAAACCTATTTCAGAAAAAAAAAATTCAAAACTTTTTTGGTCGGATGACACTTTAAAATGTTCTCCAAATGTACCTTCCTCGAGAGGTAAACGTATAATAATAGTACACGCGGGTAATGAAGATGGATTTGTAAAAGGGTGTTTAATGCTTTCCGCAAAAAACATAGCAAGGTCATCGGCCGATTACCACCAAGATATGAATGCCACTTTGAAAAATGGTTTGCAGAAAAACTATTGCGTAACATAAAGCCAAATTCGGTCATAGTGTTAGATAATGCCTGTTACCATTCGCGACAAGCTGAGAAAATACTTCGACGTGAAAGTTTGAATTAATTGAATTTAAAAAAAAAAGTGAAAAATGCAAACATTAAAAAAACATTTGTAATAAACGAACTTGCAGAACAACATGGTCATACAGTTTTAAGACTGTGAGTTAAATCCTATTGAAAAAATTTGGAGTGCATTAAAACATTACGCTAGAAACACAAGCCCCCGACTTAGTCATAATGTGATACAACTTATTAGACAGTGGGAAGCCCATGGAAACGCACTGGACGGGATGCGTGAACCATATTAAACAAAATTGAAAATCAATATTTTGCCACAGTTCCTCAACAACAACCGATTATAATAAATCCCAATGATTCCTCATCATCGTCATCTTCCGGGGAAGAAGAATAATTTAATTATTGGCGCATGCATTGCAGTAAGTAGGTTTAATGTAGATACCAATAATAATGTTGTCTTATACAATATACAAAAAGAAAGAATTTTTTGTCACATGTACCAAAAAAAAAAGAAACAACAATGTATTTTAGCTACACGTGCTTTGGCAATACACATGTATATATTAGAATTATACAACCATTGTTAGGTCAGTTCAATATAATGCTAGAATTAAATCCTAAATAAAACTAATGTAGGGTTGTTGTATTTTTATTTAATAATAGGTAGAACTGTGAAATCCAACATTTATGAAAGCAGGGAATATTTTACTTTCTTTGTTTCATTACTTGCCAAACTCTGAAATTCTAACTCCGGCTCTGCAAGTCAACGTGGACTCTACATACTAGACTAATACGCATAATAAAATTCGACCAATCAGTAGATCTGTAGCAGAATTTGCCATCAATCAGATTTAGTGGGCGTAACTTATTTACTTATCTCGGCGGTAGTTTATTAAAAAACTACTTAATTTAATTTGTGGTAATTTTTTGTCACCCCTCCAGACAATAGTAAAAAAAGAATAAAGGAAACCGCAAATGCTCCTTATATTTTGGATTTGAGTTTACATAGAGCTTTTTCGTTCCCTTTGTCAGAATCACAAATAAAAACAGAGCTCTCAATGATTCAAGAAATAGTCAAGAACAATGGTTTCCCCACAGAAACTATCACCAAATGAATGAACAAAAAACAAAACCAGTAGGTATACTTTTAAAGCAATTTATCCCATAGTTAGAGAAGAAAAACAAACACCTTACGCTACCATCACATACTGTGATACACTAACAGAGAAAATATCAAATATTCTCAAAACACGTAATATCAAGATAGCAACACCAAGGATAAAACCAATAGACAAGAAAAATCTGAAGTTTATAGGTTAAATTGCTTGGAGTGCAATAGCATATATATAGGACAGACCGGACGTAATTTTAGAACCAGATACCTCGATCATGATAGGTCCTTCAGACTACAAAAAACAGATTCTGCTTTTTCTAATCACATATTACAGAGTGGACATAACTTCCCAGATATTAATAATATGGAAATCCTACACTATGCTAGCAAAGGTTTGAAACTTAATTTGTTAGAAGGATTGGAAATATACAAATACAATAATAAGGATGATTTAATTTTGTTAAATGATCAATTAGATATTATGTATTCGCCTCTTTTTACTGCTACCAAAATGTAATTAAAATGTCTGAGAAACCCCACCCTTAGATAATTAGGATATCATAAACTACCTGTGTATTTTCATAATTCTCTAATCTGTTTAATTCTAGAAACATATTTAAGTAGGGACCAAATCTTTTGTATTTCATTCTTAGTTGAATCATCGTTTGAAAATGACCTAAAGGGTTGAAACTGCACGTTTTGTGCAAATATAATGGTAAAAAACATGGTAGTGTTTTACTCGATTTTCGTCATAATTATGGATTACCACAGAGTAACGGCTTCCTCAATCAATTTCTTGAACTTTCAAAATATCCGTTAGTCCCTCTGTCCATCCATCATATTTTTTGTAAACATGATAACTTAAAAATGAATTCATTGTATTGAAATTTTGACAGTAAATTAGTGTTAGAGAGGGAAAGAACCCTGTTGGTTTTTTTAACAGAATTGATCCAAAAATAAAAAAATTAATAATTATTTATATTTAAAAACATCTATTTCTTTATGTTTTGTAATGAAACAAAAAATGTCTACAACTAATTTACAAAAAAAGTGCAGTAAATCCACGAAGGCTATAATGGTTAGCTTGTTATCTTAACTTTACTAGAGTGTCTTCTGTATATTAGATGTAATTTACAGACATTTGATGAACAGGGGAGATATACGCACATCACACAAGATTGGGACATAACATAATGTCATCTGGGATGGCAGGATAGACAGAGTCCACCCAATTATCTAAGAGCGCCAAGGCCAAGCAGTAGTTACTCATAAAATTTAGCCGTTAATTAATTTTAATATAAAAATTATAAAATTAAAAAGTTACTTTTATTTATGATAATATTTTTAATATTTTACTACATATTAATCTACTTCCGCCAAGTTCACATACGAATCTGTCTAATCTTAATATCGAGTAGCTTACCGCTAATATTTTATATGCATGAGTCTAAACTCTGACCACTAGTAACCACGGTGGACAGCAGACACTGAAATTGTGTTATACTACGTCTACACATGTGTTGGTCATCTTACGCATGCAATACATATCAAAACGGGACGTATATCTATGTCTTGTGTCTCTAGGCGATTTACATCTAGAGAGAGCATGCCACGCCTAAAGAAAACTTAGTAAACTTATGAATAATGAATATTGAATTTTGAATTATTCAATAGAGTATGTAAAGTATTTATTACGATTTGTTATTTGTTTGTGTTTGTGCAAGTGCCCACCCACAGCTAAATGCCACAGACCGACACTGTACTATAGTATTAATTTTTTTGATTGATTGATTGATTGATTTGCCAGCGTAAGGTGGGCATTGCTGCCAATTCCGGTGCAGGGAGATTTGTTCCACCACGCAGCCCGATCGCCCACCGCTCATCCCACCGTGTGCCAGAACAAACCCCCAGTGCTTTTATATACCGCCGGGCCAGCTGCATACGCTGGATTGGACATTGGACATGCTTGTTGTCAGCAGCGAGAGCCGCATGACGCATGGGGTAGGAGTATAGGATGGAGCGTGTAGGTGTTTGTGAGATATTTCTTCTTGTTTTCCTTCTGTCTTCATCGGATGGAAAGTGTAGTCCTTTGTAAGATGCTTCTTTTAGGTTTTCGTGCTTCTTTTTACTTTCAGGTTTTTGTGATATGCTTCTTCTTAGTTTCTGTCTGTGATCATCTTCTCTCCTATTCTACTTCTGAGTTTTCTGTTTCTTCTGTTTCTGAGTCTGGCAGTGTGTATATCCTTGATATTTCTTTATTGTATTCCATTTTTTGTTGTGCCAGCTTTTCCCAGTGTGTATAATCCTTTCCTAGCTTATTCATAATCCTCTCGATTGTTGTTATCCATGTGTAGCATGGCCTCCCTATTTTCAGTTTGTTGCTGTTCATTCGCAGCGCTTTCTTTAGTAGGTGTGTCGAGTCCCGTCTTTGGACGTGTCCCCAGTATTTCATTGCGTATGATTCTATTCTTTTGATTATTGTTCTTCCCTCTAGTAATGTTGACGTTTTCTGTCGTTTTTGTGGTTTTCCTGTTTTTGCTAGCAGTTGGATAATGTCCCTTTCAGCTCTTCTCAGGCTTCTTCTGTTGGCCTTTGTCGTTGCTGCGTTTTTGACTCCATATATCATCGTAGGCATTATGATGGTCGTGTATATCTTTTTGGTTAGGCACCATGGTGGTTTGTTGTCCTCAATAAAGGGTAGTAGAGCTCTTGTGACTCTGTAGGCTGTTTTGATTCTTTCCCTTACTGTTTCCCTCCTTTTTAGTTGATTCGTTAGGTATGTTCCTAGGTATTTCATTCTATTCGTGGTTCTCAGGGTGTAGTCTCCTATTTTGTATTCTTCCCCACTTGTTGGACTTGTTTTTGTCAATGGGTCTCGGACCATTATAAGGCTCTTCTTGAAGTTTATTTTCATTCCAGAGGAATCCAGATGTGGTGTCATGTTTCTTAGAAATTTAACGATGTCTTGTTCTTCCTCGGTGATGATGAGTATATCGTCGGCGTATGCAAGTACGATGGGGGGCTTTATCGTTCCATCGTTTCCATTGAAATTCTGATTCTCCTTTATTGTGCTTTCTATCACTTGGTCCAGGACTGTGGTGAATAGTCGGGGGGATAGGGGACATCCTTGTTTGACTCCTATATTCTTCATTTTTGATTCCGTCGTCTGTCCAAACCATTGTATTGCAGTGTTTTCGTGTAGGCATGCTTTTATTATTCTGTTTATTAAGTAGTGCGGTACTCCCCTGTTGAGCAAAGTGTTGACTATAGCCTCATGCCTGATGGTATCAAATGCCTTTTGGAGGTCAATTGAGACTATATATAGTTTTGTTCCTTCTTTCCACTTTTCTTCCAGGATCCGTCTGGTGGTGTACATATGGTCGTCTGTTGATCTGCCCTTGATAAATGCCGTTTGATAATCTGGTAGTTCGCCGATGTATTTTTCCATTTCTCTGAGGAGGAATTGTGCGTAGTATTTGTACCCTACACTGCAGAGTGTTATTCTTCTGTAATCGTCCACGTTTTGTGGTGATTTGGTTTTAGGGAGCGGTATCTGTATGGTTGTGTTCCACTCCTCAGGCAGGGGTGTGGTTTCCGTCCACGCGTTGGTGATGATTTCTAGGGTTAGCTGTTTTATGTTGTCCGGTCCATAGTATACTAGTTCGTTATTTATTTTATCTATTCCCGGGGCCGTGTTTCTTTTAGCTCTGGCCATTATTTCTAGTAGTTCGTCTTTTGACGGTGGCTTTCCCAGTGGCCAGTGGTCCATTTCTTGTATTGGTTCTATTTGACTTCTCTCCGCGTTTCCTTCTTCTAGTTTCCTGACCCAATGCTGCAGTGGTATGTATTTTCTTGGCTGCGTATTGTTGTTTCTCCTGTATGTTTTAAGGTGTCTAAAAGTTTGGTTTAATCTCTGTCCTGCTGGAGTGGATTCTATGTTTTCGAAGAATTCGCTGCATTTTTTCTGTTCGTGCCTCCTCTCTGCGTCTCTTTTTTCTTTCCCCGCTTCTATTATCTTTTTGTCTATGTTCGGTGTATATTGTTTTCCTGTGGCCTTTATTTTCTTTAGTTTTTCGTAGTTTCTTTTCATGTCTTTTCTTGTTGGGCTCATAGGGGATTTGTTCCTTTTCAACGTTTTCCTCGCCGCTATTTTCATTTTTAAACCCATTGTTGACCAATTTAGTTCTTTTCCTGTTAACTGTTTTTCTATCTCCTCCTGGTATTTCTTTTTTATTTCTTCGTTCTGTAGCAGTGAGATGTTCCATGTGTCATTTGATGTTTCGTTGTATCTTTTTTTTGCTTCTTGTTTCTTTATTACTAGTTTTCCATATAATATTTTGTGATCTGTTTTGACGTTTGTTGCTTGTTTTGCCTTAATGTTTTTGACCCTGTCCCTTATTTTTCTATCCACTAGGATATGGTCTATTTGAGAGTTGATGTTTCCTTTACTCCAAATTTTTTTAATAAATTACCTGATAGAATAAAATTCTTAGATTTTAATAAATTTAAACAAAGAATCAAAGAATACCTAAAAATGGAAGCTTACTACAACACTGAGGAATTTATTGAAGACAATTTATTAGATTTGTAAAATTGTTAATGTTTTAAATTATATGTATGTGTATAATACAATCAACCCTTGTGTGGATTTCCATAATATTTATTATATACTAGTTTCATAATAGATTTAAGTTTTTTTATGAGTGATTTTGACCGACTTTAATATTTTTGTATTATTTTCCATCCTTCCTGAACTTGTGTAAACATTTTCATGTACTGACGTAATAAATGATTATTATTACTGTTATTATTATTTACTTCTTACTTGTAAACTTTAGTGTGTATATGCATTTAGTGTATATATGGTATTGATTTCTGATGTGAACCCCATTTTGTTCATTAAGATGAAAATGAATTATATTCATGGCAGGTAGGCCTCGTAGACAAATGCCTTATGAATGTTTAAAAAAAAAAAACTCCATTTAAAAAATTTAGGGGTGGCCTTGGCGCTTGATTTTTAATATATATCTCAAGAGTAGTGAGTGTTTGTTGAGACTTTTGATTAGGAAGGTCACAACTACAATACATCGAAAAATAGGAGAATTTAATGGATCCCAGATTTCCATAAGCCGTGTGCTTTATAATGGTATGGGTTTTTCTGAAAGTAGTTTTCAACATTATTGCATTGGGTGAATAACTTTTAGAAATAACTGAATTGATTCTTTACTTATGGTAATATTCCAATTTCATCACTGACGTACCTCTGGAGATGTAGTTTTCCACCAACACCAACTTTTAAATACTAACACTCGACGCACATTTTGCTAACCACGTTAGTATTGTGCTAACGTGGTTAGCGTAACGTGCTTCGAGTGTTGTGTTCATGAATTTTGGTATTTGTGGAAACTATACTTCCAGAGGCATCATTACACTGAAAGCTCCAACTCCCTCCAGGTCTCACTGATATTAATTTAATCATTTGCATATTGATATATTTTTAGAAAAAATAATAAATTTTCTATTCTTTAACTAATTTTCTCTTAGCACCTCTGTCATTCTAAATGTACAGGAAAACCTGTTAATATTGGAGGATTGAAGTCTCTTCTCATGTTAATGAGATAAAAATAAAACTTATTGTTGTATAAGCCAATTAACCCATTGTAATATTTTTAAAGCAGCAAAACACATCATCATCATCATTTTTAAAAACTTTGTAAGAAGCTATTCAAAAACCATTTAAATTATTTAGAATAGGAAAAACTATCTTCTTTTAGGGTACTTCTAAAATCAATGGGACTTTGGAGTTCACATCCTGTAGCTGCAGCTTTAATAGAAGATGGTGATTATAAATTGGAAGATGGTCAGTTGGTACCTGTAAGTACCAGTTATGAGGAACATGATGCAGAGTGAGTTTATTGGAAATAAAATTTGCTAATATACTGATTTACAACTTATTTCAATTTTACAGGAAAGACAATACTCTGTCACAAGGTGTTGAAGGCACATCACCCGATGAGAATATATTATCCATTCAAACTGCTGAAGTAGACCTTTTGAAACATTTTCCACAGTCAATAAAACTATCGTAAGTCAATACTTCTAATAAATGTTTAAAATAATATCTATAAAAGTTTGGTCGGGCGAGATCCGTTGGAATCTATTAATAATTTACGCACAAGTAGAAATCCTTTAATGTATAAACAGAGCAGTATGTCTCAAGACAAGATCTGGCATTGTTGCCAAGTATCTTAACACATGACGCATGCGTAAAAATAATATTTTAAAACTGAGGTAGTTGGTTTCTAAGCTACGATTATCAGGAGTGATTTATAGGGTATGCATTTTCGTACAAAATTTGTTTAAAGGTGATGACGAAAAAGGTACCCCATCGAAGACCTCAAATTTAAAAGGTGAAAATGGTTGCGAAACATGTAAAAATCATGTTATGCCCACCAGACTAGTAGAAATTAGTTAATTTTTATTTTTTATGAATTTTTGGATTTAACTAAAAGAAATGTTTCTTCTTTTCAAGACACCTGCTTGAAATTTATGGTAAATAATGAACTATTTTTGGGAAAAATTGTCTGACCTACTTTGTTAATTAACTTTTGGCAGACCTTTTGTTACAAATTACTTTTTTTATGAAAGGGCACTTCATGTCACCTTGATTTTTGTTTTAAAACGAAATTTAAGGTGGCCATTCCCTAGAAAGAGACATCCGATAGGGAAATATTTATTATTTTTGCCCATAACTTTTTTTTCTTAGCACGTATATTTAAAAAAAATATAAGAGTACCTAAGTAGAACTATAACAAGACTATTACTATGAATCTATGAATTTTCACTCAATAATTTCAGTGATTTGTAAAATAGCTCGATTTAAAACTACAAAATAGGGAGATTAACACAATTTTAAATTTAAATCGAGCTATTTTGCAAACCACTAAAATTATTGAGTGAAAATTCATAGTAATAGTCTTGTTATGGTTCTACTTAGGTACTCTTATAGTTTTTTAAATATACGTACTAAGAAAAAAAAGTTATAGCTAAAAATAGTAAATATTTCCCTATCAGATGTCTCTTTCTAGGGAATGGCCACCTTAAGATCTCTCCTATCTCTTACAACTTGTCGGGGTGACAATTTTTGAATGCATCAGCATCAATCACTAGCATATCAGCACTCCTCCTTAAAATAAACAACTGAGGTTTAAGATCTTCTGTATGCATAAAAATTTGTTTGACATTGAAAAAATGTCTTTCACCCTGTCAGACCTAATTTTTAAGCGTCGTGACGTTTTTTTTTTTTTTTTAATAAGCTTTTACAATGACCGCATCAAAACAACACCTTAGTTTTTTTTTCCTGTATTTAAGTTTAAGATCTCTTTTATGTGTAAAACTTAATTACAGAAAAAAATAAGGTGGTGTTTTGATGTGGCAATTGTAAAAGCTTACTTTTTTTTAAAAGAACGATGTCGCTTAAAAATTAAGTCTGACATAGTGAAAACATGTTTTCAATGACAGAAAAATTGTTATGTATAGAGGAGATCTTAAACTTCAGTTGTTTTTTTAAAGGAGGTGTTATGAGATGCCAGTGATTGATCCTGATACTTTGATGCTGCACATTCAAAATTCAGTCTGCAAATTATTAACAAAAATTATCAGCCAGATAAGTTGTAATAGATACCACAAAGTGAGTAAAATTCATAAAAAATAACAATTAACAAATTTTTACTAGTCTGACGGGCATAACATGATTTTTACATGTTTTGCAACCATTTTCACCTTTTAAATTTGAGGTGTTCAATGGGTACCTTTTTTGTCATGGGAGCTCGATCTAAAAGTTTCATAGTTCTCTTCAATTACCAACTGGCAGAAGGTAACTTTTCGTCGTCGACTTTGCACGCTACTTCTCTAACTATGGTGATTGAAACTTCCCATAAAAAAATGCAATGTCAAATTACGTCTGATTTTGACAGCAATGCATTCTTATGAAAAGATTCGGTCACCAGTCAGCCACCAGTTGTTATTTTTAATCAACTGATTCGTAAAGTGCAATGCAGGTTTTCACGGCCGTTGTGCAATGAAGTAGTTTCTTCCGGGTTTTGCCGCGATCGTCGAACTTGACTTGACGTTTCGCTGACAGCATGATCAGCGAAACGTCAAGTCAAGTTCGATGACCGCGGCAAAACCCGGAAGAAACTACTTCATTCGTAAAGACTTTACCAAAGGTAAAAATTACAGTCGTTGACATGTAAGGACATTTTTCGACATTAATAATATGATATAAATATTTTATGGTAAGCAGATTTGGAAAACTAAAGATATTTACACATACTTTGTTATGTTTTACTTCCCTCGCATACCGAAGGGAAGTATTGTATTCGAGAAAAAATCACCCTCAGAGATTTTTTCGGATTTTGACATTTCAGAACATGTAGATTACGAAAATATAGGTTTTTCAATTCCGTTTGTCTGTCTGTCGGTCTGTTGGTGCATTAACTAAAAAACTACTTGAAGGAGAACAGTAGCTGATGCGACTGCCACCGAAGAAGTGGTTAGATTTTCACTTGTAATCTCCCAAGTGCTTGAAAAATTTCCTGCAATTAATTCAAGCACACGGGGGATTCGGTAAGAAAATTTCACACGAAAATAAATTAAATAAACTCTAATTTCAACTGACATTAAGATTATTCTAAGACATAACAAGGTATAAAATTAGTAGGCCATGAATGGGGTCTTATTGACAAAGTGACAGAAACGCATTGGAATTAGTAAGTAGTGTTGTTGTGTCAAAAGTTAAAATTATAAGAGTTATTTGAAAATGGAATACCAATATACGTATAATAGATAAATAATATCTTTTCCACCCATTTTAGTTTCAAAAAATTACTGAAAATTGTTTAGGACAACTCTATTTGGATGTTACGGAATAAGTTTTATTCACTAAAATAGGTGGAACATTGTTTTCTTTATATATTTTCATGTTTTATACACATACCATAGCACAGTTTCAGTACAGTATAACTTAACAGAGATGACTTTGAAGGAAAACGTCATTACTTATTTATCATTATTTCATTGACTGTTTAACCAGTTTAAGCTTAATATTTCTTATTGTTGAAGTTATTTTCGAGGTTTTAAAGAATAAAATTATAGAGTATGGAAAAAGAACATAATATATCTCATTTAATATGAAAAATAAAATTCTATTTTTATGTAATAGCAAATGTCAAATATGATGATATGTCAATAATTTGACAGAAAAATTTCCACTTATTAATTTCGTTCAGGGTACCCTGAAGGATGAAAATTTCCGGAAATTTTTTGGGTTGCCGTGGTAACACAAAAACAAACTTCTGATTGGCTAAAAAGGTGACGTGTGAAATTTTCACTAGAAAATATAGTCTGGACCGTCTAAAGGGAATTGATAATGGAAACAATTTTTTTTCACTCAAATTTAAAATCTCCATGTTTTGCAACACTCTAAACCTATTTCAAATTTTTTTTTTTTTTTTAATTTAATATAGAAAAAATTTTGAAATTTTGTAAAATATTGTATAAAATGGATGATTGTAAAAATTTTTGTTTGCTCAAATTTGAAATATCCTCGTTTCATGACATTCCAAACATATTAAAAAAAAAATTGTTTTGAAAATTTTAAAAAAATTCTATTTTTTTCCCACTACATGAAATTTTTTTTTCAATTTTAATATTTCCGTGTTTCATTACATTCTAAACCTATTCAACAAAAAAATGTTTTGAAAATTAAAAAAAAAAAATGAAAATTTTATCCCCTACTACTATAGAGTAGATGATGGAAAAAAGTTATCAGGTTTTCTCTGTAATAATAGGGCTAACTACATTGCGATTATAATTATTATATCTCATTTCTTAATGAATAATTTTTTAGAGTGACTACCCTATATAAGTAAAGAGGGAAGTTCTGTGTAAATACCTTTGCCCATTTTTTTACATAGCTGATTCATTCAGTAGGTAAAACATGAGTTACAAAAAATATAATTTTTTTTAAAATATGAGAAAGAGTAACCAACTATTGACATCCAAATTTTTTTTGTTCTTCAATTCTTTGGGACTTCCTGCCACATGTATTTTTTCTTTTTAAGCGGTGCTGGGGGAATCTATAAAATGCCACAATTAACCAGTATGTTACTGGTAAATAACCTCTACGCCTGTGACTTTTACGTCAAAGGAACAGTTAGAGGTTGCTTTTTTAAATAAGTAAGACAAATAAATTTAAAAACTTGAAATTAAATATTTCGCCGACGTTTCGAAAATCAGATCTGTTTCCTTTTTTTGAAATGTCGGCGAAATATTTAATTTCAAGTTATTTGTGTTATTTATTTAAAAAAAGCAACCTCTAACTGATCCTTTGACGTAAAAGTCACAGACGTAGAGGTTATTTACCAGTAACATGCTGGTAAATTGTGATATTTTGTAGATTCCTCGAGCACCGCTTCAAAAGAAAAAAAATACATGTATGCCCCAAAGAATTGAAAAAGGAAAAAATTAAGATAATGCCACAAATAACATTTAGACAATATTGACATCCTGTTTATTCAAGTACTCCAGTGGTTGGCATGAGACAACTCCAGTGCTTGACAGTAAAACAAATTAATAATTTCAGAAAAACATTTAATAGAAATAACAAATCTTTAAATTTAATTGATGTATTAGGCAAATACATCGATTAAATTCAGTAACAATATAAAATCCTCTAGAATTTATTGCCAGGGAAGGCGAAATTTTCTGAACAATACCGTGAAAGTACCCAAGAATGTCTTCTTTTAGGGAGGACATCGCCAATTAAAGGCATTTGACGTCAGGCATTTTAGCAAATTGATGTCAATAGAGAAATTATGATTCAAGCTGTTGCCTCACATCACGAACTAGTATGTTGCCTCGTGTAGGAGGGGAAACCTGTTTTTTATGCCTCTCGAAGTCTAAGCTCAAGCGAAATGGTTACAAAATTTTCAATTTTTTTACTTCCCTCGCATACGAAGAGAAGTATTGTATTCGAGGAAAAATCACCCTCCGAGATTTCTTCGGATTTTCACGTTTCATGAGATGTAGATTACAAAAATATAGGTTTTTCAATTCCGTCAGTCGGTCTCTCTGCTGGTGCCTTAACTAAAAAACAACTTGACAGGGAACAGTTAAATTTGGTAGGTAGTTGACGCTACTGCCAGTGAAGAAATGGTTAGACTTTCACTGGAAAATACATAGGGTAGACCGTCTAAAGGGAATAGAAAATAAAAAAATTTCTTTCGCTCAAATTTAAAATTTCCACGTTTCATGACATTCTAAACCGATTTTAGATTTGGGTGGAAGAGATTATGTCACGCTAAAATATTTAAAAATCCGCCAGTGGCGTTCATCCTTATGAAGAAAAATGAATCTAATTTTCCAAAAAAATATATTAGGCAAAGTTTTAACTGTAAAACAATCTCATAATCTTATTCGTTGTTATCGAAAACTCACTAACACCGAATTTCAATAAGATAAGTACAGGGCCTTCATTAATGACCGTAGGACACGTGACCGCAAAATGTATGCAACCCACTAAACACTGTTGGCGCGCCTGTTTAACAAAAATCCCTAAATCCAGTGGCGTCGACTTGAAAGTTTACTGTTGGATAAATTTAATTAAACCCAATATTTACGTTTTTGTAACTTTATTCTCATTGCTAAATTGGAACCAGTGTAACATTAATAAACTCTCTTAAATAAATACATATAATTTATTAATCTTATTGAATTTTAAAGATGTAAGTACTCATATTTACAAGTTGGAAATCTAACCTATAATTAGCGGTCGAGTTAGAATCAATATTCAACAATATTGAAAAATGATATGAATTTTAACTGAAAGAGTTTGTTAATGTTACACTGGTTCTAATCTAAAAATGTGAATAAAAACATTAAAAATATGAGAATAAACTAACAAACACGTATAATTTGAGGTTATGGGATATGCTTTTTGTGTTTTTATTTGCAGACTGGTTTCGAAATTTTTAGTTTTTCATGTGATAATCTTCATGTGTCACTAATTTATCTACCGAATTTAGGAAAAGAAGTAACATCATTGGTACAGAAACCGCATGCAATTACCTGACACATTTGTAACCGCTAAAGACATTAATCTTGTTCGTTAGAGTTTAGCAGACAACAAAAGTGATACGATACATTTTCTTAATGGTAGAAACTTCAGTAAATAACTCGAAATGTCTTTTCCAATTGGTGCAAGTATTTGTTTTAAGCAAATATTTTATTATCGATTACTTGCCACTTAGTGAACACAAAATACAACTGGCATACATCCCGGTTACTGGAGGTCCAGCGACAGACCTACAAGCTATGTCACTAGGCGTGACAAAGAAATATGATCTAATTTCTTTGTGGTCAATTAATTACCACTTAATAATTACAAACATACGATTGACTTACGCAGTTAGTAGAGTTCTGAGATATGTTGAATCAGCAAGGGGTCTACTTTTTATGCATGATTAGTAAATATCAAGCTGATTTTTCGTTAAATAATTAATTTTATTTATAAATTAAGTTTGCACCACTAAGAAACATTCTTTTCTTTTTTCTTACTTACCCGAGATCTTTAGGTCTATGGCAGCAATTCCATATATACATGGTTCATCGGATAAATTACGAAAAGTTGGGAAGAGGTTTTCCGTACGAATGGTTTTTCAAACGGGCTCCATGCTAAGATTGGTTTTATCAAAAACCAAACCTTTAAGCCAAAAGTTTTGAGAACGGATGTAGACAATCTTCCGAAACGTTAACTGACTAGCTTTCATATTCATTTTTTTAGTTTATAACATTGTTCTAGTTTATGTATTTTTAGGTGCAAGACATTTTGTGATAAACAAGTACTCAAGAAACAACTTCTATCTGATCCGTTTGGCGGAGGTTTTTTCATTAAAATTTTCAAATATTTTCAGTGGCAAAATACCGAACAGAAAGTAAGAAAATCTGAATATTCCACAAATAAACAATTATAGACAATATAAGAAACATTCTTATATCGCTTTTCTTGTCCGCCGTGCTTTAAGGAATAACCATGTTTCTAGCTGTTACAAATGGTCCGGTAATTGCATGCTGGCTTCTGTACCAAACGATATGTTTTTGACAATAATAAAGTAGAATGGTAGATGCCTTTTATGTCAATGAAAGAAAAAAAAAAACAACGTAAAGAGGGGAATAAGTCTTATGTCGTATGTTTCATAATTCTATTAATATGCAACTTTTTTAAACTTGCCATAGTCTACAAAAGATACAGTAAATTATTTGCAGATTTGTCAACAAATGACTTTCAAGACCTGTATAAATGTCAACAAAAAATTACTCGTAAGAATGAATTTATTATATAGAATTCAGAATAAATTAATAATCTTTAATTCCAGAAACGTCTATAAGTGTATTATTTATCAAGTTATAATATTTAATAAGATTAATCAATACTATGAAATAATAAAACATGTTCAAAAACAATAATAAACTGCATAAAATTACAACTATTGAATCTACGTTAACAACCAATGGGTTTAATATATGAATCACACAACTCGGATAGTAGGTAAAAACAGTTACTTGATAAAAAAATATTTCATGATAATTCTATTGCCTTTTTATAGTGTACGGTACAAAAAGTACTAATTTAGGAGACGATAAACAAATTTTAATACAGATCGATTATGAAAAAATTACAATAATTGTTCAAAATGATGGCCTTGAGCATTTAGACATATATGCACTCTTCGCTTCATATTATCAAATACATTTTTCAACTGGTCAACTGTTATACTGCTAATTTCTCTTTCCACTGCTTGTTGTAGTTCGTCAAGATCATGCAATCGATTTTTAAAAACGTTGCTCTTTAAGTGTCCAAATAAAAAATAATCAAGGGGTGTCAAATCTGGAGAACGTGCAGGCCAAAGTCCCTGGCTGATTAATCTATCATCATAGAATTCCTCTAAAAATTGCATAGTAGCTCTTGCAGTATGGGCAGTAGCACCATCCTGTTGGAAGTAACCAAGTTGCAATTCATCATCATGTAGATGATTCAGAAAGGGTTCCAAAATTAGATTTCGATACCTTTCTCCATTTATGGTCTCTTGAAAAAATATTGGGCCTATTATTCTTCTCCTGGATATTGCGACCCATGCACCTATTTTTAACGGATGTAAACTTGTTTCCACATAACAGTGAGGGTTTTCTGTAGCCCATGTCCGATAATTTTGGCTATTGATATAACCACTTAGGTGGAACCATGCTTCGTCAGTGAAAAAGGTCAAATCCAGCACATCATCATTATTTAAATTTTCGTTAAACCAACGACAGTATCTTTCTCGTTTACCAAAGTCAAGGGGTAGTAGTTCTTGCACAACTGTTACCTTGTAGGGATGTAAATGTAGCTTTTTTAAAGCTTTATGGGCTGTACCAACTGAAAGACCTGAAAAAGTTCAAATTCATTGATTTGTTGTTTGCAGTAGGTCATTTTATAGTCAAAAAGCCAGCGATATTTTTTTCAATGTCAATTGAGCAAAAATAATTTATAATTTTTCCGCTAACTTATTATTTATTAGAGGGTACAACAGCTCATCCCTAAAGCCATCAGCACAAAATAATTGTTAAACTTTTTTAAGCTATTTCTATTTATTAAACGATTAATACAAAAATAAATCATTACATAAGGCAAGATTATGTGTGAGTATGATAGTCAGAGAGCTGCCTATATGTTTTTGCGACAGGTAATGGGACTGTCTGCTGACCATAAAATATAATTGTTGGTAGTGCCCCAAGTCACCTAGTCAAGATTTTCAAATTTCTACGTGGCACCTTACCGGGGTGGTGGGGGGCTTTGAAGTACAGTCGGTTTATGACAGGTCCGGTAACTGTCTGCCGTTTTGATATATCAGTAGATATGATTCTGAACATACCTCCTGCAAAGTCTGACGCTCGCAAGTGGTTGCGATTCAGAGATATGTCCGAAAAACCATCATTTTGGAATTTTGCCGGATACTGTTACATGAATTGAGGCGACAGGTCCCGGTAACTGCTCAAAACCTTGTTAGCTATCGTGGGGCTCATGAGAGGGATGGGAAAATACGTTTGGCAGACACGCAAGTGATTTTGGGCAAGTGTGGCAGCACTTTGAAATACCGAATTTTCACAAAACTGCAACTGTTGTTAAATATTGAAAAATATGTAATAAAAATATCTGCTGTTTTTTTTTTATATACCTAGATGTATTAAAAATAATAAAAATCAAACAGCAGAAATTTGTATTCGTATACAAATTTTTTATGCTAAAAAAAACGAAAAAACATATCTATGGATAACTCATTAATACGATATGTATAGAGCTAGTGTACACTTTTATACACAATAAATATATGCAATGGGGTTGTCGTTTACAGTACATACAAATAATCCCCCGCCCCCAGCCTCAAACGTTGAGCACTCCGTAAATTTGTGCAATAAACTAATTTATTTTCTGGTTTCTTATGGGTTCCTAGAACATTTCAATCCTTTTACGACCTATATAAAAATAAATTTATTTAATGTGGCCTTATTATACAGTACCCTATAAAGAATTTGTATAAAAAATTTACTCACTACCTACGGCCATGACGTCAGATCGCATTACTACATACTGCAGCATAGGCCTCATATCGTTGCCTTCTACGTACAGTGTAACGTCACACACATCTGAACTGTTTTGAATGACCTGTTGAAGTTTAACATTTAATTATTTACTCACATTTAAAGCCTCATATTTTACATATTTAATTTTCTTACATATTTGAATATTTTTATGCAATAAAAAAGATGTGCAAGTTTCGTATTCCTCATCGGCAAACTGTGAAATGCAATCGCCAACTTTAATGTAACAGTGAAAATTCCGAATTGTCCTTACCTATGCTTAAATGACATTGGGAAAATATTGTGAGCTCTTCGACTATTGAGAGAATCCCACTAATTTATTTTTATTCAAACTATGATTTCATGTGTAAAGCAAAAGTTTTAGCTATCAGTAACTTAACGTAGGTAATCAAATTGATAAAGAAGTCAGAGATAAATTACCTGTTTGAGCAGATAACTTTGATACAGACTTTGTTGGGCTTTGATCCATTCTTTCCTGAACGTCATTCATAACCACCTCAGTTAAAATAGTTTTCCTCCCAGTTGGCTTTTCCTTGCAAATGCAGTGTTTTTCTGCAAAACGTTTAAGGACTATTTGCTTACGATGGGCCAATGTGTCATATAGAATATTTGTATTAGGAAATTCTTCCCTAAATTATTGATCAATGCACGATTGAAATGAATATATCCACGATCCATCTGCGTTGCGAGATCCACTTCAAAAATGGGCCATTAAAATAAAGGCATCTTGTTCCGGCGTAAAATCCATTGCAAATTGCACACGTCTGAAACATTAGAAATACACTTAACCTAAAATTGTCAATTATCATTCTCTTTATTATTACTTACCACCAAAAATAGCAAATGTATATTAGGTAGTTCTGAAAAGAACTGATAAATACGCAAATTACAATAGTAAAAATAATTAAAGACACTTGGAAATGAAAAAGGACTGGAAATAACGAAATAAACACTTTCCGTGCGTACGTCTATGCCCTAGAAAGTAACTAGATGTCATGTCGCAGATTAATATTTTAGAGACTGCTCGAGAATTGTCAAATCGGGCGACGCTGCTTGCTACTTAGGCTCCGTAAAGATGCAATGAGCGATCTACGTAGGATTCAACAAATTCATGATAAATCCCTAGAAAACCTGACATAAACATGACAAAGATAAAATTCAAATTAACTGGTCACGTGTCTTACGGTCATTAATGAAGGCTCTGTAGTATACTTTGTGTTCACGTAATAAGAAAATAAAGTCTTTCTTTTAAAGTACAAATTATTAATCTCTCCGTTATATTCAGATGTAATGAATTAAGACAGGCTTTCCATTTAGAATTAACCACGTGATGTCAGTCAGTTTACTTAACAGTACCTAAATAAAAAATAATTGACTTGGAAATTAAATAAAACTTCAATTTTAAACAAATTTAACATACCTAAGGTAATATATAAGATAAACGGGATGAGTCTTGCATCAAGTTTTTGTCGTGCATATGGTGAACACGGAGGATCTGCCATTTATGTAGGAAATGATATTCCATGGAAATCACGCGAGGATATAAACAGCTTGTCAGAAAAACTTCATTTTGAATGTAGTGCTGTTGAATGTCATTTTAGTAATTTAAATTGTATAATTCTCTCTATATATCGTTCTCCAAATGGATCTGTAGATCTATTTTTGTCAAAACTTGACTCAATATTGGAAAACTTGTTCAATGAAAGCAAGGTAGTTATTTTAACAGGAGATTTTAATATAGATTATGCCAGCGAAAGTATAGAGAAGTATAAATTGTCAAGTATAATCGAGTCTTATGGTTTAGCAGTTACAGTTAGGGACTACACAAGAATAACACCAACAAGTAGGAAAATTATCGATTATGTTATCACAAACATATGTCATGAGCACCAAACTGAAGTTTTACAATCTTTAATATCTGATCACAGAGCGCAGTTGTTTACATTTCACGTATCTGCCAAACAAACACAATACATTTATACAAGATCTTATAATGAACTAAATGTAACTAACTTCCTCAGAGAGTTAAATGCCACAGACTGGTCAGCGGTGTATGACGTAGACTCAATAGAAAAAAAAACAACAGAATTTTTACAAATAATGAAAGATACTTTTTCTAAAAATTTCCCTCTAATAAAGCGTAAAATTCGACAGCCGCGTAAATCGGACTGGTTTAATGCCGAGTTGCGCAGTCTGCGGGATCAACTAAAACTCTTAGAAAATATTATCAATGTCAATCCTGACTATAAACCAGCATATGTTTATATGAAAAATATTTACTGCCAAAAATTAAAAACTGCTAAAAGTGAATACTATGGGAATATTATTAACACAGCCAATAACAAATCAAAATGCATGTGGAATTTAGTAAATGCAACTATTGGTAATTATACATCCAGTAAATTACCAATAGGAGATCCACTTACTTTATCAAATCATTTCAATTCATTCTTCATCGAAACTATTCCCAATCTACTAACAAAATTAGATGAACATCACATCAGTACAGACTACAACAATTTAGTAAATACTACCAAAGAATCTCTGTTTTTATACCCTACATCGGTCGAGGAAATATGTGATATAGTGAAAAAGTTTAAACCAAAAACTTCTAGTGGATTTGATGATATTTCACCAAATTTGTTAAAGAAATGCATAACTGCTATAGCAGCACCACTTGAAAATATCTTCAATGCGTCATTTAGTCAAGGCATATTTCCAGACGCCCTGAAATTAGCAATTGTGTTACCACTTCATAAAAAGGGAGATATTAATAATCTAGGAAACTACCGTCCTGTGAGTTTGCTATCTGTTTTTTCTAAAATTTTAGAAACACTAATGTATAACAGATTATACAAGTTTTTAAATGTCACTAACTTTTTCAATAATTTTCAACACGGATTCGTAAAGGATAAATCGACAACAACAGCTCTTTTTAATTTTGTCAGTGAAATATTCAATGCCTTGGATGATCAAGAGATTGCCTGCGGGCTGTTTCTGGACTTATCCAAGGCATTTGATACATTAAATCATAATCACTTGCTTCATAAACTGGAGAAATCCGGAGTTCGAGGAACCAGTCTTCAATGGTTCAGCTCATACTTGCGAGATAGAAGGCAGAAAACGTCAATAACCGTTAATGGGGCCAGGCATGAATCTGATATCTTAAGTATTAATTATGGAGTTCCTCAGGGAAGCGTTCTAGGACCGCTCCTTTTTGTAATTTTTGTAAATGATCTCATCAATGTTGCAGAACCAAATATCAAATTAACAATAATTAATTATGCAGACGATACAAACCTTTTAATAAAGGGTCATACACTTGAGGAAGTTACGAACGCTCTCTCTCGACTGTGGCAAAATGTAAAAGATTGGTTTTATACCAATGAACTTATACTAAATGAAGCTAAATCAAGTTGTGTGATATTTAAAACAGATCGTTCATTATTAAAAGTACCAGAATTGCTAACTGACAAGGTACCAATTTCAAACATCAATTCTACTAAATTGTTAGGTATAAATTTAGACAATAATATTAAATGGTTCCTACATATTGATGAAATCGTGAAAAAACTTAACAAAACATGCTTTGCACTTAGAGTTCTATCACGTTTATTTGACACGCCGACTCTTAAAACGGTATACTACGCAAATTTTTATTCCATCGCTAAGTATGCAATTGAGATATGGGGTGGTTCTTCGGACCTCCACAAAGTATTTAAAGCTCAAAAAAGGGCAGTTAGAATAATGTACAAATTAAAATTTTATGAATCGTGCCGAGGACACTTTAGGGAAAACAAAATGCTCACAATACCAGGACTATATGTATACTCCTGCTTACTATATTTAAAAAATCATCAGGCTGATTTCAAAACATTGAATCTAAATCATATTTATGATACTCGGCACAAAAGCAATTATGCATTTCCGATGCACCATTTAACTCTAACTGAGAAAGGACCATTCTATTCCGCAATCAAATTCTTTAATGTACTGCCTGATTTTCTCAAAAACAAAATTCTTCAAAAGGATTTCAGAGGACAAGTTTTCCAATATGTCTGTGATATAGAACCATATTCAATCCAAGAATTTCTTGATTTTTAATAATTGTAATTATTTTTAAGTTTTATCTTTATAACTGTTAGTGTAGAATTTTATCTTTTTATCTCTACAATTTGTAAGTGTCATGTGTCTAGTTTATATTGCTTACCCCTTTGACCTGTTTTATACATATTTTTTCTGTAATAATATGTCAAATGAAACTAAATAAAAACTGAACTGAACTGAACTGAACTAATAAGCACCATAAGTGCAACTTTAACGAGATTTGATCGATATCCAATTTCTTATATTTTCTAAAATCATACTGATAATAGCAAAGCACATTTTCACTGGGGTTAAATTTCATGACAATTATTGAGCAAAGTGCGATTTATTTAATAATAATAGTAATAATAATAGACGACTTTATTTACAATAATATTTTACATAAGAGAGTGAAAGCACATGCAAAACAATTTTTTACCAGTTTATCTATGTAAGTGTTATTATTTATTGAATTTTTCCTGAATTCAATTAATTTAAAATTGAACTTTTTTTGTTTCCAAGTCAATTAGGGCTGCCTCCTTGGCTGTGATATGGGAGTCTTGAAAAGTGAGGCATATTGTAGACTAGATGGAAAACATTTTTTTTTGCTCAGATTTAAAATTTCCATGTTTCATGAGATTCTAAACCTATTTCAATAAAATGGTATTTGACAATTTTTTAACCACTACTACCACTCCACTACGTGGATATACAACCAATAATGTGACAGATGGCATATAGTTAACACAATTGACAAAATTGACACTTATTATGGTTTTATTGAAAAATATACAGGGTGGTCATCCTAAGAAATAATTCAACCATTGCGAAAATTTGTAAAGGTATTTCGCAAGTCCCATATTTGGTACATATTATTTAATATTGAATTTTTGCTGCCGAATGACCTCTTCGCTTTCACCCAACCACCCACGGTCGCTCCGGATGGACACATGCCTCGAGGTCTCCCCATTGCCCATCTACTGACATAAGTGTCCTCATGATACCAAAGCTATGTTATTAGTGTATTAACTTAATTTAATATATCTATAATAAAAAAAAGTCAAGATGAGATCAGCAAGGCTGCCAAGTTGCCGGATCTCAATTTGGTTAGATATATCACACATATACATAAGGTATTGCCCGCCCCTACATACAATTCTTCAAACTTAAGGTGTATAAGTTCAAAGAAAAATGAGAAAAATAAGATCCGATCAAAAATTTAACATCGGCCTACGCAGATTCTCTTATGTCATAAAAACTCTATATACACGTCGAAAAAGACAAGTTCCGAAAATGGATCTCGCTTTCTAAAAATGATCTTATCTTGACCGTTTATAAATCAAAAAAACTTTTGACGTTGACTAAAATGATAAAAAATTTTATTCTCTTTATTTTTGGCACCGCATTTTATTTTTTGATTAAAAAACAAAAAGAAAATGTCTCTTGAAATTTTATAGTAATTTTTATTGTGAAAACTATTGGACAAATAATTTTCAAACTTTGCAGATATATTTATTATACAACAAAACAACTACATTCAAATTTGTATGTGATTATAATGAAAATTGTGGCTTTGGTGCCCCTTGAAGTGAGATGCCTCCCAAAATTTCTCGGATGCTTGCTGACACAATTCCTTCTCTCCAGATCATCTAAAACAAAAAATCAAATTTCTTTTTACTTCTTGTGAATATAGGTATGGCATGAACTACAGAGAATTTCTTTTTTCAAAAAATGAGGACACTGCAACATGAAAAGAATATATACTTTTTTCTCTTAAAATGTCGTCACATTTTTTATGATAAAAAAAAAGTTTTGCATGTATTTTATTTTCCGTAGTTTATGAGAAAGATAGTTGTGTTCTCAATATATGTGCAAAATTTCAGGGTAATCGGCTTAATAGTTAATATTTAAGAGAAAAAAGTAATTTTTATTTCATACTGTGCCCTCATTTTTTGAAAAAAGAAATTCTACGTAGTTCATGTCGTACCTATATTCACAAGAAGTAAAATGAAATTTGTTTTTTTTTTCTAGATAATCTGAAGAGAAGGAATTGTGTCAGCCAGCAATCGAGAAATTTTGGGAGGCTTTTCTCATTTCAAGGGGCACCAAAGCCACAATTTTCACATGTAATCTCCCAAGTGGTAGAATTATTACCAGAAATTTTTTGAGTATATGAATTTTCTTAAAGAGTTCATATATGAGAAGAATTTCCTGCAATTAATTCATGCACTCGGGAAATTCGGTAAGAAAATTTCACACCTAAATATGTATTTTTATGTAAAATCAAATGTCAATAATTTGACAGAAAAATGTCCACTTAACTTCGCTAAGGGAGGATAAATATTCCTGGAAATTTTTTGAGTTGCTATGGTAACGAAACTAAGAATAAACTTCTCATTGGCTAAAAAAGTGACATGTGAAATTTTCACTTGTAATCCCTCAAGTGCTTGAATTATTGCCGTAAATTTTTTGAGTATATCAATTTTTTGAAGCACGATGCAGCGACGAGGGTAAAGACCCCGCACTTTATTTATCCAAAGTGGCTTTCAGCCAAATTTAAACAAATTTTAATGTGTTATTTTTTAAACCCTTACAAACAAAAATCTCCATGGGCACAAAGCTCTAACTATATTTCCGTAATTTCTACAATCTCTGAAAGTCGTAAGATCTATGATTTTTGGAATTGACATACTACGAAAGATTTTCATTGTAACTATGAAACAAAGTATATTATATGAATGAACTTCCTTGTATAAGTATAGAGAGAGAGAGATATTTATTCATGTGAGACAAAGAATTGTGTACACTCGTCAATATTTAGTACATAGTACATAGATTTACTCTGATTTATATAAAAACAATTAAGAAAGAACTACGATAAAACAAATGGCAAAGTTATTTCATTAATAAAATTTAAGCTAAAATTTAAGACCTTAAAAAACAAAAAAACACTGAAACATTACAATACACACTTATTACATCCTAAGCTAAAAACTTTTCTTTTTTTTTTTTTTATTTAAAATGATTATAAAATTCATGAAATTTGTAGAACACATGTTCCCTCAGAAAACATTTGACTTGTTTTTTAAATTGATATTCCGCTAGATCCTTCCATTCATGGGGTAGTAAGTTGTAAAATTTTACAGAGAGATATCTAAAGGAGGAAATGTTCTTTGATACTCTAAAATATGGATCAATAAAAGGTTTGTGTCTCGTGTCATATTTATTTACAATTTGGTAGTGAGTAATATTTTTTTTAGCATAGCACACACATTCGTAAATATACTGATTCGTACATGTCAAAACTCCTAAGCTTTTAAATAAAGGTATAGACTTACAGAAATACATACACAGTAAATTATTGATAAAGAAATATCGCAAACGAAATAAAACATTTGTTACCATAAGCTAAGTAGTTATTAAATATCGTTTCGGCAGTTGTGCACTAGCACTAGGCAGACTGAGGAGCCGGTGTATATGCCAGGGTATATTTAATACCTCGGGCGAGCGGGCTCCGTCCAATTATTGTGTGAATGTGTGCACTCTCATGCATATATACGTATCTGCATATTGCGTAGGTATTTCTGTAAGTCTATACTTGTTAATACAAAAAAGTTCGTTAATATGTTATACTTCATTTCGTAATTATAATAAAAATCTTTCGTAGTATGTTAACTCCAACAATCACAGATTTTGCGACTTCCAGGGGTTGTACAAGTCACGACATATAGTTAGAGCTTTGTGCCCATGGAGACTTTTTTGTTTGCAAGGGTTCAAAGAATAACATACTAAATTTTTTTTTTAAATTGGCCAAAGCCACTTTCCATAAGAAAAGTGCGGAGTCCTTTTTAAAAAAATTCATGTGCGAGAAATATTTCCGGTAATTAATTTATGCATGCGGGGGATTCGGTACGAAAATTTCACACCTAATATGTATATTTATGTATAAAAAAATGTCAACAATGATCATATGTTAATAATTTCATAGAAACATTTCCACTCATTGATTTTGCTCAGGGAGGATAAAATATTTCCAGAAATTTTTTGGTTTGCTATGATAACGAAATAAAAAACAAACTACTGATTGGCTTATTTTTGTTATATGTTAACGACTTGACTGAAATTGACATTAATGGTAAGTTTACCTTATTTGCTGATGACACCACAATATTGTGGCATAGTAAAGATGAGAATACCCTCTGGGAGCAAATGTGTTCCGATGTAAATAAAGTCAAAGATTGGTTTAACTCTAACTTGCTTTCTCTTAATGTCAACAAAACAAATATAATGACCTTCCGTTGTAATCTAATAGATATCCCACTCGGTAACCATATACTTGAAAATAAGTCGTGCTCAAAATTTCTTGGTTTAAATATCGGCTGCAACTTAAAGTTTAAAGATCATGTTATTAACCTCAGTAATAAGCTAGCATCCGGTTGCTATGCAATTAGAGTCATTTCAAATGAGTTGGGCTTCATGACTGCGAAAACCGCATACTTTGCACTAATTGAATCACATTTGAGATACGGTATTTCGTTCTGGGGTGTAAGCAGTAATTATTTGATAAATAGGATTCTTGTAATTCAAAAGCGTGCTGTTCGTTATTTGTGTAAAGCAAGAATTCATGATTCATGCAAACCACTTTTTTTGGGACGTGGAATCCTTACAGTTATTTCCATTGTCATTCTGGAAACGGTATGTTTAATTCATAAACATAAAAGTAATATAAGTGATAATTCTCCCCGTTATATTACTCGTCAAAACAATAATCTTACTATGCCAATTCCGAGTTCCTCCCTGGTCAAAGACTCTATTATTTACAATGGTTATAAGATGTATAATCACCTACCCAATGATGTTAAAGATATTAATTCGTATATTCATTTCAGGAAGGCAGTAAAAAGTAAACTTGTTGTAAAGCCTTATTATAATTTAAGAGAATTTTTTGAGGACACACTGTAATATGTTCAAAAGTGCACATTAATTTTGGTCTGTAAATTGTTGCTATTTGACTAGTTTTTGTATTGTTTTTTTTATTGTTTTTACTCTTTCACATTTATATTTTTTACGTAGTTTATTTATATTTCTCTATTTTATATATCTGTTTATACAGCACTTTGTCAACAAGAAATGTTCTTCTGGACAATAAAGTATATTTGATTTGATTTGATTTGATTGATAAGAAAGTGACATCTGAAGTTTTCATTTGTAATCTGCCTAGTGCTTGAATTATTTCCAGAAATTTTTTCGAGGTCCGAATTTTCTTTAAAAATTTGTGAGCGAGAAAGAATTTTCGGATTTTCAATTCAAGAGCGAAGGAGATTCGGTAAGAAAATTGTAGATCAAAATTACTTGACAAAAAAGAACTTTAGAAATGTTTGCAAAATCTTTTAGGCTGGTGCCTGTGTTGCATCTGATGCATAAATAAAATGGCCTTGACTGGCATTTTGATGTATTTCACTGACAGAAAATTTTGTTATTAATTGACGTTTATTTATTTTCCCCGGGTTCTTGTAAAATAAGGTGTAAATAATTGTCTAAAATAAATATATTATAGTTATATTGAAGAATTTTTTCTTACCACAGAAAAGGGAAAAGTAGATAAAAATATATTATAAAAGAAATGGTATACGGTTTTGATTGTAGATAAATTTTTTCGTTTTTATATAGTTATGTAGTGTAAAAAATATATTGATTGTTTATATTTTTCATACTGTTCTATTTGTATAAAATCAGAGCACATTAAAGCCTATTATAAAAATGTAAAGTTTATGACATATTTAGTGGAAGAATCTGGATTAAATCCTGAGCAAGAAAATCTATTTCAGGAGATTACTTTCTACATTCTTCATGAAGTAGTGCCTTGTTTTGACCACAAATCTGGTGTCTAAAAGAATAAATTGGTGTGGTAGTATTAAATAATATTTTATGAAACACAGACATATAGTGAAAAAAATCAACGGCTCTGTGCTTTATTTGCCACTGAGGAAAAGTGGAATTTTTAAAGCATTTGGAATTAGTTAATAATGTTGTAAAGAAACATAGTAAACCAGAATTGTACTAATTTAATTTAAAATAAATATAAAAACATTTTTCATAATATAAATGCTATTGTCTAATCATTGCTGTCAAACTAGGGAAATTTCGACTTATTAATCACATAGGTAGGTGCTCATATGGGTAAATAAGATTTCTAAAAAAATTTGGTGGTTGCCATAGCAACAATAAAAATAAATAAAATTTTCATTATAGTCACATAAAAGTTTGAATGTCGTGTTTGCTGGGCGATATGTGGCCAAAATTGCGGAAGTTACAGCAGTTTTAATTTGATTTTCGTTTTCCCCTTCCCTACCCCTCCTAATCGACCTAACGACTTGAAATTTGGTCACAAAACTTCGGATTCGCCTATCTACAGGGGAAAAGTATAGCAAGTTGCTAAGTCGCTTTCTTCCCCGCAAAAAACTCGAAAACGACTCTCGGTACGTTCCCGCCGCAGCGAAAAATCCGTGCACAAAACCGGACCTTCAAATTGCAATATCTCGAGAATCGTTGGACCAACTTCGACGAATCAAAATTCAGTTTACGTGCATTTGTGAACCTTTTATTTCTACCCCATACAATTTTTCGATACGTATCAAACTAAGCGAGTTATGTCTGAAAAACTGATTTTCCGTATCTTTATGTGTAAATGTCCCCCCCTCCGCCATCCGTGAGTCGCCCACACCAGTCATCACAAGTTTCGGGAGGTCCGACTTTATAATGTCACAAAAAAAAAAGTTACAAAAAAACTCACTTTGAAATCCAGATCGACCCCACTATGTGGCTAGTTTATATTTTTCATTGCTTATCTTTTTTTTTCTAATCTGTTTTATACATAAATATAATAAAAGTACTTATTAATTGCATTGATATACAGTGTAATACTATACAATCAAAAGGCCATCGACCTAGGCCCTTCAGCAATATCATATGTAACATTTTGTACAGAAAATATGGAGGGAAACAAAAGGTTGATTACAAAGATAAATTGTAAAAAAAACAACTCTAATATGAGGCATAGTGCTTCAGCACTCCTGAGACATCAATAGCATCTGGTCAAAAATTGGTCTTTCCGAATATGTGAATCTAGATGTATTATTGTTTTGAACAATTATGAGAGATTGCATCACTTGAATATTGTGGCTTCTCTGTGCAAATTTTTCGTTAAGAAGTTGTATTCTATCCTCGATAGGAAGTGTTTGCACCAAATCATACAAAAGTGCATCAAGAGAGTTGTGTAGAGGATTGTGGGGGTGCCGACTCCTTGTAATTTTCCTTAGTGCAGTTGTTTCAGCAGTTTTGAATTTTTTTTTAGCTGGATTTCTGCTGTTCATGTATAACGTATGTCCATATTCTAGAATAGATCTACAAATAGTTTTGTATATTTTGGCAGTTGCTGTGGTTTTAATTTCCTTATTTTTTAACGTTAATATTCTAAAATGTTTTGCTCCGGATATGCATTTTTTCTTTGCCATTTTAGATTGCATGTTGAAGTTTAATTTATTGTCTAAATATAAGCCCCCAAATATTTGACATTGGTTACTGGATGAATTTGTTGATTACTTATTACGATGAAGGAGAATTATTGGATAATGTGTGATTGAATAAAATGATTTGCGATTTCAGCGGGATTGATTTACAGTATACATATTGTTATGTGCTTGCGTCCCCTAGGGGTTGGAGACTGAGGGCTTATGAATAGCCGAAATTAAGTAGCAATGGTTAAGCAACTAAGCGACACTGGCAGTAATATGCTCTCTAGAATTTTATAGAAGAACATCGAGATTTCTATGTTATTCTAGATTGCCGCGGAATGTTCTAGACTTAGTCTACATGGCTCTAGAGGCATTTTTAGAGTATATGAGCTAATTTAAATAAGCGGAAAAGGGAAGTTTCCTGCGAAGAATTGGATTGATATGGTACAAAAAGTTGTTAAATATTCATTGTAGTTATTATACAAATGATGGTGAATAGATTGTCTTATACCTTTGTAACAGTATTGAGTGCGATAGATACATTTATATTTCATCTAAACACTTAATAGAGATCATGGGCAAAAACAAGAAGGGCAAGGACAAAAAGCGTGAGATCCTTATTGACGATAAGAACGTCAGGAAAAAACGACAAAATTCACCAGCGATATCGGAGTCCTGCGAAAGCCAAAGCGATACCACACACACACACACTACAGCCAAACAGTCAGGTACACATTAATACACATACATTATCAGATCAGAAAATTAACATCAATATAGAGTTAACTTTATAAACACAATAACAACATCAATCACAACCAACACGTACACCGCAACAAATGCCCTTACTAGTACAGCTATCGTGTACTCTACCCCATATGACTCACCACAAGCCATATGTTCTAGCATAATACGGGATACAAATTTTGAAATACAAACAGATAACTCTGACGAAAGTGATGCCCCATTTGTATATTCTGAACCACGAATTCAAACTCAACCCGAATCTAAAGTATTAGTTAATCCTAATAAAAAACGTAAAAAATTATCAACAGGATAAAATTTACAAGAGATCCTTGAAGTTATTATGACAGACCCTGAACAATCAGATAGATAACACCCCAAGACCTTCATCATCAGGAATGAACATTTTTCCCAATGTAACATCTACACAAAACTCCAATTCAAGAAGCATACTTTCAAACAACACCATACAATCAAGAAAAGACACCCCAAACAACTCGTAGGCATCATCCCATCCCTTATCCCCTCCCATGCACATATATAATAAGAATCATAGGAGACAGACAACACAATAAATTCTGCAATTAAACTCTCGCCAACATATAGATATAATAACAATTTGCTTATATGCTATCCAAAAGGTCCACATGACCATAATAAAATCTTAAGTATATTAAAAACCCATGATATTGAATACTATTCTTATAATGTTAATTCTATGAGACTGGTCAAAGTAGTTGTAAAGTACATTCCGAGAGATACCACAAATGAGGAAATTACAGAAAAATTAAATTATAGAGGTGATCCTTGCACGATTAATGTTATCAACAAAAGATGGTAAAAAAAAACCCTCCAATATACTACTTATTACAATTCCAAGACAATCATTAGATAAATATCACCAAATGAATAATCTTTGTCACTATAGGGTAAAAGTTACCAACTATAATCAATTAGATATACCCCGATGCCTCAGATGCCAACACTTTGAATACTCATCTGTAGTGTGCAACCGCATCCCACGATGCGTGAGATGTGGTGCTACACACAGGAATGAACCCTGCACCGCAGACGCATGCAAATGCGCGAACTGTGGAGTTGAACATTCTGTGAACTATAATAATAATATATAATAATAATAATCTCTGCCACAGAACCTTTGAAGAGCCAGATGAAGTGCGCCCGGCAATCAGTTCGGAGGAAGTTCAACAAGCTCTTGTTGGTACTAAGAACTTCGCTGCTCCGGGTCCAGACGGCATAAACAACTGGTGGTGGAAAAAATTCCCTTCCACCCACCGTCGTCTGGCTCAAGTTTTCAACTCGTGGTTGAACGAGAGGTAGTAGATTCCGGACTGGTTTGTTGAGGGACGTACCGTGCTAATCCCCAAGAAGGAAGATTTGTCCAATCCAAGGAATTATAGGCCAATCACCTGTCTGAACTCCTGCTACAAGATATTTACACGTATCTTGTATGCTAGGACACTAAGGCAGGTTGATCCGGTCTTCCAGCAGATTTACGAGCAGCGTGGCGCCAAGAAGGTCATGGCAGGTTGCAAAGACAGCCTGCTGATAAACCGCTGTATTACACAGGAACCTGTGCAGTACAAGCGGAACCTATCTATGGCCTGGATTGACTATCGTAAGGCATTTGACACTACATTGCACGAACTACTGGTGCATTTGCTCAAATGTCTTGCAGTAGCAGAGCCACTAGTGAGATGCATAGAACTACTACTGCCGCTCTGGAGGACTCGCTTCACCATAACATCTGGTGCACAGCAGGTTACAACAGAGCGGGTGGTATTCAGAAGAGGAGTTTTCCAGGGAGACTCTCTGAGTCCCCTCCTCTTTTGCATCTCACTGCTGCCGTTATCTGTTGAACTCCGCCAAACTCGCGGTACCATTGCGGACCACCCAGCAACTGGAGGCATAAGGTCACTCATTCTATATGGATGACCTCAAACTGTATGCCTCCGGAGAGCACGAACTTCAGAATGCTCTAAGGGTGGTCGAGGAGTACACGCGGGCCATTGGCATGGAGTTCGGGTTGGACAAGTGTGCGGTCGTCCATCTCAAGAGAGGACGATGCGGGGACTTTGCTGAAGCAGACAGAAGCATCCTAAGACATCTGGATGCCGGAGAGACCTACACATGTCTGGGTGTGCAACAACATTATATCCAGGATGTGCAGCAAGTTAAAGAATCTCTCCACGGCAAGTACAGACGCCTACTCTGAAAGATTTGGTCATCAGAACTTTCGGGGAAGAACAAGGTGTCTGCGACTAATATGCTTGCCGTTCCTGTCCTGCTCTACTCCTTTGGGGTAGTCAAATGGACTGTAGATGAGCTGCGCCAATTAGATAGAAGTACCTGCAAGATGATGAATATCAATAGGAGTATTCATCCTAGATCGTCCGTTCCTCATGTGTACCTCCCACGTCAACGGGGGGGGCCGAGGACTCTTGGGTCTGGAGTGTCTGCATGGCAGAGTAGCACTAAGTATGGCATGCAACATCCTAAGGAGCTCAGACCCGCTTCTGCAATTAGTGAGAGATCACGAAAATGCAGGGGTAGGTGCAGGCGGCAAAACGAGCCGCAGATGAACTTTTGGTCTCGTATTCGACAACAGACGAGGAGGCCGGCGCGGTGCTGACCCAGAGTCAGTCACTGAACTGCATCCACCTCGCCTGAAGGCCGAACAGGAATATCTGTTTAGGCAGCATGTCGATAAACCCATGCACGGGGTGTTCTATAAGAAACTAGGAACACTGGGTTTATCGACTAAGCTGACATTCGCCTTTTTAAGGTCAGCTGGGCTAAAGTCGGAGACCGAGGGATTCATTGTGGCCTGCCAAGATGGTGTGTGTAATCAACACTTTGGTTTACCGAAGCCGCGTAATGGGCGTAGAGGTTCCTGATATTAACTGCAGGACCTGTCGTCAGGCGCCGGAATCGCTCATGCATTTACTATCTGCATGCCCGGTATATGCAATTTCGGCCTACATCCATCGCCATAACGCGGCGTTACGGGTGCTGCATTACCATCTACGGCACTCGTACGGAGTAGACCAGACACCAGTGCTGCCTTATGGCCCCGGAGACATTGATTCCATTGTCGAGAACGAGAGGTGCCGAATTTACTGGAACTTCTCGTTTCCGACAATCAGGCTAATTCAAGCCAAAAAGCCTGATATAGTCCTCCTCGACCATCAAAACAAGGTGATGTTTGTGATCGAGTTCTCAGCACCTGCTGAGCCAAACATCGCTTTGAAAGAGGAGGAAAAACGGACCAAATATCGTGATCTCCGGTATGAGCTCCAAGTGCTGTGCCCAGGCTACTCGGTCAAGATGGTCGTTCTAATAATCGGTGTACTCGGAGGTATGAAGCCTACGCTGCTCTTGGAACTGAAGACCATACCGGCCTGTTGGAAATCAGCCGAATGACTGGCAGGCCAAATGCAGAAAGCGGTCATCTTGGGGTCCCTTCGCCTACTTAGGGCACACGAATCTGGAAGGTACAGTCACTAACCCCACAGGTCGTGGGGAGTGGCTGTTATTATCGCCGGCGCGGCTACCGTGTGGTATCGGTCGGAGAGCACGGAAGCCCTGTTCGGCAACTGTGAAACCGGAAAAAAAATGATAATGAGCCCTGCACTATTATTAAGAAGCTAAATTTAAGGAAATAATAGTGATGATAATAATAATTACTTTGATGTCGTAAGATCTTATAAACAATATTGACAACGTCAATTAACTAATTGTAGTTATACATATAGGAAATAAGATAAAAAACAATAGTGAATCAATCACACAAGGAATTTGAAGACAAAGTACACAACTTAAAATATATTTAAATTTTATTTAATTTTTTTAATTTAGAAATACACCACCTAACAGTACAAGTACCAATTACAGGATGGGAGATTACAAATAATATACTACATATAGGAAAAATACAATTACATAACAGTAAAATCATAAACATAAAATGATAGCATTACATTACGTATAAGACATTACAGTTTCAAATTTTTTATTGTTTTTAATTGTGCATGAAAAACAAATCTGTCCTGCAGGTGATTGTAGGTGTTACAAATAAAATGGAGGGGGGATAATTTTAAAAGATTAGTTCGAGACGTGGAGAGATAGTAGATAATGGTGTGCCTAGAATTAACATGTGGTACAGAAAACGTTAGTTCTTCTAAAGGCGGCGGATAATTTAGCATATTATTAATAATTTTGTATAAAAAAAGCAGAGCTTGTTTATCTCTACGGAGTTCAAGACTGTCCATATCAAACCTAGTAAGAAGTTCTTGTTGCGGGAGCCCTACTGCAGGGTAAACTCCGTCAATTTGGTATAACATATATTTTAGGAATAGCCTTAGGATATGTTCCAGAGAGTCTATATGGATTATATACCCAGGATTCCAAATTAGCGAATCATATTCCAATTTTGATCTTACGAAGGTATTAAAAAGCAACAAGAATACATCAACATCTGTAAAATCTTTAGAATTCCTAAGAATAAAACCCAGGTTTTTATACGAGGACTGCACAATTTCTTCAATATGCTTGTTAAATACCAGTTTGTTATCGTAGGTGACGCCAAGGTCTTTGATAGAATAGAATAGAATAGAAAAATATTTATTGTGTTAAATATAAGTGTACACATAGATACAATATTCTACACAAAAGGTGACGTTCGTATCAACGTTGTTCCACGCCACCAAACAAAGAAACAAAAAGAAAAACTTACTTCTAACCATCACATATAACTCAAGTAGCCCTAAAATTACATTATCTAAACAATCATATTTTGTACCTGCAATAAGTATTCTTTATAATTTTTTTTAAATGTACCAACAGATACACCCTCAATCATTTTATAATATACATCATTTTTTAATAACTCAACAGATAAATATGCAAAGCAACACTGAAATCTTGCTGATTTATGTTTGTATATATTAAATTTGTTTAATTCCCTAAGATTGATATTATGCATCTCTTGTCTTGGTTTCAGGTACTCTTTTAGATATTCTGGTTTTCCTCTGGTATAAATTTTCATTAACAAACTGCCAAAAAATAATTTGTAACGATAATCTATTTTTAAGTACAAATGTTCTTTATATATCGGAGTGACATGATCATATTTCCTTATTGAATGAACAAAACGCAAACATGTGTTTTGAGCTAACTGTAGCTTGTTTTTAAATTCCATTGTCAGAAAACTATAGTATACAGTTAAACAGTAATCAATCTGGGGATACAAAATTGATTCGACAATTCTGTGTTTTACTTTTTCATGCAGCATATATTTAAATTTATGTAGTGCCTTTAATTTCATGTATAATATACACAACTTACTTGTCACATGCCTTTGAAAATTTAAACTATCGTCAAATATTACTCCTAGGTTTTTCGCATACTCTTTTTGTGGAATCTCTATATTGTTAATATGCACTGTAGTGAAGTTAAACTTCATAACTTTATTTTTAACATTTGCAGAACCTATTAGTAAGAAGCAACTTTTACTAGCATTCATTTTAAGACCATTCTCAAAAGACCAATTGTTTATCCTCTCTAGATCAGAATTTACATCATTGAGGGCAATGTTTACCTGTGATGGTTCAAACGTTTTTAATAATTGAGTATCATCTGCATACATATAAGTGTTACAGTTATATATTATTGATGGTAAATCAGATGTGAAAATGTTAAACAAAATTGGCCCTAATATGCTGCCCTGTGGAACACCTTGTTTCACTGCAATAGGATCTGACTTAATTCCATCTATTTCAACGCACTGCAATCTATTTAATAAATAGTTACTAAACCACACACAGACATTATCAGAAAAGTTATAAAATCTCATTTTAGCAAGTAGTAGATCGTGGTTTATCAAGTCAAAAGCTTTGCTGTAGTCCAATAGCACCAAGCATGTTGCTTTTGACTCGTCTATTCCACATGTAATATCTGTTGCCACTCTAGTCAGTGCAGTACCGGTACTGAAATTAGATCGAAAACCAGACTGAACATCTGGTAATATGTTATTACTATTTATAAAGTCGATCATCATATTACAAACAATCTTTTCGAACATTTTTGCTAGAATGGGAAGAATATTTATTGGTCTCAGTTCATTAAATGAAGTTACATTTGGTACTTTTGGCAGTGGTCTTATAATGGAGGTTTTCCAAATAGTTGGAAATTCTCCATTCTGTAATGATTTATTGAACAAATTTTTAAGAAAATCTGAGATGCATGGCAAACTCAAATCCAACATATTGTATCCGATGTCATCAATGCCCATACACTTTGATTTTATTTGTTTAAATGCTTTATATATGTCAGCTTCTGTTACCTGATTAAATGTAAATTTGGTTTCTCTGTTTGAGTGAGTGCCGTTTTGATAGAATGATATAGTCTCTTCACTTACTGGTGTTTCTAGGTGGCTTGAGTTTGCAAACGTTTTATTTAGTTCATTAGGGTTTTTTAGGTGCTCTGGGATATCAGCCACCACACTTGTAGTGACACCCCATTGTTTAAATTTCGACCACAACTTTTTTGAATTTTTTTCTATCTTGTTAATTTCAAAATTAAAGTAAGCAATTTTCTCACTCCTTATTGCAAATGATAAATAATTCTTTTCTTATATTTGTTATATGCTTTATCTTTTAATTTAATAATCTCTTTTATTGTTTCAGTTATGTAAAGTCGATGGGGACGTGTAGGTTGAATATATTTTAAAGAGGCATGTACGTTAAAAATATCTAATAGCAAATTATTGAATATCTCAATTTTTTTATTTATATCAGCCTCTTCGGATAATCTGTACCAATCAACAAGCTCCATATCTACTTTAAATTGATCCAAACTAAAATTTTTAAAGTCTCTATAAATAAAGATTTTAATTGGAGGTTTAATAACATACAGTTGAATCACACAATAAGTCAACCTATGATCAGTCATATTATACATTTCCACTGTTCCCGTTTCTAAAACACCCAATTTTGTATCCACAAAAATAAGATCGATAAGACTATTACTTGTTCTAGATACTCGTGTGGGTTCATTAATTACTTGCGTCAATTTGAAAGTAGCGGTAATGTCATTTAAAAACGTTCTGTCTTTGTTTTGAATAAGAAAATCTATATTTAAATCTCCTAATAAGACAGTGTAATCAAACTGATAAATTCAGGACGGGTTAACGCAATATTATTTAATTTATATTCATAGAGGATGGGATCTTTTTTCCTATTATATGTCATGACATTACATTTCTCAACATTGAGGGGTAGTCTATTTGCATCACACCATTCTTTAATTTTTAGTAGATTATTCTGTAACTTTTCGCAGTCAGTAACAGAATTTATTGTTGTAAAGATTTTTGCATCGTCAGCATATAGTAAGATGTCAACATCCAAGTGATCCACTATATCATTGATAAATGAAACGAAGAGGAGGGGACGCAGAATGGATCCTTGTAGGATCCCAGAAATGGCCTAAAATTGAACACATTTGAAACCATGACATTCCACATATTGTGTTCTATTGCTTAAGTAACTGTGGAAAAATGTATTTAATGAGGGAGAGAGAGAGAGACCTGCAATGCGAAGTTTACTAAGTAAAATCCCGTGGTCAAGTCTGTCAAAGGCTTTTGAAAAATCGGTGTAAATTTATTAAAAGTTATTATCGGTGACAATTTGTCTAGTCACCTGATAATCAACGTTATTTAGGAATGCGAAATTAATAACATCAGATTTGTTCTCTTGCCTCCGATTTCAACGCTCCTCCTTCAGCCACTGGATGTGGCGCACTGTTTTCTCTTGTTGTCCAAAACACCTTTTCCTAGATTGTTGAGTGAAACAATTGAAAAAATTGGAACAAAATCAACAGCTAATGTACAAGCAGGATTTAAAGCTTGCGGAATAATTCCATTTAATCCGGATGCAGTTTTAAAAGTAGTTCGCATTGCACCGCAGAAAGAACAGCAAGTGACTGAAAGGTTAATGGAAACAAGCTGGTCCGATACTATTTTGACACATCTCAGTGAAATGAGATCTGAAGGTGAGACGGCCCCAAAAAGAGGGAAACAAATTAATGTGTCAGTAGGAAAAAGCATTTGCATGGCTGATGTTTTACCAATATTAATTGAACCAGAGGCAGTTGAACCTGAACATGGCAACGAGTCAGAACAAAATATCGAAATAGACGAGGATGAAGGGTTAGAAGAGAGTTTGAAGAAGATAATGAGGCTGAAGAAGAAGACACTCAATACAGTGAGAATATCATAATCAGGAGGGGCATTGCACACGATCAAGTCTTACTACTACCTCTGGCCTCGCTGGAAGCATGCACAATCACGTTAAAACTGTCACCAAACCCACTTATGATAATATCCGCCGACAGACATGACCGATATGTACTCAATACCAACGACATTAGTAGACTAGAATAGTGGTGTGTCGTATTTGTATGAATCGTATAATAATACGACTCTTTCCGATGATTCGTATGGTACGAATCTTTGCCACCGATGCAGTGTCGCATTTGTACCAAATGTACTTGTACACATAATGCGAACTTTAAAAACAGATTTAACCGGTTACCGATTGGGCATTACGCATCGGTACGATTCATATCGGTATGAAAAACAAAATTATTTCGTATTTGACTTTGATTTGTATTGTTGAGTTGGGGCAATGGTGTCTTTGAGATTTTATAGTAAAGTGTAAATTTCGACATTATTAATTAATTATAATATTTCCATTGCATGATTGCTAGAAATTTAATTTTGTTCGTTAACTGGCAAGATTACATGATCACATTTTATGACAGCCCAGTGGCACCCTTTGAGTGTCCACACTCCTTACCCACCCCCCTATGCTCTCCAATAAAAAATTAGCTGCCGTTCGCACAGGTAAAACGCTTTTTAATATCTAGGTATTAAAACTGTTATATCATATTTGCCACTTGTCTATTACGACTATGCGCGTACATGGCTGTGTCATCAGCACTGCCAGTTTAATATTCAGAAATGTAGGGAAGTCAGGAATATACAAATTGTACAATTTAGGGGCGAGGACCAACCCCTGCAGGAAGCCCGTAGTCCTTTGACCCGCGACGCCTCTTTCTTTATCTTGGCAAATGCTCTGAAAGGCCCTTAGCCCAGAAGCGTGTCCTCGTCTATTTTTCATTTTAATAATTTTGCTGGTGTTGCATATTGTGTTTACACTTCTAAAGCTATAATGCACAGTACAGTCCTTTTCTCCAGTGATGAAGGTATGGTATAGCACGGTTGTGCAATGCACAAAGGTTTAAACCTGCAGGGGAAGAGGGGCATATTTTTATATAAATAGATAAAATTTATATATAAATCAAGTTTACACGAAAAGGTAAAACTTATCAAACCAAACAGGTCTATAATCAGAAACAAATACCCCCATGGCTACAAGACTTCCAAAAAAATTTACTTTTACTTTACAAAGTTTATCATAATAGTCAGGGTCATCTTAATAGCCGGGACAAATGAACGAAGTCAAATAGCCAAATTATGTAAAGTTAGTAACTCACTTTGTTGATAAAATCATATGACTATAAAACGTTTGTCATTTCATTGTTGAAAGATTTGATAGTTGTCTTTTTTATACCTTTTTAGTTTTCTGCTACCAGTAAAGAAGATCTCATGACACACTACTGTAAATTGCAGTCTTACTTAATTGATAGTAAAACCAAAGATTTAAATAGTCTTTAATAGGGAAATGAGCTGCTTTTCTTAAGGTGGCCATTCCCTAGAAAGAGACCTCCAATAGGGAAATATTTATTATTTTTGGCCATAACTTTTTTTTCTTAGTACCTACGTATATTTATAAAAATTATAAGAGTACCTAAGTAGAACCATAACAAAACTGTTACTATAAATTTTCACTCAATAATTTCAGCGGTTTGCAAAATAGCTAGATTTAAATTTAAGAATTATGTCAATCTCCCTATTTCGTAGTTTTAAATCTAGCTATTTTGCAAACCACTGAAATTATTGAGTGAAAATTCATACTAATAGTCTTGTTATAGTTCTACTTAGGTACTCTTATAGTTTTTTAAAATATATGATATAAAAGTTACGAGCAAAAATAATAGATATATCCCTATCGGATGTCTCTTTCTAGGGAATGGCCCCCTTAATAAGTATTTTTTATTGCAAATAAAAATCAAAAGATCAATGCTGTACCAAGAACACTGGAATTTATTTATTTATACAACTTCGAGAGAACTCTCTCTGGTAATAGCATGATTAAGCATAAAAATAGATAATATTATCTGAACTTCGCCCTATATTATGGACATTTTTTCTCAATAAAGTAATTTATTATTATTAAAGTTTTTTTGATGTATCGGTTTGTTGCTGGGACTCAACAAGAGTTATTATTATTATTATTATTATATTGCTTAATCTACTAGTTTCTGTAACTTCTGGAGGAAGAAGTTTTTGTTAAATTAAGAATAATTGTTACATACGATTGAGTACGGAACGTCTAAATGGCTTGTCACTGATATTAATAGAGAACATGACTGCGTAAGTAAATTTAATTATTTTGAAATTATTTGCTACTTTGTGAAAAAAAATTTTGGTTACTTTTTTCTGATAGATAGTTTCTAAATATTTTATGTGATCTTTTATTTTATATTTCTTTTTTACTTATGAATGTTTTTTTTCCATGGTGTAGGGGGGACAGCTGTTTAACAGTTAACGTGTGGTGGCTAAAACTTTAAAGACAGCCCTGATTATAGCCTATGTTTTATTTGTGTTCATTATTAACATATTACAAATTTCATTAAACAAATATTCTTTAATTTTAACTGGAGGCCCAAGTCAGTTTTCTGCACTGACGTGGCTCTACAACTCCTTACTCCACCACTGTTTTTTCCGATATTTCCACATAAACTACATATCCACTAATCCATGTTTAACCCGGTTCGTTTGTTATCACAGTAAGTTAATACGTTCGTAGCGAAAACACTTTGTCTTTAAGGCCACCAAGCACAGGAAAAAATAAATAAACAGGCTATCAAACTATTCTGTGTAATCTTGATTAACATGTAAAATTACCAAATAGTATGTTACTTAATACTGTATTTTTTAGGATGGCGAAGTATGCCGAAGTTTTTAAAATGTTTTTAAAAGAGCTCGTTGACCCTACTTCTCGTATTGCTGTTGATGTTTACTCTATGATGTTTTTATGTGATTTTTTCAATTTCTTTGTTATATTAATTGGTTATTCGTCATTTGGTGTAAGTATATGTTATATACTCTCTTTTAAATTAATCACAAGAACGATTAAATGGAAAGCAGTCAGCCATTCTTTTGACGTGATTGTGAATATAAATATTTTATTACATTCTCTTGATATTATCAAGGAATGAAATGAAAGTCCGATAGATGCCTGCGGGAGCGTTTGGTGATGGAGGAATGTTAAAGTAACCAAAAACAAAAGCAAACTTATGTTGTGGTGTCAGTGTTTTGTTTTACGTAACATAATATATGAAGTTCATAAAGAGAACACAGTACGTACTAATATGATTAATTCTGCTCATTCACCGTTGTTATATCATATCTTACTTTGTCTGGTATTCAGATATAAATAATATCAACATTGACATCATCAATAGGTATTTTTATCTAAAACTCATTATCTGGCAGTATTTTTAAGTGACATATTACATATTATTTAAAATAAAAATCTTGAACATAAGTTTGCGTTGCTTCTTCTAGTAGCACTCGCCGCCAATGATATAAAAATTGGACCCCCATCTATCAATGTCATGTATGGAGAAATATACAAAAATATACGTGTCACAACACTTTGGTACAAAACTTTAACCTTGGATTATATACATCAAGAAACATCTAGACACATGAATTGTAATTGAATCCAATTAAAGAAGAATGAAATTATATACCTCGTGACGAGTCGCCACTAGTTCGTGACGAAAATTATATACCATTAGTATGTCATTAATATTAATAAAGATGGCAGTTACTGTCACTCAAATACAAATTGCACTAAACTCATATTTTAAAACTTAGCTGCACTTACCGCTACCATTTTCCCCAAGTTAGAAAAATGACAATTCCAAAACATAAAAATATTAGAAATTAGTATTAGCCACAGTAAATGTTCAAAGGTATCTCCATTAACCCCACAGCAAAGTTCCAAATGGCGGATTAAATTATCCTGGGCACGAACACATTTATCCGCACTATTTCTAATATGTACTGCCGCTTATAATAATAATAATTTTATTAGTTGTAAGAAAATATTACATTTTATTTATTTATTTATACTGCATATAAACAAGGCATTCCCTAATTACATACATACAATGAAAAAAGAAGAATGAAAATACATGGAACATTAATGACAAAACAAATAATAATAATAATAATAATATTTATTAATTTCAGAAAATGTACAACTACAGTTAAGAAACATTGTCGGTAGAAATACAAAAATATATCACAAATAACATTGTAAAAACATATACACACAAAAGAAAAAAAAACATGTGAACAATGAGCGATTAAACAAATATTATAACTACAACTATAGAAAAGTAGTCCCACATTTTGTATAAAATTCGTCAACGCTGTAGCTGTTCATGCCCAACAAAAATGATTTTAAAGCCTTTTTAAACTTAAAAAATATCATAGATTTAATATGCCCCGGCAAACAGTTAAAAAATTTACAGCCCATGAAACAGAGACTTCTTTGGTACAAAGCCGTTCTGTGTTCTTTTGGTAAAAGGAGATGTTTATTCCTAGTGCTATATGGATGGTCGGTTCTAATCTCAGTAAATTTGCTTCTATTTTTGTAAACAAAACGTGACAGCTCATAAATGTAAATAGAGTTCAAAGTAAGAATGTTTAAGCTTTTAAAGGCTTCCCTGCAGGAAGTATTATATCCAAGATTGGCTATTATATGTATTGCCCTTTTTTGTAGTAAAATGCAGTGTGCTCACATGTTGACGTGGTGGCACGCGTATTTAATAGAGATGCTATATACTAAATGAATCTCGATGCTATGGTGTGCGCTTCATAGAGATGGTGTTGTTAATATTTTCAGTTTTCCAATACATGTAGAACCCAAAGAAATGATAAAAACTTCCCTTCAGATGAGGAACCCCAATGCACTATACCGTACTTTATGCAAGAATGAAAAGTAGCAAAATACAACTGTCTTACTATTGATAGGCTGCATTGTTTGGATGTTATAGCCAAAGCATAACAGGCCTTTGACAGTTTAACACACATATCATGAATGTGATTATATCAGTTAAGGCTACAGTCGATTTTCAAACCGAGAATAAAATTAGATCATCAGATCGGTAGCTTCCAAGGAGACAGGATAGACTGCTAGATTCAAGGTCACACCACCTCGAATTGTAACAGTTTTTGTCAATGGTATCGTAGGTCAGTACTGTG